>CM076574.1:764516001-764916448 GCA_034641835.2 Pinus albicaulis | reverse complement strand
TTCACAGAGAAAAAATTCGTAACCTTTCAAATTATTGATCAGCTACATGTTACATATGATGTAGTGTAAAAACTATTGTTCAGTCCAAAACCATAAAAAAAACAGTCTGCCATATCATCAAAAACTGTAGGCATACAGTCCTGAATCCATAATCATCAATATGTATCAAAACATAGCAAGTTCGGTGCATAACTTACTAGCTCCTGTAGAAACTAAAAAGATGATATAAATACAAGCCGAGTATAAGTAAAGGGGCGAAAAAAACAAAATCCCCCATAATAACAGTACAGCTACATATCCAAAATGGGAGGAGCCTCCTCAATAAAAGGCCGATGAAAGTATCTGTAGATCTGTCCAGCATTATGTTCAGTGATGTGCCAGGTACCCCAAGTCAACTCCGTAGCTTCTTTGGATAGTTGATCAGCAGCTTCGTTCCGAGACCTGTAAATATGATTCACTGTGATGAAGTCAAATAGTACTCTGAGGTGGTGAACTTCTCTCAAAAGTGCAGATAGTGTGTGCGAGTGGCAATGTGCTAGATTGTTAAACCAGTTGGTCACAAGAAGGGAATCGCCAAATATCTGGATGGATGCACAGTGAATCTCCCGAGCAAATGTGAGAAGGAGTCTGAGGCTCTGTAATTCGGCGTAGTTGTTGGTTCCTGGTCCTAAACCCATTCTGATGTTGAAGAAGTGATGTTCATTCAAATAGAGTACTGCACCCCCCCCACACCCCTGTGCGTTGGACGCACCATCAAAATATGCCCACGCCTTGCTGTTGTCTATGATTTCCGGGTTCACATGAGGTGGCTTACAGCTTGTACAATCCTCAGGTATGAGTTTGTAAGTGGCAATAACAGCAGCACATATCCGATCACAGTCAATCGGAATCTCCTTGAAGATATAATTGTTTCGCCCCATCCAAATTTCCCAAGACACAATCAATGGCAGGTTACGGAGTTTTTGACTGTGTGCAGCACGCTGCCACCAATTGGACCAGGCATCAAAAGGTGTGGCACCCCCCCAACTGGATCTGTATCTCAATTCAGTAATAATCCGAGTCCAGATGTTTCGTATACTGTTGCAGTTCAGAAATAAATGGTGGGCGTCCTCACTGTCGTTAAGATAGTAACAGCATCGAGATGCCCCATAGAAGGACCTTCTGTGCAGGAAATCTGAGGTGGGAATGCAATCTCTGAGAATGCACCAGAACAGAAGTCTGTGCTTATGCGGGGATTTTAATTTCCAAATGGTGGTCCACCACCAGTCCTTAATGGGGGGTTCCTTGTGTTTGATGAGTTCGAGGTAGCCAAGCTTTGGAGAATAACGCCCATCTTTGGATGCAGCCCAAATCAGCTTGTCCTCACGGTCTGTGATGCGGATATTGGTGGCTATCAGTGCCCATATGAATCGTTGCCAGACCCGTGTACCCTCCGGAGGGATATCAAGTTCTCCCGCCTGTAGCCAGGCTTGTTCCCGCCAAGTAGTGCGAGCCCAGTCAACAATCTGAGCCAAATAAGTGACATTCCTGCGGGCGAGGTGTTCAATAATAAATACTGGCAGTATATGATAATCTCCACTCCCCAACCAAGAGTCCATGCCAATGCGAACCACAGATCCTGAACCAATTTGCCAAGATAAGCCATTCTGTATTATGTGAGCTGCCCTTGTAATAGCCTTCCAAATAATAGAAGCCCCCGATTGCAGAGTGATGCATCCACGGATCCATACGAGTGGACAATGTGGGGATATATATTTTGCCACCATAACCTTTTTCCATAAGCTTTGTCCTGTAATTAAGTGCCAGCACATCTTGGCCGCAAGGGCCCTGGAAAAGAGATGAAGATCTTTTAACCCCCAGCCACCCCATTTTTTGGGAAAATTGATATGATCCCAAGCAATCCAGGCAAACGTGGATGCCTTACCTTGATTGCGCCAGAGGAATTGTCTGCAGATGCACTTAATCCGATTAGTAATGCCAATTGGAATCCAGGCCAGGGTCATCCAATAGACCGGTATGGCCTCCAGAACAGACTTAATAAGGATGAGTCTACCAGCCCTTGATAACCATCTATTGTACCAGACGTTGATTCTGCGCTCAATTTTTGCTAAGATCCAGTTCCAGTCCTTGATCTTGTAATCATTAGGTTTGATGAGGTACCCCAAATATTTGAGTCCACCATTAATATCAGTGCAGACATAGTCAAAAAGATTCCTGGAAGTGACTTGTTCCTGTCTAGTGCATCCCGTCATAATGATAGAGGATTTGGTACAGTTTGGAGCCATACCAGTGGCCCTGCAAAACCAATTCAGGAGCAGATCAAATTGAACTGAGTCCTGTCTAGTGCCATTAAGAAAAATGAGAACATCGTCAACAAATAAGAGGTGTGTAAGATATAAATTGTCAATGATTCGGAGCCCCTGTAGTGTCCCCCTTTCTTTTGCTTCGTTGATAAGTACAGAGAGGCCCTCCATGACGAGGACAAAAAGCAGAGGTGAAAGTGGACATCCCTGACGGAGACCCCTCCCCGCATGGAAAAAATCAGTAGCTGTACCATTGATCAGAATGCTGAAGGTGGCGTGACAAATGCATCCCATAATCCAGTTGATGAGGGTATGAGGAAACCCAGAGTGGATAAGGATGAGGTGTAGGTAACTCCAGTCAACCTGATCAAATGCTTAAGTTAGATCGATCTTGAGAATAGTTGATTTCAGGCGGAGAGATTTAATGGAGTGAAGAGCCTCCTGAGCCGTACCAATGGCCTCATGAATTTGCCTATGATTCAGAAAGGCAAATTGTTCCTTTCCAATATGCTCGGACAGGAAAGGCTTGATGCGATTTGCAATAATTTTAGATATGATCTTGTAGATGCAGTTACACAGCGAAATGGGTCTGAAGTCATTGAAGCTGGTAGGGTTGTCCGATTTTGGTATAAGTGCAATAAAGGTGGAGTTAAATCCATCATAAATCCTGCCCCGCACCCTGCTATCCTCAATCATAGTAAGGAGGTCTGTTGAAATGAGGTCAAAGAAGTGTATAAAAAATTCAATTGGCCAGCCATCAGGCCCTGGGCTCTTGTCCCGTTTGAACCATTTCAATACCCCTTCAAGTTCGCCCATGGTCACTGGGGAATTGAGGTCATCCTGTTGGTCCTGTTCCACAAAGAGTCTGAAGTTTTGAGTAATGCGCAGGATCTCCGGGAGATTGATGTTAGCAGATGCCCTATACAGGTTGGTGAAATGTCTGGTACCTAACGCAGCAAGTTGATCATGTGTTCTCGCAGTATAGCCATTACGATCCTTCAATTCCCAAATGGTGTTAGCAGCCTTACGACCATTTGCATGCTGCTGAAAGAATTTCGTATTTTCATCACCGGCCTGTAACCAAATGGCCCGACTTTTGAGTCTCCAATCTTCCTCCTGCTGTTTTAGCAGTTTGGCCTTTTCGGTCTCAAGCATGAAAAGTTGTGCCCTAGCATCCTCATTACTATAACCCAACAGATCACCATTGTTGAGAGAGCCAATATGAACCTCTAATCGGTGCAGAGCCTCTCTTTCCTGTTTCTTTTTATTCTGTGCCCACTTAATGGTGAGGACCTTTATTCGGAGAAGATTTTCATTAATAACCCTACCAGGGTCATCATCCAAAGTAGGATTAAAGTGCTTCCAGGTCTGAGCAACCAGCTGATTGTACTCCGGATCGTGTAACCACCTGGAGTTGAATTTGTATGGGGGGCGGGCTTTATGAGGGCCACATTCAAACTCCAGGATGATGGGCGAGTGATCAGATTTGCCACCTGAGCCCACCCATTGGCGAGCACGAGACACAACAGTGAGGAGGTCATGTTTAATAAGAAATCTGTCAAGCCTGCGTGCCAATGCAGCACTACCAGTCCTCCTGTTCCGCCATGTAGGTTGCAGTTTTGTAGTCTGAATGTCAACCAGATGAGCAGCACTGAGCGCTGAGTTAAAAAATTCAGCCAAAGGGTCCGGTGAGGCAAGTGGTCCCCATGATTCAGCAATGCCTAAGGAAAAATTTAGGTCACCACCCAATATGAGATTGGGGACTGAAATATGTGAACAGGTCAATAGAGAGTTCCAGAATTGCTCTCTGTCAGAGCAGGGCCCATAAACGTTTACCAGGGTAAACACAATCTCCGAATTACCAAACAAAACATCCATCGCAAGGACACCCAATCGGCCCCAACAGTTTAACATTCGGGTGGTTTTGTTGTTGATGCCAAGAGCGCATCCACCGGACCTACCACGAGCATCAAGAGTGATGAAGGACCAACCAGGAAGGAAAGTAGATAAGGTTTCAGTCACCTCCAAACCCCCCCCCGAGTGTTTCTTGCAAAAAAAGTATATCAAATGGTTTTTGTGCTAACAGTTCTCTGAGGGCCAATCTCTTATCGGGGTTGGCCAATCCCCTGCAATTATATGAGAGACAAATCATGATGTAACAATCTTCAGGGGTCTTCGTGCTCTAAGGACCCGCATAAGAGAGGCTTGTGTACCTGCTTCCACTTCAAAGTTTTCCCTTTTAATGGCCTTTGCCAGGGCAGAAGGTCTGCCACGAGATTTGGAGTGTAAGCTACCCAGTCCCGGCCCAATACCAAAAACCTCGCCAGATTGAGGGTTTGTTAAGGATCTAAGGAAATAGTTGTGCTTCGAAGATAGAGTCTCCGAAGAGGTGGCAGATAGGTCGGGGGAGGGGTCAGTCAGAGTGGATGAATGGTGTATAATAGGGGAGAAAGTTGGGGTGGCCGAGGCAATAGAGCAACAAACCGACGGGAGATTTAATGTTGTGTGAGGCATACTCGAAGATAAACAATGAGAGAAGAAAGCAGATGACAGGTGCTTCTCAGTAACAGATACAAAAAATGGCAGAGAATTGGATGGAGATTTAGATGTAAATTCAGAAGTAATAGGGTCAGAAGAAACAGTACCCGGTATGGCATGTTCGTGCAGGGGAGTCACCGACGATACCAGAGGCCTGGATCTGGGCTGCGTGTTGGTCCAAGTGGGCAATGTCGCCGAGCTCGAGCCGCCATCACCAGGAGGAACAGTAACCCGCGGCTGCACACCCACAGTATCCGGTCTGGTGCAGGGGTTAGGCTCCGTTTGTATGCCAATGGAACAAGTATTCTTTGCGCGCATCCTGTCAGTACCCTTCCTTGGACAAGATTTGTATAGATGTCCAACCTCCTGGCATTTTATGCAACGGAAGGGCACGCCCTCATAGTCGAGAGTTTGCTGCCACTCCAACCCATCAAACATCATAATAAAGTTCTCATATAAACCATCTCTGGTGTCAAGGAAGATCAGGATCCGAGCCACTGCTCTGTTGCCCGTGGTTAGGTAGGATCGGTCATGGTCCAGATACCGACCGAAGTGGCCCCCAATATTCCGAAGCGCAGTCTCATTCCAGAAATGCAGAGGCAGTCCAGGCAACCGCATCCAGATGGGGCCTGCACCTGCATTCTCTTTTTTTGGATCAAAGAGGGGCACCCAACGTTTGAAGTGGACGGGATGTAGTTCCAGATGCCAGAATTGTTTGAGGACCCAATCAGAATGTTCGGGCCGGGCGAAGGTGAGCGAGAACCAGCCTTTGGACAAGGCCCCGACCTCCGGGAGTGAGTCGAAGGAATCACTCCAAATCTCTCTCGTCCACTGTTGGAGCCGCGATGTAGTGTATTTCCTGCCGCGAATCTTCCCAACTAGGGTTTTGGCCGCAACAATGTTCCAATCATCCATACCACTCTCACTTCCAATACTTGTACGGTAGGTTAACTTGCTCTTGGTGACCTTATGCAGATTGTTGCTCGGACAAACCCCCAGTACCGGCCCGTTAGAATCGGCAGATGGAGAACAAAGCTTTTCCCGGTCTATTAAATCCTCTGGTATATTGGTGAAGACCCCAGAGGCCGGCGCTGTAGTAGTGGGGGCCGAGCCGACTTGAGTAGCAGCAATGTATTCAGTAGGGCAAACCCCAGATGTGGGAGGGCTAGCAATGTGCCTCTGCGACAAGAAATGAGCTGGTACACCGATCACAGGAAAGTCCGCCTCCGAGAAAAGTGCGGAGCTTCCAATGTCCACATTTGCCAAGGTGTCTTGCGTGAAATCCCAGAGACCAAACTCCTCATTCGAGGGCGAGCCAAATGTCAACTGTGCCAGGTCCCCCATGGGTGTGGAGCACCCCTCCACGGTGGATTGTGTGGGCTGTATAGGCACATCCGCGCCAGACAATGGTTCCACGTCAGATAAGTCATCCACCTCATCCGGTGTAGCTAACCCCCAAATGTCAACCCCTTCCAGGGGGTCCTCCGAATAGTCCACTTCATCCTCGTAAGAGCACATAGTGTGTAAACCCTTCAAGCCACGTGAACCGGGTGGAGAAGGTAAATGTCTGCAGAAATACAAGGAAGCAGTGATGTAGGTCGCCTGACAAACTGTGGTAACGAGCCAGAGGTCAGGCCAGGAGCAAATCAAGCCGGTCTCGTGAATGGGTCCAGCAAGGGACAACCAATATTGTTGTGCAAGGGCGTCCCCACACCAAATAGTGAAACCCTGGATGCCTCTGCCAATAGTTGAAGAAATACCCCCGGACGAAACCCGTGAACGCGTCCCAAGCCAAACAAATGGCAGCCCTCACAAAGTATATATCAGACCCCGGACAAGACAGTGGGGGCCCAGGATCTGCTATCAAGGGTATTGTATTCCCCGGATAAAGCAGCAAAACGCAACCCAACGATAAACAGGTGACCGCCCACATAAAACAATAAACAGATTCGGATATGGGGGCCCAGGCAGTCAAATACGAGCTTTAATCCAAGAATACCAGAAAAGGAGTGAAATACCCGGTGAGCTGCGGTGCCGGCCGGCCAGTTGTATGCACCCTGAACAGTGGTAGGCAAGCACTTGCAGATGCGAAGCCGTCGAGAAGTTGGTTCATGGTAAAACTAGGGTTCGCCACCGCCGCAGGGTTTCGCCTCCGCCTCCATCGCTTTTTTTCGTGACCTTGCACTTACAATGATATTCCTGCAACTTTTCAAATATTCACTTTATTCTCCCAAATCTTGCATTTCTCACACTCTTCAACTTGCAACTCTGTTAGATATTCAATTGTAACTCAAATATTCAAATTGATATGTTTTGCTATCTTTCCATGCATACCCAGTACTGTCACCACACTTCACTTTGCACTTTAGCCTACTAGATCATCACAATCAAGTTATTTATCATATACACAGGCTAAATACTTCTTCAAGAGTTTTCCTTCGCTGCATATGGCTTACTCTTATTTACTTAACCTACTGCAAGTCTCCTTTTTTCCACAGGAAAAATTGTACCTTCTATTAATAAAAATAAAAGTTACATGTTGTATATGCTAAGTGCATATGCAGATCAGTAGTGAAGCTGTCAATAGATATCAATAATGTAGCAAAAATAAATACATCTGATAATTAACTCATAAACACATGTTGTGGATCAGCAATCAGTAGTCTGTGAACATATATACAATAGGGACAGAAAGCAAAAAACAAAAAATAGTTGCAACAACTAATGGGGGTTCAACCCCATCCAATGATCAGGAACAAAGGGTCGATGAAAATACTGATAATATGCATGATCATTCTGCTCCTGAATCTCCATGTGATCAATCAATAAGTGCGACGCCTCCTTGGAAAGGAGGTCGGAAATTGTGTTCCTCTCCCTATAAATGTGTCGACAAGAAATATGATCAAAATATGTTTTGTGTTGTAAAACTTCATCCAAAATATTCTGTAATGTGTGTACGTGACAGGTTTTTTGTTGGTTGAACCAATCAATGATAATTTTGGAATCACCAAATATTTGTATAGCATGAACTTTTTTTGTGATGGCAAATTGAAGGAGATATAGTAGACAGGAAATTTCAGCATAATTATTGGTGCCACGACCAAGTCCAATCTTGACTTTGTAAAAATGGTGGGGTGTGTGATGAAGTAGGAAGCCACCACCACAACCGTGAGTTTGAGAAGATCCATCAAAATAGGCCCAAGGCAGTGATAAGTCAATAATCTCAGGGGAGATAACTCGAGGCTGTGGAGGGGGTGGATCATCTGGTATCAAGTGGTAAATGGAGATAATGTGGGCAGCAGATGAGGGCCAGTGATGTGGAATATTGTGGAAGATGGTCCAGTTGCGAGCCATCCAGATACTCCAGCAAATTAAAATAGGCATATTATGCAACTTAAGGCGTAGTGCATATGTCCACCAAGTCTCCCATGCTTCAATAAGAGAAAGCGCCCCCCCCCCCCCCCGCCCAGCGAAGATTATGATTAATGGAGTGGATAAGTTGCCAAAGTTCATGTGTATCATTACAGTGAAGGAAAATATGAAATGTATCTTCAGCAGCCGAATTACATAGAGGACATCTATGGGGACCAATATGTGATCTTTTCTGGAGGTTGGCCCCCGTAGAAATTTTATCAGTGAGAATACACCACATGAGGAGCCTAGCTTTCACAGGTTCCTTCAATTTCCAGATATTATGCCACCATGGGAGTAAATATTCAGGTCTATGAGATCGATAAATATGAATATACCTCTCTTTGGGAGTGTATAAGCCCTATTTAGAGACAGTCCATATGATTTCATCCTCCCAATCCAGAATTTTGACACGGTATCTCTTAAAACATCCAGATAAGCAGTCCATTGTGCTACCCACTCATTTGAAGTTGCAGTTCTTGATGACCTAACCAACCTTGAGTAAATAGGGTGGATCGATTTCTGTCGGAAATGTGGTTGAGTGTCAGATAATCACCGCGATTGAGAGAATTAATAAGTGCAAGTTGGAGGAGGTCGGCATTGCCACAACCCATCCAAGAGTCCCAGCCAATACGAACCCTGGAGCCATTACCAATTTTCCATGCCAAATCAGCATTGATATGTCGAATAGAGCCCAGTACAGCTTGCCAAAGCATTGAACAACTGGGATAGTGCACCAGTAGTTGACGAAGCCATTCAAGTGGATTTAGAGGGTGGATGTATTTATGTATGACCACCCTAGTCCATCAATTGTTGCCAGTAAGAATATGCCAACCAATTTTAGTGGCTAGTGCCAGTGCAAAGGTCAGAAGATCTTTGATACCCCAACCCCCCCATCGTTTGGGTAAAGCAGTGCAAGTCCATTTAGTCCAGGCAAAAGTGTGACTTTCTTTAGCACCGAGCCATATAAATTTTCTATAGATCGGCTATATCATGTGAAGTATTCCTTTAGGAATCCATGTGAGAGACATCCAGTAAACCGGAATGGCCTCTAAAAAAAATTTGATAAGTATTATTTGACCAGCCCTTGACATCCAACGATGACACTAGTTGTTCAGTTGTTTTTTGATCTTAGTGATAAGCCAATTTCAATCAACATTTTTATATCTCTCTTGTTTAAGGAAAAATCCCATGTGCTTTTGTCCATCCTCAAATCTGGTAAGGGTAAATGGGAATATCTGCTAAGCATAATGGATCTCATGTGGTGTGCATCCATGACGAGTCAAAGTAGATTTACTGTTATTGTAATTCATACCAATAGTAGTACAAAATAGTATCAGGATGGCTCTAACCACACTAGAATCCCCAAGTGTTCCATTGAGGAAGAGTATCATCAAAAAATAGTAGGTGTGTGATTAAACAGTTTGCCAAAATGTGAATGTCTTTCAATCTACCACAATCCCTTTCATCAATAATACATCTGCTGAGGCCCTCCATGATCAGGAGAAAGAGAAGGGGGGATAATGGACATCCCTGTCGGAGTCCCCGTTCGGCATAAAAAATAAAATTTTGCAGCCCCACTAATGAGTATGCTAAAAGAAACAGAGGTAATGCAACACATTATCCAATTAATAACCTGTATGGGGAATCCCAGGTAAGTAAGAAGCATGCGGATGTAGAGCCAGCTATCTTGATCAAAAGCTTTTGCCAAATCGATCATGAGGATCGTCCCTTTGATCTTCTTAGTATGCATAGAATGTATTCCTTCTTGTGCGATGCCTATAGCATCATGGATCTATCTATTTTCAAGGAATGCAAATTGTTCAGGTGAGATAAAATGGGCTTCAGCCGATTAGCAAGGATATTAGCCATAATCTTGTAGATACAATTGCCTAAAGAAATCGGACGAAAATATTTGAAATTCGAGGGATGATAAAAATTGGGAATAAGTGCAATGAAGGTAGCATTAAATGCCTCATATATGTGCCCAGATTGTTGGGTCTCTTCCATCACCTCCAGAAGGTAATTTTCCAATAGTTCAAATAATTCTAGATAAAATTCCACGGACCATCCATCAGGTTCAAGGCTCTTTTCCTTTTTGAACCATTGCAGGATAGATTATATTTTCTCCATCATAATAGGTGTAAGGATATCATCAGCTTCTACAAGATCCACATATCTAGGAAATAGGGAGGCCACCTTGATGATTTCAGCCAGTGAGGGTTGAAGAGGTGCCTTATATAGATCAGGAAAATGATTGATACCCTTATGTGCAAGTTGTGAGAAAGTAGAAGCAGTGGTACCATCCTCGTTGTTGAGTTCCCAAATGGTATTGATGGCCTTTCGGCCCTTTGAAAATTGATGGAAGAATTTGGAGTTTTCATCACCTGCTTTGATCTAGGTTGCACGACTTTTCAGTCTCCAAAATTCATCCCGCTTTTGAAGGATCTTTAGGTGATCAGATTCCAGTTTAATAAGTTATGATTTCTCAACTTTTGTTTTGAAACCTCTCCCGATAGAGCATTCCAATATGTGTATATCCTGTTCAGTTGTTGTGAACTCTAGATCCTCCATACTTTTCTTATTCCTAGCCCAAGTAATTGACTTCTTTTTAATGGAGAGAAGTATGTGTGAAAATATGGAGGATGGCGAGTGAAGTCTTGGTGGAGGAGGGAATCTCTAATGAGTATTCACTAAGTTGACGTAGTCTGCATATTGTAGCCACACAGAGTATAATTTGAATGGTGTGGTCGGCTTGTTTAAGGCCCCAGTGATTTCCAAGTATATCAAAGAGTGGTCAGAGATACCACCAGAGTCGATCCATTGTCTAAACGAACCAAGAGTGTGTAGTAAGCCTTCCTTAATAAGGAAGTGTTCAAGCCTGTGAGCAACCATATAGACCCTAGTGTGCCTGTTGCGCCAAGTAGGAGAGGGAGAGGTTATGAGGGGATCCACTAGTTGGTGGGTAGATAGAAGATGTCTGAAAAAATTAGAGAGTGGATCCGCATGTGAATTAGGTCCCCAAGACTCGGAGATCCCCAGGGAAAAATTAAAGTCTCCATCCAAAATAATATTGTCAGAACAAAGCATCGATGAATTCAAAATAGAGGTCCAGAACTGTTGCCTATTAGTGCAGGGGCCATAGGCATTGATAATGCATAAATTTAGGATGAGAGCTTCCAAAAATATATCCATCGCTATAATGCAATTCCTCCCCTAAACATTGCGGAGTTTAATATTTCGGGGGTTGATACAAAGGGCTAGTCCACCTGAGCGTCCAATAGAATTGATGGCATGGATGGTCCACGAGGGGAGGAGGGGAGCAAGTGCTTGAAAGAAAAGTTCAAAGAACCATGAGTTTCCTGGAGGAGGAGGATGTATGCAAATGAAGAAGTGAAGAGGGGCCTAAGAGCAAGGCGCTTGGCAGGGCTGGAAAGCCCTCGGAAATTGAAAGAGAGACAAATAATTGAGAAACCAGGAGAGGGGATTGTCTTGCTCTAAGGATCCCATCAATGGAAATTTGAGTGCTAGAGGCAACTTCAATATCGGCCTATAGAATGGCCTTCGAGATGTGTGAGTGACGACCACGAGTGGACTTGTGCAGGGTGAAAGGGGGGACAGGATGAGGTCCAAGTCCAGTTGGTGTGTAATTACGAGGGCGCAAATTGTAGGAGTGGGTGGAAGAGGATTCAGATGGTTCAACTATAAAAGGTTGGATGGGAGGTGAAATGATGATTGTAGAAGGTGATGGGGGAAGTGTAGAAGGTGCAGGTAATGAGGTGGGAGGAGGTGAAGGTGAAGGGTTAGGTGTGGAAGGGGGAGTGGGGGGAAATAGGTAAGGAGAGGATGACGGGGGAAAAATAATGGAAGAGGTAGAGAATCTATCCAGAGAGGGCTTCGTGCCTGAATAGATGCAGAAGAAAAAAAAAGATAAAAATGTGAAAGGAGGTAAAGAGGGAGTACCAGTGTCCGTAGAGAGTCCAGAATGTGAAGCGGCAGTCATAGATCGAGTGACTATGTATGGGAGCGCCGTATCTGCCTGAGATAAGTCCACCTGTGAAGAGGGAATAGGAGTCGAAAGGAAGCTGGATAGTTGTGCCTGCCGTTGCAGCGAGACCAATACTGGTTCTATATGATGCAAACCACCCAGTGTGCGAGTACAGGATTCCTTTCCATTTAATGGAAAATCTCTAAATACATGTCCAACTTTGTGACATGGATGAAAGCAAAATGGAACCCCTTGATAATCCAGTAACTGAGTCCGGGAAGAGTTGCACCATTGAATATTGAAGGATTCTTCAAGTCCTTCCCTTGTATCCAGATGTAATAGAATGCGGGAAAATGCCATCTTGCCAGATTCAATATATGAGCGATCATGGTCCAAATATGTGCCTAGAAGGTTACCAATATCCCTTAAGATATGTTCATTCCATAAGTGTAGCAGAAGGCCAGGCAAATGAACCCAAATAGGTCCCGCTCCCAATGGTTCATGATCAGGATTGAATAAGGGGCTCCAATGCTTCAAAAGCACTGGAGCCATCTCAATGTGCAAGTATTGCGATAAAACCATATCAGTAGGGTCTCTGTTAGTGAAACGTAAGGAAAACCATCCCTTAGTAAGAGTATGAATGGTTGGGAGATCATGTAAAAGACCACCCCAAAACTCTTGAACTCACTGTGTTAGTCATTTAACCCCGTAGTTCTGGCCACCGACACGCCCCACCACAACTTTATCCACAGTGCCCATAATACCAGCCATTTAAACTCCTATGCCGAGGGTGAGGAGGCTGCCACGCTTACAAGACTGCACACATTTCGTGCGACGGGGGGCACGAGGGGGCGGTCCACGAGAAATGGATGTGGAGGCAGTGGAGGAGGCGATGAGGCGTCGGGAGGGGGATGAGGGGAATCAGGTGGGCGGATGACAAAGCAGTCAGATGGGCAGAGAGGGGGGGTAGCGGCAGGGTCGAGAGTGGTATTGGGATGATGGGGGGAGGGGAAGGGGGGGGGAAGCGGTGTGAGGGGGAGATGAGGGAGTAGAAAGCAGAGGTGTCAGAGCGAGTGAGAAAGGGTAGGTGAAAGAGGGAGCAGCCACTGAGGGAGGAAGAGAATGCAAGAGAAAGGCTAATGATGTAGAGGACGGAGGATGGAGGTCCGGGGAGGAAACAAGGTCCAGGTATGTTTCCAAGAGAATAGTTGGGGAGATGGGGGTGAGGTCAGGGAACAGAAAAGACTCAAGTGCAAGGAAGGAATGAAGAGGTGAGGATGCAAAAGGAGAGAACCCTGAGAAAGTAGGGAAAGTAAATGGAGAGGATGCAGGGTGGGAAACATACATACCAGATGAAAAGAAATGAGAAAGGATCCAAATGTCCACCTAGGAAAAAGGGTCCTCTGAATAGTTGACCAACTGCTCATCCTAGGCCCCCTCCATCGATATCCCCAAGAAAAATTTCGTTAATTCCAGATACTAACTGTCATTCAGAGAAAAATGGTCAAAGGAAAACTGCAGTATATCGGTAATGGACAAAAGTGAGATCACCGGAGGAAAAATGACGGGGGATGACGGAAGACAGAACATTGACAGATGTTGTGTTCTGATGCAATAATGGGCTAATAAAACCACAGGTTCACCATTAGAGGTAGTAGACGCGGTCGGGAGTGCAAATAAGGTGCCAGTAAAATGATGGATAGTCGGATATCGCACCACAGATGGATATTGCAGAGTGACCCCATAGGATATCAAAAGCATCAGAACCTGAAAACTCCCACCATCAGTCGTCGTAGCTGAGAATAGGTTGCCGCCATGCTAAGTCGCAGGATAGTTCGGTGCAGGTGCCAACAAAACCCTAATCATGTTCTTCATGTCCTCGCATCACCTGTTGCAAGTTTCTACTATTATCCTAGAACAATTACCCTTCACTCATATCCATACGTTCAACAACAATGCAATTATTTTTCTCATTATTTATAGATCATGGCCTTTCTTTACCATGGGTAACGATCCATGGTATTGCAGCTTGACTGGGTCATGCAACCTTATTTACCAGTTTAGCATGTCACACTCTGTTCACACACACAACTCTCACATTGTTTTTTGTTCCATATTTTACTAACCAAATATAGTGTATTTCTCCTTTTCTCATGCAAAATTTACGTCGGTACTTCACACGTGCTTTCTAATGTTGTGTCACTACTCAAATTTCAACACTGATCACCACCTTTGATGATTGCACTCATTGTAAATTTCGCATTCAACACTCAACCAAATTTTTTAACTGTGTTTGTATTTATAAATGGCACAAGGGCACTTAAGCACCTTGTCTTGGCACCTACCTTGCTTGTGCCTTTATTTAGTTTTAACACCTTTCGATGTGACCAGACACCATAACCATGGGTTTAACCATTATTATAGTGATAAATCCAATATTTGGGCATTTCGTTAACAACCACACTCCATAATAGGAAGATCTTGGATACTTGGATATCTCTTTTAACTTTCCTTCAGCGTCAAGTGCTTAACGTCCTACTCATCACGACTTGGAATGGGACTACAATCTTAAAATCCATTTCTAGCATATCCAAGGTCCAGACATATTGTGTAGCACTTACCTTGTTTACCACTAGATGGACATATGGGTTGAATAACCTTTTAATCCTTTTGCACAAAACCATGAACTATTTGGAACCTTGACCGAATCCTTTGTCTATGCTCGAATCTGAATATGGGCTTACTATTAACTGGAAAATGTTGCTTACCCCTAGATGGCCAGATTCCTTGATACACTTTTCACTATGAGAACCATGACTCGTTGGAACTTTAACCAATATTATTCACCCTCACTCAAAAACAAATCTGGGTGTTTGGTAAATGTGCATGCAACATACACCTTCAAATCATCAGATAATCAGATGGCCTAATATGGGCCCCACTGGCGATCAATCCACTCAGAAACCACCATGTGGCATAGACCCATCGTTACTTTCCTTTTTTTGGAAAAAACAAAATACACTAAAAAACTATGCCAAACCACTACCCAACACAAATCCCGAGGAACTCAAAGGTTGTCGCATCACTTCCATGTCTATGCCAAATTAGTGATATGTTGCATTCCATTCCCTACCACTACCTTGTTTCAAGGTACCTACCCATTTTCACAAGCAACCTATCTAACTAGCCACCCAAAAATTCCAAAAAATGGTTGTCATGTGTCTTCATCTCCAACTACACATCGACAACCTCTGCCACCTAGCACCACCTACTATGTCACCTATACTTCCATGTCAAACTAGGTTCTACCTGTGAGTACAAGAAAAAATACAAAAATATGACAATGTGTTTAAGTTTTTCTTCATTGCACCCCCAAATGCTCGAATGCTGAGAAAAAATCCAAATGAATCCAGTATCCACCTTTTTCAGAAAATCCATAATTTGGTGCACCCAAAATAACCTGAATGCCCAAATGTAGCTAGATTCTGCAAAACCTTAACCAACTAGAACCTTTTTCAGATTGCTTCATTTCAAACACAAATCTCCTCATTCCTTTGGAGTTAGAAAAAATTCCATATACAATTGGAAAGGTCTCAGAACAAGATATGAAACTATACACCTTTCATTCACATGTAGATAAGAGAACTAGAGAAAATTTGTCTTCAAAAATAGACTACCCAAGTTGCAACTTTACCCTAGACAACAAGCTAGAGAACACTTATGAAAACATCCTTTGACATCAATAACAATATGTTATGCACCACACACTCTCAAAAATCTCTCATGTTGATTTTGTTGCTTGATCTAGATTTAGTTCCCCTTTAGATTCCTTGTGAAATTTCTTTAGTCATAAATGACACTACAAAGTTGCATAACACTTCCTTACATCAATGACACTGCAACATTGCACTACACTTCCTTGGACACCAATCACACTACAGTTGAAATAAATGACAACATATGTGCAACATGGTATGTGTGTGGTTGTGCCAAGATCATTTCAAATCTCATTCTACATGGATAAACTCTAATGAGGTACAAGTTTCCAATAGTTTACATATAGAGGATGGAAAGAGAGAGTGCAAATAGGGGTATTTGGCATTGTAAGAATCGCTATATCTTTGAGGGATCACGACTGGATATTTGGAGGACATGTATAAAGGCCGTTGCTTATTATAAAGAAAGAAAGCTAGGTGTACAACATAGTTCTTTGAATAAAACTCATCTTATAAATTTATGGCAAAGTTTCCCTGTTATATTTTTTTTGGTGGAGTAGCTTTCAAGGATCGTTGTGGATGTGGGGCATATATTTCTTACAACCTCGCATTTATTATCTATTTTCTTGGAATTGTGGGTTGTGTTCAAACATAAGTGTAGAACTAATTTCCCTCTAGGGAATCTTATTTTGTGCAAATTGGCTCTCAATTAAGAATATGGATGTCTTCAATGATTCCAAATTTTTCATAGATTGGATGTTGGTGTGGTCATATTTTTACCCCCCTTTACACATTAATTGGATGAATAGAATCCAAATATTGGTGGCAATTTTCCAAGGGATCACCTTTTCACATATTTATAGGGTGTAGAATAGTGTGGCTAATGCACTTTCCAAGGAGGGACACGATGTTTAGCCAAGGCTAATATCTTATAAAGCATTATGCAACAAGAATTTATAGAAAGCGGGGCATATCCACATTGCTTAGGTTTATTATTTCTACTAAACTCAACATATTTTTTTATCAAAATTTCATACATATGCATATAGTTTTTTTTTGTATGTTTATGTATTGTAAGTTTCACATGATTTAATATTGGGATGATTACTACTTTGGGATATGACCACTTAATACTTTGTGATTTCTCTATCATCATGTGGGGAGTGGGTCATAGGACAAGTTTCATGTGCCCTTTTTTTTCATGTTCAATATGTATCGTGTATGTATCGTGTAGAGGATGGGTCAAATTTTTTCCTATGGACATGAAAATTTATAAGAGGGATATATGAACATATGAAAATGTAACGACATCTTTTTCTTAATAGAAAGCTAAGTTTTTTTCTTCTCAAAAAAAATAAATAGAGGATGGAAAGGATAAAACCATTTTCCATGAACAGTTTTATTTTCTCCTTGTTAATATTTTTCATGGGAAAAGGAGAATGTTATAGAAAATCTATAGAGATCATAGTAACCAACCAATTGAGATTGAAATATTTAATGAATAAATGAGGTTGATGGTTAAAATTATTATTAATAATATACCTTAAATTTTGTTGGATGGTTACTAACGCAAATTTTTGGTTACAATGATTCAATTCAAGTTGATGGTTATGAATAATTTGAACTTACACAAACTTGTAAAATAAGGCACTTTAGAGTTAATTGATGGTCATGTTGGATCTCAAGAATAAATCATAGTATCAATATAAGTTTCTCTCACCAAGTTATTTTAAAAACAATTATCATCATGTATGTCACCCATTTGTAAATTCCTTCCAACAATTATGCATTAGTCATTGTATATATTATGATAGAATATAAATATGTTTGGAGTAGTTTTTCCAAATAAGATTTCATGTAAATAATAATAATTTTATCTTTCTTATGAATGATAAAATTCTTAATGATATAACAAGCCTAGATCCATTTTAACTATGAATCTATCAAACGTGAGAGGGATCAAATCTCTCAAGGTGTAAACCTCTTTTATGAGTGAAAAACTTGAAGAAAGGTTTGCACCTCAAGAAATTTGATTCCTCTCTAAGCTTGATAGATGCAGAGTTAAGATGGATCTAGGCTAGTTTAATTATTAATTTTATTTTATTTTGTTTAATTTTTGTTTTTATATAATAATAATAATAAATTGTAAGCTTGACACATCTACATCTTCATCATGTCCAATATATCACCCCAATCGGGGGTAGAGAATTGAACTAATGACTTCACATTAAAGAGTTCCTTAAAAACACTTAATCAATGTCTATCCAAGAATTCTTGGACTATTTTTATATAATTTCATTGAGTCAAAATGTTTTAATTAATCATTTTATTTTTTATTTATGTAATTTAACCAAGACAAAATGTTTAGATAACATATTCCCCAGATCAGGGTGTGAGGATGGTGAAGATTCACATGGGGATCGAGGTCATCAATAATTATATATGGGACAAGGCAAGTGGGTGTCCCACCCAACACCACTACATGCTTGAATTAAAGAGGGTTCTGCATATCCGTAGGCTGTTGTCATTTTGGGCTTTATGAGATGGTCATTTCGGTCTCCAGGTGGTGTGCATCACATACTACATGTATGCATTAGTTGGGTTCTACTCCTGGGTTCTCCAGAAGGTGGTAACCATTTCTTGTTGGACTGAGGAGTCGATGCAAAGGAGGAACCAAGCGAGATATGGAAATGACACGAAAGCACAATGCAGATTCTGGTATGTTTCTTCAGCTTTCCTAATAAATGGGATGGAGGTTTCGCCTAAGACAATGTTGCAAGAATATAAGGGTTTGAGGATATTTCTGCAATGGAAAATTTAGAATGTTGATTAATTTAGTATTTTCTGCATTTGCAATCTTGATACCAGTTTTCTATGGAAATATGTTAATTCAAATTGGAATGTATTGGAGTCTCTAGTCTGTCATTGAGATTCTGCATGAATATATGGTTGGTGACATGTTATGTCTCTGGTTTTCGTCTCGGAAATCTAGAGGTAGCAGAATGATGTTGGGTTTCCAAATAAACTGAGAATGTAAACCCAAGGTGTTGCTTTTTGGGCTCATTGTCTCTTCTATGGCATAGCCCGGAGATATGGAAAAATTTTATTCCCCGCTAAGGAATAAGCCAAGGGTTGAATGTGTTGTTGAAGGGAAATTAGTGCACAGAACAATTTTAAGTTTCTGACAGAGAAGGGTTAACAAAAAATGTGTATGTGTTATCATTTCAAGTCTACCTAACCTGTCAATCCCTCCGGCTCCTGCATTATGGCTTTCATCTCTTGTGCTAGTTAGAATGGCTCGGTAGTTGTTGGGTGGTCTGTCGAAAGGCAAGATGGTGAAGGCGTCAGGTAATGGCAAGCAAGGGCATGGTGGACACGCCAACAACCAGCAAAAAGAAAAAGGGAAAGGGAAAGGGGCTTCGACTAGTAAACCCCATCAAAAAGGAAGGTGAATGCCAAGAACATGCAAATCATCCTGCATGTGTTTAGCGTTGGGACTCTGGCATAGGTGAAAACCATGATCTCCTCATGGGAGTCAAAATTGAATTCAAAAGTAGCAACTGAGCACTCAATTAAGGATTGGGCACCACTGGTCTCTGACCCCAAGAATACCGGAGGTCAACTTACCCTGTTTAAGCAATCAGTCCATCTCTATTGGCTTATGAAGTGTATTATGGTGAAAGCCATCTCTGCAACGCAAGAAGTGGAGGGGCGTCTGAAGGGCAAGCTAAGCCCCAAAGATATCCAAAAAGAACTTCAATCCATATAACATCCAAAAAGAACTTCAATCCATATAACTTCAATTGCATCACCAATATGTCCACCTTGGCCAAATTGAGCGCCAACTTCAAAGTTTGCATCAATTTGAAATGCCAAGGCCAAGCGCAAAAGAATGACTTGTTAACTACTGGAATGACTTGTTAATATTTTTTTTTTTTCTAATTATCTAGATAAATAGCATTTACTTTAGTAGTCTTAGGTGTAGATGGGTAACATACTTTAAGGCTTACAAGGCTTAGATAGACACTTAAACTATTAATGTTTTGGATGGTTTATAATGCTATTCAGTGGCCAACAAACCTAATTTCTTTCAAATAAATTAAAGCCATTGAATATCATATAATTTTAACTTACTTTTATAAATGAAAAATAAATAAAAAATTATTAAAAACAAAAAAAACAAAAAAACCAAACCTATTATAACTAAACATTACAACAACTCTTCGTCTGCTTAACCATCATCTACTTAGATTAATAAATCAAAGTAAGTCTAATGATAAAATTCACCAAATGAATATGAACAACCAAACAAACAAATATCATACTTAAAAGCCAGTAACTTCAACATTATCTACATAAATATATACAATAATTTATGTATAAATATCAATCTCCTATTTGTTTAATATTTTAAAATTGTAAAATATTATATATACATTATCCACCTCTTTTTTATAATACACGTTATGATGCTTTTAATGACTCGACATTTTTGTTACTAAGCATTTCCATGTGCCAAAGAGTTGTTTAGCATTAATGAAATTTATATTCGTTGTGACTAGGCATTTCCATGTCCTAAAAAGTTGTTTAGCATTAACGAAATTTATATTCTCCTTAGGTGCCTTGGTGATCTATCATGCCCTAGGTATAAATCATCTTTATACCTCACTAGTGTAGCTTTCTTTTATTAACAAGGTAAGTTGCATTACCGAGACTTTTTTATTAAAAAGTCAAACTATTTTTCTTCTTTGCATTAATGAGATCTTTTATTCAAAAAGCTAATTATTTTCCATATATTAACAATAGTGAGTTGCATTGCTGAATAGACCACTATTTGTATAAATATTTGTATCAGTGAGGCCGATTTAGTTTATACCAAGAGATTATTTTTGTCCAATTTAATTATAATTGAATCCGTAACTTCTTAATAGTAAAGATGCTTTAACTATGGGGACTTGAACAATTGAAATAACTTCAAAGGTACAAAGATGATATGTTATAAAAGAAAAATAACTTGTTATTTTTTTAACCAATAAATAGAAGTGAAAAATAACTATAAATTGCTAAGAAATTGTTTTTAAATTGTTCCCTCAAAAACAATTTTGATAAATAGAATAAGACAAATAAAATTAAAGAATATATTTTATTACCCTAAATTACATGTTATAACCACGAAAATCCATAATATACATCACATTTCTTATCCATTAATCTATTTATAAAATTGATAAGAATGAGAACATATAAACTATTTCAATTTACATACCCATTCATCTCATCACTAAATTGTTAAAATATTCAAACATAAAATACTATATTCCATTTACTATTCATTTAAGCACACTATCTAGGATAGAGTATGGATAAATTACTTCCAATCCATTCTTAATGCCCATCCACTCCATGTTATATACTCAAATAAGTTGACTACTATCATATTGGGAGTTTTAGTATTATCATTATTTATGTTGTAAACATTCAAAGTTAACATTACATCATATTTTTGCATTTTTTTAATAAGATTAATAGTCATAAACAAAAGGAATAATATGCATAGGTAAACCGCCTTAGTAAAGTTCCAAACTAATAATGTCCATCAAAGTTCCAAATTAATAGTGTTTATCAAATCTAAGAAAATAAATTTTAATACATTTAGTGAGATAAGTGATTTTTCACTAAGCATGAATTTATATTTTTAACTTGATTTTCTAACTCTTGAACATATATTCAGTAATTATATATGGCCTCACTATGCATCCATTTTTTCCAAATTTAAGTAATGTGCATGTGTTTAGGAGACATCTTAAGGAAGAATATATTATCATATAAATGTCTCATTAAAAATTATGCATATAGTTACTTATTTTCATTATTTTAGAGTTTTCATAGTCATTCTATTTTGTTTTTCTTAATCACATAGTATCATCTTGAAAATTAAAATTAAATTAATTTTCTAATATTTATGATTCTTTTTTCCTTTTCAAATTAGTTATCACATAAATTATATAATAGTTTGCCACTTCATACATAATTTTTTTATTAAAATTATTTTCATAATTTATTTTTTAATAATAAATAATACCATATAAATATAAATACTTTGTACATTAAATAAATAAATAAATAATTTAAAATTTCATTCTTTAAAAAATACAAAATATTTATATTACACCATGTGACATTGTTATATATATATATATATATATATATATATATATATATATATATATATATATATATATATATATATATATATATATATATCCTCCCCTTTTATATTTTGTAGTATTTATTTACAGTTTGGTTATGTTGCTTTTTCAAAATATTTGTAGTCAATGAATTTAGCCATTGAGATATTGTATTGTAATGTTGAGTCTCTTTATCATTATCTATGTTGTGCTTTTTCAAAATATTTGTAGTCAATGAATTTAGCCATTGAGATATTGTATTGTAATGTTGAGTCACTTTATCATTATCTATGTTGTGTTTAGTTTCTTACTATTTGTTGCGTTACTTGGTTATAATCAAAACCTTTGCTATAATTGAATTTGTCCTTTAAAATATTGTGTTATATTGTTTAAGCTTTTTAACTTTATTTGCATTGCTTCTAAGAGATCATGCTTTGAGCTATATTGCATATGCATTTTGTTTTTATTTACACTGTTTAAAACCAATTGTTATATATTGACATTTTTTTTTAATTAGTACCATTATAACAAATGAATTCTTTGTTTCATATCATGTAACCACTTTTATTAATCGGATATAATATTTTTGGCATTAAGGGATTAAGGAACCCACTACTCATGAATCTAGATATCAGTAAATATTTGTCACCATTCATGTGTGACAAAAGACTATACAATATTAGTTATGTTAAATCCTTTTAATTAGGCCCATTATAACAAATGAATTATTTGTTTCCTATTATGTAATCACTTTGGTTAGTCATTTACAATATTTTTGGCATTAAAGTGTTGAGGAACTCACTACTAATGAATCTAGATATTATTAACTAATTGTCACCATTCATATGTGACAAAAAACCATAAAATAATAGTTATAGTTTATGAGTTCACAACCTTCCTGAATGAGAAATATTACCAATATCTTTCATTAAATAAACAAAAATGTCTCATCTCTTCTATGTGGTCGTGAATTCCAAGGGCAGTAGCATTGCATTTGGATACATGCCAATGTGACATGATTCTTGGCGGATCCCTTCGCTTGCTTTTTGTTGTTGCTTGAAATCACATAAATATTGTTAGAGATTTGAAACCCCCTGGCAGAGGAATATTTCTACTAAAGATGACCATGGTGTCCAAGAATGTAGGGAAAAAGGTTCCATTGTCCTACAAGTGGCTCCTCTTCTGTTTCCATCAAAATTCACATGCTTTGTTTCCTTTCCTTTCCTGAATCGGCCCCGGATGGCTCTATCTCCAAGTTCCAACACTAAAATTGTTTCGATTCTGAACTCAATCTCAATCAAAAATCTTTTTTTTTCCACTAAATTTTAATTCCAATCGTACTATGGATCGTGTGTCCATCTTTCCTTTGCTAAATTATTTTAATTCTGAAGTCTAAATCGTTATTCCTTTATCCTTTCACTAAATCAATATTGTATCTACTGAAATGTATATAATTAATATGATATATTACAATATTCCTTACTGAATGTATATTATTTTCCCTTGAATACACAATGCTTATTGTGTTACAAGCATCCTAGATCCATCTTAACTCTGGATCTATCAAGCGCCGATAGGGATCAAATCTCTCGAGGTGAAAACATCTTTTTTTAGTGCAAAATTTGAGAAAAGGTTTGCACCTCGAGAGATTTTATCCCTCTCGACACTTGATAGATCTAGAGTTAAGATGGATCTAGACTTGTTTCAGTCATGTGCGACCAAGAAAATATATCGAAGATATGATTAATTTTATCAATAATATATAAATATATCTAATATTAATATAATCATTTTAAATATGCTAAATATGTATGAGATTAACCTAGTCATATATATTTTAAATTTTCTTAGTAACCTTAGTTTGGTCAGATGATAAATATTGTTGATAACTTTAATGATGAAAAATGATCAAATAAACATTTTGAATGCAAAAGTGGCAATAATAGTGTTGAATGCTAGAAAATGTGAATAATAAGAATGTATTCAATTACAAATAATCTTCATTGTGATCAATCTCAAACTATTTTCTTCTACTATTCTTATTGTCACCCTTGTTAGTTTTGTCATCTTTTCATATTGATTTTCTTCTACTATTCTTATTTTCACCCTTGTTAGTTTTGTCATATTTTCATATTGATTATATGAAAAGGACAGTTGAAATCGTAAACCATTTAAGTCTTTAGCTCAATATGTTGTAGTAAACATCATACCTTGTCTCTCTTGATCTCCAATATTAATAGGTTGAATTACTATAACACAAAAATCAATGTACATTGTCAATAAATTTTTATGTCCGCATTGAAATCAATGCACACTGTTAATCCCATCACTTTAAAATTAATGTACCATCATACATCCAATTACATAAAAACATAAATCAACATCTACATTGAAATCAATGCATTTAATGCAAGAAACAAAATAAGATTAGAAAACAAATTCTACGCTGAAATCAATTCATCTAATGCAAGTAATCAAATAAGATTAGAAATCAACATCTACACTCAAATCAATGCATCTAGTGCAAGTAAGAAAGTAGGATTATAAACCAAAATCTACACTGAAATCAATGCATTTAGTGCAAGCAATCAAATAGGATTAGAAATCATCATCTACACTGAAATTAATGCATCTAGTGCAAGCAATCAAATAATATTATAAAACAATTTTTAAACTAAAATCAATGCATCTAATGCAAGAAATAAAATAGGATTAGAAATCAACATCTACACTCAGATCAATGCATCTAGTGCAAGTAATAAAATATGATTAGAAACCAACATCTACACTGAAATCAATGCGTTTGGTGCAAGCAATCAAATAGGATTATAAATCTCCACCTTTACTGAAATCAATGCATTTTGTGCAAGCAATCAAATAGGATTATAAATCTCCACCTTTACTGAAATCAATGCATTTAGTGCAAGCAATCAAATATAATTAGAAATCGACAACTAGATTGAAATAAATGCATCTAGGGCAAGCAATCAAATAGGATTATAAATCACCATCTACACTAAAATCAAGGCATTTAGTGCAAGCACTCAAATAGGATTATAAATCATCTACATTGAAATCAATGCATTTACTTCAAGCGATCAAATATCATGAGAAATAAATATCTACACTAAAATTAATGCATCTAGTTCAATCAATCAAATAAGATTATAAATCACCATCTACACTAAAATCAGTGCATATAATGCAAGAACTATTCTTCCCTCTCTCCCCCCTCCATCTATATTTATATCTCCCTCCATCTCTCCTTCTTTGCCTCTCTATATCACCCCCCCAAACACACATGCTCTATCACTCCATATCTATCAATCTCTATGTCCCTCCCTCCCTCTCTCCATCTATCTCTTCTTCCCTCTCTTCATCTTCCATCTATATCTCTATCTTCCTATTCTCTCCCTCTCCCTTGCTTCTCTCTCTTTCCTCTTGTTTTTCTCTCTCCCTCTCACTCCCTCTCTCTCTCCATATCTCTCTTCTTCCCTCTCTTCACCTTCCATCTATATATCTATCTTCTTGTTCTCTCCCTCTCCCTTGCTTCTATCTCTCTTTCCTCTTGTTTTCCTCTCTCCCTCTCTCTCCATATTCTTTATCACTCCTCTCTCTCTCTCCACCTTTCTCTCTCTATGTCTTTCTTCTTACCTCCCTCTCTCTCCCCCTCCAACTCTCTCTCTCTCTCTCTCTCTCTCTCTCTCTCTCTCTCTCTCTCTCCAACTTTGCTACTATATCAATGCATCTAATGCAAGAAATCAAATAGGATTATAAACCAACATCTACACTCAAATCAATGCATATAGTGCAAGTAAGAAAATATGATTAGAAACCAAAATCTACACTGAAATCAATGCTTTTAGTGCAAGCAATCAAATAGGATTAGAAATCAAGACCTACACGGAAATCAATGCATTTAGTGCAAGAAATAAAATAGGAAGTGCAAGCAATCAAAAATAATTAGAAATCAACATCTACATTGAATTCAATTCATCTAGTGCAAGCAATCAAATAGGATTAGAAATCACCATCTGCACTAAAATTAATGCATTTAGTGCAAGCAATCAAATTGGATTATAAATCATCTACATTGAATCAATGCATTTAGTGCAAGCAATCAAATATCATGATAAATCAATATCTACACTAAAATCAATGCATCTAGTGCAAGCAATCAAATATCATGAGAAATCAATATCTAAACTAAAATAAATGCATCTAGTACAAGCAATCAAATAGGATTATAAATCACCATCTACACTGAAATCAATGCATCTAATGTAAGAAATTTTCTTCCCTCTCTCGCCCCTCCACATATATCTATATCTCCCTCTCTCACCCCTAAAAAAACGCACTCTCTCTCATTTCATATCTATCAATCTCTATTTCTCTCCCCCCGTCTCTCATTCTTTGTCTCTCTATATCACCCCCAAAAACACACACACTCTCTCATTCCATATCTATCAATCTCTATGTGCCTCCCCCCATCCCTCCATCTCGATCTTCTTCCCTCTCTTCACCTTCCATCTATATCTCTATCTTCCCGTTCTCTCCCTCTCCCCTGCTTCTATCTCTCTTTCCTCTTATTTTCCTCTCCCCCTATCTCTCCATCTTCCTTATCACTCCCTCTTTCTATCTCCACCTTTCTCTCTCTATTTCCTTCTTCTTACCTCCCTCTCTCTCCCCCTTCAACTCCATCTCTCTTTCCCTCCCTCTCTCCACTCTATCACCTCCTCTATCTTCCTTCCTCTCTCTCACTTTTCCTCCTGACCTCTCTCTCTCTCTCTCTCTCTGGTCTCTTCACCCTCCAACTCTGTTAATATATCCCTCCCTCTATCCTTCTCTCTCCTTCTCTCCTCCCTTCTCTCCATCTCTCCTTCTTTGTCTCTATATCTCACCCCCAAACATACACACTCTCCCTCCATCTCTCCCTTGTCACTCCCTCTTTCTCTATCTCTCCTTATTTTTCTCTTTATCTCACACCTAAACATACACACACACTCACTCCATCTCTCTCTCCACTTCTCACTCTCTATGTCTTTATTCTTCCCTCCCTCTCTCCCCTTCCAACTCCATCTCTCTATCCATCCCTCTCTCATCCTCTCTCTCAAGCCCTCTATCTCGTCTTTCCTCTTTCTCCCTCTCTCTCCTACCTCCCTCTCTCTTCCCCCATCTCTTTCTCTCTCTCCAATCCTCTCACTATCTCCATCCCTCTCTCAGTCTCTCTCACCCCCCTCCATATTTGTGTCTCCCTCTCTTACCCTTATCTACCTCTCTCACTCCTATCCCCCTCTCTCTCTCTCTCTTCATTCATCCTCTTCCGTCTACTTAATTTTATCTCGATCTCTCCCTTGTCCCTCCCCATATCTCTCCACCTCTATCACTCTATGTCTTTGTTCTTCCCTCCCATATATATCTAAAGTTAATATATATCATGATTTAAGAGAAATTTAGCGATTAAAAAACTCAGTAACAGGTTATTCCTCTCTTCTATAAACTATCTCACCTGTATGGATTCTCTCTTTAAAAATATATCATGATATATTAATATATATTAATATATATTATAATATAACAAAATTTGAATTGTATTAATCCAAAGTTATTAAATTTAATAATATTAATATTATAATATGAATATGAATATTAAATTTAATAATAATATTAATATTAATATTAGGGTTAATAATATTTTTTTGCAAGGTATTAATAATAATTTGGCCCATGGTATTTGACCCATAGGATTTACCTAAATAAAACCTTTTTTTAAGTGTTGGTAAGAGTAAATATGAAAATAGGTTTAATTTATTTACCATACTTCTAGTTTATTTATAGATGTTAATTTCTAATCTTATTTGATATATTTTTATTTATTTATCATACCTCTTTATACCTCTTTTATAAATATGGTATTTTTCCCATGGTATTAATAATAATTTGTCCCATGGTATTTGTCTTATAGGCTTCACCTAAATAAAACCTCTTTTTTGAGTTTTGCTAAATATAAAGAGGTTTATGGAGTAAATATAAAAATAGGTTATATTTGTTTACCATACCTCTAGTTTATTTATATTTTTATTTATTTACCATACCTGCGGAGTAAGTATAAAAAGAGGTTATTTTACGAGTGTCAAATTTTACTTAAATTACATCTACACATGTGCCCTATACTCCAACATTTCAAATGTTTACTTAAATTACATTTCTTGCATTACATCTACACATTTACCATACCCGAAATTTACATTACATCTACACATGTGCCATGAGTTGTAGAGCACCTTAAAGTGCAATAACTGCCAAAATATTTAGAGGTTCTTTATCATTTACAAACAAATTATAATAATAGTTGGAATCTCCTCGTCCTCCCTTAAATTCCCTACTGCAAGACTAGATGCTCTTTGGTGGGTCCAAAGAAACTATAGCAAAAGTTTGGAATCTGCTTGTCTAGCTTAAAATTTGTCCACTTCAAAAGTTGAAGTCATAATCTTTTCAGCGTGGCTTTAAAGTTTAATTTTCCCATTCTTCAAGAATAAAAGCTAGTATTTTCAAGAAGTTAAGTTATAATTTGCTTGTCTTAGGTTGAAATCTACCCATTATTCAATAATAAAAGCTACAATCTCCGCGAATCATTTATTCTTTGACCAATTATTAAATAGGGTGCATTCTATGTTAGATTTCCGTGCAAGGGGCAAGATATTTGGGGGCGCTTTAGTATGTACATACAAAGTAGCAACCCTTGACAATCTTCGGGAATCATTTATTCTTTGACCAATTATTAAATAGGGTGCATTTTGTGTTAGATTTTTGAGCAAGGGGCAAGATATTTGGGGGTGCTTTAGTATGTACATACAAATTAGCAACCCTTGTAATCTCTTGGTCTAAGCAGAGAGTATCACCAGTATTTAAAAATAACAGCGACGATTTTAGAGAATTAAAGTTATAATTTGCTCATTTTAGCATTAAATTTGTCCATTATTCAAGAAAAAGTCTCCACTATTCCAGATTTAAAGTTACACTGTGTTTGAATTAACTCAAAAAATTTCAATTTCTTCAAAAATAAAAGTTACAGCGTTCTGAAATTAAAATCATAATCTCCTCTTAGCTAAAATTTTATTCACTATTAAGTAATAAAAGCTACAATATTCTTGTTTTTTCACTAAATATTGAATTCCGAGTGTGTTGTGTGTTAGGCTCGAGGGAAATATATTTGGAGACGCGCTTGTATGTGCATACATAGAAATTATAATAACAATATGCTCGTCCAAGCCAAAAATATCTTTATAGTTCAGAAAAAATGAGTACAATCTTCAAGAATTAAGGAAAAAATCTACTCATCTCATCTTTGAATTTAAATTTTTCCATTATTCACTAAATAGGGTACAATATTCTAGAATTAAAATAGCTCATTTTTTCTTAAATAAAAGCTACAATTGTCGAGAATTGAAGTCAAAAAAATTCATAATCTTCCCGCCTTTACTTAAAAAATTTCCTTTCTTTGGTAATGAAAGTTGCAACCTTAACCATAAAAAATTTCGACTGTGCCATTAATTACATTGTGGGGGTTGTGTTGGATCCCCTAACAAGTGTGTAGAGACACTTTAGTGTGTAGTTAGAAATTAGATAAATAGTTGTAAGTTGCTTTTGCAAAATTGAAATTTCTCAGTTATTTAGAAATAAAAACCATATTTTCATGAATTTAAGTTATAATATCCTAGGTCTAAATACTTCAGTAAAAAGTATTTGGACTGGGAGTCAAGAGCTTTTAGGTTAATGATCAAATAAATTTTATCATTACTCTGCTCATTTAATATTGGAGAATACAGACCTTACTTGAACTTGATGGATTTGCAAGGTCTCAGCCGTTAGATGAAGAAACTACGTACATCACAAGACCAGTTTCTAGAGAAAGTAATAGAGGAACATGTTGCCCAGAATCGGAGCAACGTCATGCATGATCTTGTGGATGCCTTACGTGCAACCTCTACGGATAAAGATAGAGAGCTCCAAATTTCACGAGATGGTGTATGGTGAGCCCTGGTATTGCATCAAGAGTGTTGCAACTCTCAGGGGCTGCCCTACTTTACTTTATCAACCTAGGGTTTGTACAAACTTGGAGGTGACAGTGCTATATACACAGCAGATGCATTCTACTCATGTCATCCTCTTCCACTCTATGAAAGGGTGCTACTTTTAGGGGTTCTCAGTGAAGTCTGTCACACTTCAATGAAACTAAAATACATTGCAGAAAGGAAACTAAATTAAATTGTTGAAAAGAAATGACAAGAAAGGAAACTAATTTAACTTGTTGAAAAGAAACGGTAGAAAAGAAACTAATTTAAACTATAGAAAGGAAATGACGGAAAGGGAACTAATTTAACTTGCTAAAAATAAATGGCAAAAAAAAAACTAATTTAAACCACACTTAACTTGGCCAATCGGCTAAACACACCCTACTTATCTTATGCTCTCTCTACCATGCTTCTATCCATAGAGCTAAGTTGTCCATGACTTAATTCTAATTTAAAAAGTGTTGATTTGCAGCTTGGAGAAGAAATGGCTAAAGATGTTAATGGAAGGCTTAACACATGGGACAAGGCTTGGAGGTCAAAAGATGGGTTTAGACTTCATTAAACCTTATGATATCACAAATATTCTTTGGAGTGGGAGGTTTGAAATGTGCGATGGTGGATTTATAATTGGCGGAGAGAAATGCAATATGCAAAATCGCAATCGCAATATCACAAATCGGGCGAAGTGACGGAAGTGTTGTTCGGGAGGCAAATGCGAAATGTGAAATATGATACGGGAAGGTGATGCGAAATGCGATTGCAATAAGGTAGAAATTTGCAAAATGTGAAATGTGATGGGTGACATGGCGGTAAGACCGATGGAAAAGTGCGATGACAATACCGCAATCGGCGTTGGGAACAGTAAGTATTAACAGGAACCACATGAAAATGTGATTTGAAATTGCAGAATGTATTAGAAGGAAAAAGAGAAAAAGTTGCAAAATGTGATGGGATAAAAACTGTGAAATGTGAAATGCGACGGGTTAAAAATTGCGAAATGCAAAAAGCGATATCGCAATTCGCAATATCGCACAGCTAGAGGGGTAGCGGAAGTTTTGTTCAGGAAAAGGTTGCGAAGTGAGAAATTCGATATGAATGGAATTGTGGTAAGTCTTTAAAAAAAAAAAAAAAAAAAGGAAAAGGTTGTGAGGTGTGAAATGTGATATGAATGGAATTGCGGTAAGTATTTTAAGGGAAAAGAAATGAAAAGGTTGTGAAGTGTGAAATGGGATGGGTGATGTGGCAGAGTGCTATAGTAATATCGCAATCAAAGTTCGGAGGCGGAAGTATTAATAGAAACCAATAGAAAATGCGATTTGTGATAAGTGAAGTACGGTAGCGGGAGATTCGAGGAGCAAAGGCGGAGGTCCAACTTTGATGGTTTTTCAAGTTTTTTGTGAAAAAAAGGGGTGAAAACTGCAGTAAAATAAAGAGGGAATAGAGCGTAACAGAGGTGTTTGGAAGCATGAAAAAAGAGATGGAAAATGAAGCGGGAATGAGAGGGTGAACTTCTCCGAAACTTTAATACTGATTCCTGCAAACAAACCTGTGGATTCATGCATGGAAAAAACATAAAAAAAAATGTGTGATAACACAGTGGAAGAAACACTGAAACTGTTATTGCACTCTACTCTAATCTGAGAAGCAATGAATCGTAAACAGAAAGAATTTTTGGTCTGCGGGAAGATCTAGCCTTCTCAAGCTCTATCGACAGAGATGAGAGGGGAAGGTTTTCTCACAGTTTTATGGATTTCATCAACTATTCTATAGCGCATGTAAGAAGATTAATTCTATATCAGCAAATTATAATAGCAATGAAAATATCAGAAATAAAACTAGCTAAATAACAGAAAGAAAAGAATGAAAAAAACAGAGAAGTTGAGGCACGTGGATTGAGCCCTAACCCACGATCCTCGTTCCCTGAAACTATATCAATAAAACAACATCTGACTACTCATTGCATTACAAAAATATAATCTTATTACATCCTGAAGGTCTTAAACAGCGAAAGCCTAAAAGAATGGAAAATAATGGCATGGGATGGAATGGAATGCAAATGGAATGGAAATGGAATCAAATAGCATCGAATGGATCAGAAAAATAGACCGGGATCGACCCTAATTAGATCTTGATTAGCTTTATTTATCCTCAAGTGTAGCTACCAACAACTCCCTAAAAAATGGTGATTGAGTTCACTTTGACTCCAAGTAAACCATAGATTGAGTGCACATTGTCTTTAGTTTGCTTGGCTGCATTTGATAGTTAAGGAGGGTGGAAAAACCCCTTGAATATCTCCAATATTTCTCAATAATTTCATGATATTATGCTCATTTATTCTTCAATATTGATCTTCCAGTGGCAGGGAGCAAGTCCCTAAATTATCTCCTTCTACAAATCTGCACAATCTGCCAAATATTCTCACAATATTCTAAAAAAATAACCAATATTAGGCACAAATATGTAATTACCTTTAAACCTTCCTAAGAAAATATTCAAGTATAAAAAAACATTATTAAGTGCAGAAGGAGAGATTTAATATATATTTTTATGTGCATAAGAAAGGTAGATGGGCCTAAAAAGGATTATATGGGCCTTAATTATGTCTAATTTAAAGGCCCATCATCACCCCCCTACTGAAATTGTTGCTCATGCTCTGAGCAACCTATTTGTCCTCTCTGCCTTATGGTTCTTCCTGCATGCTAGCTTATTTAATTTCCTGTTTATTGGCCCATGTGCTTCTCCTGCTAATCTTCTTGCTATTCTTCTTGCATTTCTTCTCATAGGTGCTTCATGGAGGTCCTCAGATGCCTTAACCAAATCTGTTTTTCATGCCAAGTGGTGGTGGATCCACCTTTTATTTTCTTTTTTTATTTTTTTCTTTTCTAAATTGCATGCATAATAAACTCAGTTCTTTTTTTTGTGAACTAAGTCCACCCTTGGTTACCCCTTGGCACTCATTGTCTTCCATTACAATGAACTTCTTACTACCCACTTTCTCAAGTCCTTTTTACTTTTGTCTTGTTCCTCTTCTTAGTGGAAAAAGTGAGGCTAGTTGCTAGATAAGGCTGAGGTTTCTCTAGTACTGATTTTGGATATATAAAAAAAGCTTTTCATCTCACACTTTTTAATGTTTTATTAAGCTAAAATAGGTTCGAAGAAAGGGTTAGATGATTGCATACCTGAGCCTAACCATTGATTTGTTTTTGTAGGTGATATTGAAGCCGTTGATATGGTTGTTGAAGCTGTCTTCGGTGGTTCTGAAGCTGCATGTGATAATTTGCTTGAGGTCCTTTTGGAGCTTCTAAGCACAGGAGGAGGAAGTCCAAGTTTGACTACCTTTGACCAGGGTGTTGACCAAATTTTCTTTTTGTGCCAACTTGTTGTTTTTCTGCTTGAAAAGGTTGGAGAGCACCTACATTCTTTAGAGAGAGATACATGGATAAATGCATTTTTTTTTTATTTTTCTTTAATTCCTACTAGTTGCCTTAATGAAGTTTTCAACTAATAGGTCTGCCTAGGTGCCTCATAGTAGGTCTTCACCTAGGATCTTTTATTTTTCTCTTTTTTCTTCTTTTTTTCAACCCAATGACCACCTCATGGAGGTTTTCAATTAGTGAGTCAATCTCAAACGCCTCAAAAGAAGTTTTCACCAGAGATTTTATTATTTTTCCCTTTTTATTTTTTCCTTTTTCACTTTCCTATTCTACTTGAAAAAAACAAAAAAAAATTCAAGTATAGGAATACTTCCAATGGAGCCATGTACACATCAAGATGACAGATAAAATCATGTGCACACTTGGAATACATGATTTTACATGTACCTGAATATGAGCGATGAATTGGTTTGACTAGGGTTATATCAAGTATTGTTGGAGAAGTGTGTGTTTCTGCAACTTAATGACTGTTTGGAACCATATGTTAATATAGTTGTGATGCACCTGGTCCACTTGCTGAGTTAGATCACCTTGAATGTACTCTTCTATTATGACATTCAAATCTTCCTCTTTTTGTTGATTGTTCTCTTGAACACATGGAGGAAATTCTGGTAAACATGAGGAAACTTTCCCAACATCTGATTCTGATGCCAGCTCTTCATCAAGTGCAGCCCTTGATCTTTTGATCTCCTCATTTGGATCTTCTTTTCTTGATGTTTTCCTTCAACGAAATTAAGAAAATATATTCTTTGAAATAAATTTATTGAACTAAGATGAATACCATATAGATCAAGAGGAAATGTTTGGAAGTGTTGTACCTCAGTATTGTAAGTGAGTTGAGATAATTCATTGTATGGGTTTGGAAATGGTGGTACAAGTAGTTGAGTGGGGGTGGATATATGAGATGGATATGATTGAGGTCGTGGTTGTGGTGGAGATGGATGGTAGGGATAGCATGCAGTTGGATATGGAGGATATTGAGGCAAATATTGAGGATATTGTGGATTTTCCGAATAAGGTCTCCTTGCCAACCATGTTTCCATGATTAGTTTTGGAGTTGAGATGGTTAAGGTTGCCAAAGAGGGAGTGTGTCCCAATTAGTTTGAGATGAATGTGATTAAGCTTGAAATTGTGAAGTGGGCCCTTGCATCATGTCAAGTTGACTAGGTTGCCAGGGTATCCTTGGAGCTACATAACATAGCTTCTTTGGTGATTGCCTTGCTCCATTGTCTTTCTGGTAAACTTCTTTAAACCTGGGGAATGATGGACAACATTTAGTATCATATGATTCTGCATGGATAACAAAAATATCAGCATCCTCTTTATGCTCATTTGGCATTCTTAACATTTCTACTTGTTCACTTAGATTGCTAAGAATTTATGTTTTAAATTTGTCAAGCAAATTTCCAAGTTCATCTTGCCTTACCAATGTTGAGGCAGATTTTCTTACTCTTTCCCTTCCTCTTGATATGCGCTTGCATGTTTCACAAATTTCTTCAAATGAAAATTGGTATACATCTCCTCCATTCATGAGATTAAGGAGATCAATCCACTCATCCCTAATTGTTCTAAGTAAGAGGGTTTTTAGTGTGGAAAATCCTAAATGATGCAATTTTTCGCTCTTAACATTAAACATGAACCTATATATGAGATCCTCAAGGCTCTTATCCTCTTTTTGATTCATTCTAAAAAAATCTTCTTTAAGATCATGGTTTTTATATTTTCCTAGAAATATATTTTGCATATCATTCCATGATCTTATTGAATTAGTACCTAGACTCATGAACCATTTAAGATATTTATCCCTCAATGTTGTAGGAAACAATCTTAATTTTTGAGTATGTGATAAGTAGCCATAAGATCTACAAAGTATCTCAAATTCAAAGAGAAATGTTTCCAGATCATTTTTCCTCATACCATGGAAGTTTGGAAGGAAATATGGAGGGATGTTCTTCATATGTACATTGATGTCCATATCTTGAATGGGAAACCCAATAAGATCTTATTCATTGTCATCATATCCATCCATCTCTTCTACCTTCAAAAGTGTATGGTGATGTGGTTCTTACTGCACCACGTGGTCAAGTGGAGGGGTTGGTATTGGAGAAGTATTTTTAAAAAATTCTAAGCATCCCTACTTCTATGAGGCATGAAAATCAGATTTTTTTGTATTTTCAATATTTCAGAAACAACATGAAAAAGGAAAGCAGAAAAGAATGCTAAAACAGAATCAAATCATCTACTAGACACCTCCCTAGCAACAGTGCCAAAAAGTGGTGAGCCCTAGTATTTCACCGAGAGTGTTGCAACTCCCATGGGCTACCCTACTTTACTTTATCAACCTGAGGTTCGCACAAACTTGGAGGTGACAGTGCTATATACACAGCATATGCAATATACTCATGTCATCCTCTTCCCCTCTACGAAAGGGTGCTACTTCTAGGGGTTCTTAGTGAAGTCTGTCACACTTCAATGAAACTAAAATAAATTAGAGAAAGGAAATGACAGAAAGGAAACTAAATTAAATTCCTAAAAAAAAAAATGACAAGAAAGGAAGCTAATTTAACTTGTTGAAAAAAATGAAAGAAAAGAAACTAATTTAAATTGCATAAAGGAAATGATGGAAAGGGAACTAATTTAACTTGTTGAAAATAAATGGCATAAAAAAACTAATTTAAACCACACTTAACTTGGTCAATCGGCTAAACACACCCTACTTATCTTATTCTCTATTTACCATGATTTTATCCATGCAGCTAAGCTATATATGACTTAATTCTAATTGAAAAAGTTTTGATTTGCAGCGTGGAGAAGAAAGAGTTAAAGATGCTAATGGAAGGCTTAACACATGGGACAAGGCTTGGAGGTAGAAAGATGGGTTTAGACTTCATTAAACCTTATGATATCGCAAATATGCTTTGGAGTGGGAGGCTTGAAATATGCAAGGGCAGAGTTATAATTGGCGGATAGAAATGCGATATGTGATATGCAAAATCGCAATCGCAATATCACAAATCGAGCGAAGTGATGGAAGTGTTTTTCGGGAGGCAGATGCGAAATGCGAAATACGATACTGAGAGGTGATACGAAATGCGATTTCAATAAGGTTGAAATTTTTTAAATGTGAAATGCGATGGGTGACGTGGTGGTAGGACCGGTGGCGGAGTGCGATGAAAATATCCCAATCAGCGTCAGGAGCAGTAAGTATTAACAGGGACCACATGAAAATGTGATTTGCGATTGCGGTAAGTCTTAAAAAGAAAAAGGGAAAAGATTGTGATTTGCTTTGGAATAAAGATTGTGAAATGCAAAATGCGACGAGATAAAAATTGTGAAATGTGAAATGTGATATCGCAATTCACAATATCACACAGCTGGAGGGGTAGCGGAAGTGTTGTTCAGGAACAGGTTGTGAAGTGAAAAATGTGATATGAATGGAATTGTGGTAAGTCTTTACAAAATAAATAAATAAATAAATTGTGAGGTGCGAAATGAGATATGAATGGAATTGCGGTAAGCCTTTTAAGGGGAAAAAAAAAAAAGGAAAAGATTGTGAAGTGCGATATGAGAAGGTGTAGCAATGCGATTGGGATAAGGGTGAAATTTTTCAAGTGCGAAATGTGATGAGTGACGTGCCAGAGTGCTACAGTAATATCGCAATCAAGGTTCGGAGTCGGAAGTATTAACGAAAACCAATAGAAAATGCGATTTGCGATGAGTAAAGTACAGTATCGGGAGATTCGAGGATCAAAGGCAGAGGTCCAACTTTGATGGTTTTTCAAGCGTTTTGTGAATAAAAAGGGCGACAACTATAGTAAAAGAAGGAGGGAATAGAGCGTAACAGAGGTGTTTGGAAACATGAAAACAAAGATGGAAAATGAAGCGAGAAGACAAGGGTGAAATTCTCAGGAACTTTAACACTGATTTATGCAAACAAACCTGCGAATTCATGCATGAAAAAATAGAAAAAATGTGTGATAACACAGTAGAAGAAAGATTGAAACTGTTATTGCACTCTACTCTAATCTGAGAAGCAGTGAATCACAAATAGAAAGCATTTTTGGTCTGCGGGAAGGTCTACCCTCCTCAAGCTCTATCGACAGAGATAAGAGGGGAAGGTTTTTTATGGAGTTCATCAACTATTCTACAACGCATATAAGAAGGTTAAATCTACAGCAGCAAACTATAACGGCAATGAAAATATCATAAATAAAACTAGCTAAATGACAGAAAGAAAAGAATGAAAACAGAGAAGTTGAGGCACATGGATTGGGCCCTAACCCACGAGCCTCTGTTGAAAATGGCAACAAGAAACAGTGAAGGAGGCCTCCAGAAACATCTTTCCTGATCCTAGTTGGAAAGTGATCACCTAAACTAGGTGGGGACCACACATGTGATTTTTGTCGAAAAGTATATTTTTAGACTATGTCTATTTTTAGACATATGGAGCATGGTCTATGAGTTGCAGGATGCTATTTATGGATGATTGGTCGAGTTGGTAAAAATAGATGGACCTCTATTTTTAGACATTGGGCGGTTTCTATTTTTAGACTGCCGGGCTAAAAATAGAACAGTCAAATATTATTAACCCTTAATAATATTTGGACTATAAACATTATCTTATCCTCTTGGAGCACTTTAGTTTGAGCTATAGATGTGGCACATGCGGTACAGCGAGAAGGAAATTCGAATTTCACAAGGGTTAGTTGAACTATTGCATGGTTGACTTGAGTTAGAACTCATGTGGCAGAGTTTGGTGGAGTTGATGAGACAGTTGGTGGAGTTGTGTTCAGTTTAACTTAGTTGAACTAGTTGTATTTAGTCTAACTGATAAATACACTAGTGATGAGTGGTGTTAATTAATTATTAATTAATTCACTAATTATTAACTCATAAATCAACTAAGAGTACATAGTTAACTCAGTGCATGTACAGTTCAATGAAGACCAGTGGAAGAGGTAGGAGAAAGGGTGGGGTCTACTATCAGTTGTGACTATAGTGTGCATGATATTTGCACAATCATTGGAGGAGATTGCCAATGAGGATTGCACAGTTAAAGACAAGGGAATTCAAATTCATTCCATCCATTCTCTCATCTTGGATTGCGCAGTAGAGGCAGGCAAACAGTGGAGGAGTTTTGAACCTGTGACTTGTTCAAAACTGAGCTAGTTTGTGTGTAACTTTTGGGGATCGCACTGAGTACTTGTGAGGATTATTGTAATGAGATTGTTACATGATTCTTCTTCATTATAATATACATACAGTAGGGGGTTTTCAGCTGTAAGCTTTCCCCGGTATACATACTATATTATATGTGTTGAATTTCTATGTGCGCATGTGAATGTTTTCAATACCGCTTGTTGTTTTTGTTTCTGCATGTGATGATTAATGCGTAGAAGAGATTATGTGTTATGAAGCTCAAATAGTATGTGACCGGGATAATCTTGGAGAATAATCTTCATTATTCGGCCAATTTCTCTGACCTCATTCCCTGAAACTAGATCGGTACAACAACATACGACTGCATTTGTGCAAAATACAGTCTTATTACATCCTGAAGGTCTTAAACAGCAAAAGCCTAATAGAATGGAAAAGAATGGCATGGGATGGAATGGAATGCAAATAGAATGGAAATGGAATCGACTATCATCGAATGGATCGGAAAATCGACTGAAATCGACCCTAGTTAGCTCTTGATCAGCTTTATTTATCCTTAAGGGCAGCTACCAACAGCTCCTTAGAAAATAGTGATTGAGTCCACTTTGACTCCAAGTAAACCATAGATTGAGTGCACATCGTCTTTAGTTTGCTTGGTTTCATTTGATAGTTAAGGAGGGTGGGCAAACCCCTTGAATCTCACCAAGATTTTTCAATGATTTCCTGATATTGTGCTCATTTATTCTTCAATATTGATCTTCGAGTAGCAGGGATCAAGTCCCTAAGTTATCTCTTTCTCCAAATTTTCATAATCTGTCAAATATTCTCACAATATTCTACAAAAATAACCAATATTAGGCACAAATATGCAATTACCTTTAAACATTCTTAAGAAAATATTAAAGCATAAGAAAGCATTATTAAGTGTGGAATGATAGATTTAATATATCTTTTTATGTACATAAAAAAGGTAGATGGGCCTAAAAAAGGTTATATGGGCCTTAATTTGTCTAATTATAGGCCCATCATCACCCCATACTAAAATTATTGCTCATCCTCTGAGCAACCTATTCATCCTCCCTGCCTTATGGTTCTTCTTGCATGCTGGCTTATTTCATTTTCTGTTTATTGGCCCATGCGCTGCTCTTCCTACTATTCTTCTTGAATTTCTTCTCATAGGTGCTTCACAGAGGTCCTCAGATGCCTTAAGAAAATCTGTTTTGCATGCGAAGAGGTTGTGGATCCACCTTTTATTTTTTTCTTTTCTTTTCTTTTCTTTCATTCTTTCTTTCTTTTTTTCTTTCTTTTTTTTTAAATGCATGCAAAATAAGCTCATAGTTATTTTTTCTATGAATTGAGTTCACCCTTGATTACCCCTTCGCACTCCTTGTCTTCCATTACAATGAACTGCTTACAACCCACTTTCTCAAATCCTTTTTACTTTTGTCTTGTTCCTCTTCTTGGTGGAAAAAGTGAGGCTAGTCGCTAGATAAAACTATGGCTGCTCTGCTATATAAAAAAAATTTCCTTCTCACACTTTTTAATGTTTTATTAAGCTAAAATAGATTCGAAGAAAGGGTTAGGTGATTGCATACTTGAGCCTTACCATCGATTTGTTTTTGTAGGTGATATTGAAGTTGTTGATATTGTTTTTGAAGCTGTCTTCGGTGGTTCTGAAGCTGCATGTGATAATCTGCTTGAGGTCCTTTTGGAGCTTCTGAGCACAGGAGGAGAAATTCCAAATTTTACTACCTTTGACCAGGGTGTTGATGAAAAAAAATGTGTCAACTTGTTGTTTTTCTGCTTGCAAAGGTTGGAGAGCACCTGCATTCATTAGAGAGAGATACATGGAGAAATGCATTTTTTTTAAGGCCTACTATTTGCCTTAATGAAGTTTTCAACTGGTAGGTCTACCTAAGCGCCTCAAAGGAGGTTTTCACCTAGGATCTTTTATTTTTCTCTTTTTTCTTTTTTTTTTCGACCCAATGACTGCCTCATGGAGGTTTTCAATCAGTGAGCCAATCTCAAATGCCTCAAAAGAGGTTTTCACCTTATATTTTATTCTTTTTCCCTTTTTCTTTTTTCCTTTTTCACTTTCCTATTTTACTTGAAAAAAACAAAACATTTTTCAAGTATAGGAATATTTCCAATGGAGCCATATACACATAAAGATGATAGATAAAATCATGTGCACACTTGGAATACATGCTTTGACATGTACCCGAATATGAGAGATGAATTTCTTTGACTGGGGTTGTATCAAGTATTGTTGGAGAAGAGTGTGTTGCTGCAACTTAATCACTGTTTGGAACCATATGTCAATATAGTTGTGATGCCCCTGGTCCACTTGTTGAGTTGGATCACCTTGGATGTCCTCTTCTATTATGACATTCAAATCTTCCTCTTTTTGCTAATTTTTCTCTTGAACACATTGAGGAAATACTGGTAAACATGAGAAAACTTTCTCAACATATGATTCTAATGTCGGCTCTTCATCAAGTGCAGCCCTCGATTTTTTGATCTCCTCATTTGGATCTTCTTCTTCTTGATGTTGTCCTTCAATGACATTAAGAAAATCTCTTCTTTGCAATACCTTTCTTGAACTAAGATGAATACCATCTAAATCAAGAGGAGATGTTTGGAAGTGTTGTACCTCAGCATTGTAAGTGAGCTGAGATACTTCATTGTATGGGTTTGGAAATGGTGGTACAGGTAGTTGAGTGGGGGTGGAGATATGAGATGGATATGGTTGAGGTTGTGGTTGTGGTGAAGGTGGATGGTAGGAATAGCATGGACTTGGGTATGGAGGTTATTGAGGGAAATATTGAAGATATTGTGGATTTTCACAATAAAGTCCTTGCCAACCATGTTGCCACGATTGGTTTTGGGGTTGAGATGCTTGAGGTTTCCAAGGAGGGAGTGTGTCCCAATTATTTTGAGATGGATGTGAATAAGCTTGAATTTGTGAAGTGGGCCCTTGCATCATATCAAGTTGACTAGTCTGCCAGGGTATCCTTGGAGCTACATAACATAGCTTCTTTGGTGATTTCCTTGCTCCATTGTCTTCCTGGTAAACTTATTTAAACCTGGGGAATGATGGACAACATTTAGTAGCATATGATTCTGCATGCATAACAAAAATATCAACATCTTCCTTTTGCTCATTTGGTATTCTTAACATTCCTACTTGTTCACTTAGATTGCTAAGAATTTATGTTTTAAAGTTGTCAAGAAAATTTCCAAGTTCATCTTGCCTTACAAATGTTGAGGCAGATTTACTTACTCTTTCCCTTCCTCTTGATATGCACTTGCATGTTTCACAAAATTCTTCAAATGACAATTGGTATATATCTCATCCATCATGAGATTAAGGAGATCAATCCATTCATCCCTAACTGTTATAAGTAAGAGGGTTTTTAGTGTGTCAAATCCTAAATGATGCAATTTTTCCCTCTTAACATTAAATATGAACCTATCTATGAGATACTCAAAGCTCGCATCCTCTTTTTGATTCATTCTAAAAATTTCTTCTTTAAGATCATGGTTTTTATATTTTCCTAGGAATATCTTTTGCATATCATTCCATTATCTTATTGAATGAGTACCTAGACTCATGAACCATTTAAGAGATTTATTCTTCAATGTTTCACAAAACAATCTCAATTTTTGAGTGTGTGATAAGTAGCCATAAGATCTACAAAGTATCTCAAATTCAAAGAGAAATGTTTCTGGATCCTCTATCCTCATACCATGGAAGTGTAAAAATTTTTGAATCTTATATTTTATGAATAAATTATTATTGTTAATCTGGTTATGCTCCTCCTACTTACGCAAGTTATTAACTAAATAAATTCAAGTTAAAATCGAAGCAAAACAAATAACATATCTCTACCAATCCAGATCTAGAATAAGCACATGCACACATTGACAAAGTGACAATTATTTCTAGAAAAATAGTCCACTGAAAAACCCAATGTGGGAAAACCGGTCTCTAGCTGCTGGAGGGTTCTATTATTAAGAATATTTTTGAATACACAAATCTGGGTTCCAGATATGGAAATCCCGACAAAAAAAATACTAGATCTACAACTCATTGGCTGATCTAGGGCCAAAACAATGACTGATCCACACCCTCAAATGGGATTTACAAAACTCAGCCAAGAATAGGGCCTAGAAACCTCAGCGCTGCCCCTGAAAAGCTCTGCATCAGCCTCTTAAGCCCCTGAAAGCCTCTACGTCAGCCTTGGAAGTCCTACAAGCCCTCAACGCTGCTCTAAAAGGGACTGCGTTACCCCAGACTGAGTGACGCAGTCACTACGCTGCCCCTGAAGGGTCTTTGCATAACCCTTGAGGGTTTCCTCCTGAAAATCAAGTTGTCCTTGGAGAAACTGTGTTATCCTTGTTATTGTTGTTGCTGTCTTTCTCTGTGTTGTCCTTGATCTGATCTCTGTCTCTTGCGTATTCTAGACCCCGGGATCAGATCATCCCCTTGGCCTAAATTCCCCTCTGCTGCTGAAACACTTCTGAGTATTCTTAGAAAACCCTGCCCTAGAATTTCAGCGTAGCTTTAGTGCTCTACCTCTTTTTATCTTTACAAATGACCCTAAGCCTTTCCATTATACTTTTCTCGTTGACAAATCAACGGCCATAATCAGAACTTGAATCAGTGGCTAAGATTAAAAGAAAGCCTTATCTGTGTGATTTAGGACAATTTCATCACATGTTTAATTAAATTCACTTTAATTATTTAAGTTTCCTAAGTTTTAACTTAGGAAATACATTAAAATAATTAATTTATTTAATATATCCTAAACCAGATGAATCCCAAATCCATTTATAGGTCTTGTAGATCAGGTGAACTCTAGTCCCTCCAAAAATTTTGGGAGCTAGAGCACAACTGATGCTACCCAAAATACACAAAATCTCAACACTCCCTCTTAGCATCAAGGGTGTGCTCTAGCAATACATCACACTTATGCATTACATGATTTTGGGCACTGGTTCTGCGATGCTGAAGCTTGGCCTGCTACCATTCAACTCTGCACTGCTACTTCTATTCTGTACTATTGCCCATGACTCTCCACTACCACTGCAACCACTGTATTGCAGCTCCCTCTCAATATGTTGCATTTGTGCTGCTCATAGCACTGCCACTGCTAATATGTTGCACTGCAGCTTTAGTTGTTGAAAGAAACAATTGAATCTCCTACCCAATATTTGACAAACAAGTCTAATATGTTGCATCCTCATCACTGAAGCTCCATAGGCTACAGATCTGCGCTTGCATCTAAAAAAGGATGCACAGCTACAGCTCTGTCTACGTAATAAAACTCTGTCTGCACCACTGAAGTCACATGAGCTCCTTGTGCTGAAATTTATCAAGCTGCTACTGCATTGCATTGTCCCTCTGAAGCCTTCTACGCTGCTGCAACTCTGCACTGCGTAAGCACACTGCTATGTGTTTCTGAAGTCACATCGGCCTCTGCACTGCTACTGTTTCTATGATGTTGCTGCTTTGCTCTACGCTACTCATCCCATCCTTCAGATCTGCCTTTGCTTATGCCTCATCTATGATCTATGCACCCACTGCTCCACTTGTCTCGCTACTATCTTAAGGTTGTCATAGCTCGCTTGTGATCGAAGAGATGAGCTGCTCAAGGATCCCGTCTATCTTCCATGTAGCTCCTCTACATGTTCATGCCAGCCCACTTTCGTGGTTCATGAGCTCTCATGGTCACGTCATCTTCGGCCATCTGCTTAGTGAATCTGTCAGAGCTCCTCTTCTCTATGCTAGAGATCTGGATCTAGGGTCCTTTGCAAACTGGGCACCCTCTGCTCCCTCTGACAATTGATTTCCCTTCTTGGAAATCTACCAAATCAACTGTAATTCAGCTTCTTCTTTGATCCTCTAATCAAACTCTAAGTTTCCTTTGGCAAGAAACTTCTTGAGAAGTTGATCGCCTCACAATCTTTGTCACTTGTGCTAAGGCTAAAAATTTGAAAACTTCTTAATTTTAACTCCACGAGCTCTTATGAATTTCTGCAGCTTTTCTGCAGTATTTTCTGGGTCTGACAGATTCATATCTAAATCACTCTGGTTGGCTTCAGACCAAACCAGCGATGTTTCTGAGCTGCCTTTGCACAGTAATTTCATGGGCTTGCTAGGACACAGCGCTGGAAAGCGTCACCCTTCCCTCTGCGTGAATCTGCTCCTAAAAACTGTGTTGTCCCTTCAGATCTGTTTTTCTGCTGCTTTTCCAGCTTCTTTCTCCAGCTAGATCTTTCAGATTCTTCTGCTGGTGTCCCTCCTAGATTTGCAATCGCTCGGATACCATATAGAAATTTCTGAATCTTATATTTTATGCAGAAATTATTACTGTTAATCTAATTATGCTCCTCCTACTTATACAAGTTATTAACTGAATAAATTCAAGTTAAAATCGAAGCAAAACACATAACAAATATCTACTAATTCAGATCTAGAATAAGCACATGCACACATTAACAAAGTGACACAGTTATTTATGGACAAATAGTCCCCGGAAAAACCCAATGTGGGAAAACCAGTCTTTGGCTGTTGGAGGGTTCTATTATTAAGAATATTTCTGAATACACAAATCCGAGTTCCAGATCTGGAAATCCCATTAGAGAAAATACTAGATCTACAGCTCACTGGCTGATTTAGGGCCAAAATAATGATTGATCCACACCCTCAAACGAGATTTATAGAAATCAGCCAAGATTAGGGCCTAGAAACCCCAGCATTGCCCCTAAAAGGCTCTGCATCAGCCTCTGAAGCCCCTGAAAGCCTCTGCGTCAGCCTTGGACATCCTCCAAACCCTCAGCGCTGCTCCGGAAGGGACTGTGTTACCCCAAACTGTGTGACGCAGTCACTACTCTTCCCCTAAAGGGTCTCTGCGTAACCCCTGAGTGTTTCCTGCTGAAAATCACATTGTCCTTGGAGATACTGCATTGCCCTTGCTGTTGCTACTGCCTTCCTCTGCGTTGTCCTTGAGCTGATCTTTGTCTCTTGCGTATTCTAGACCCCAGGATCAGATCATCCCCTTGGCCTAAATTCCCCTCTCTGCAGTTGAAACACTTCTGAGTATTCTTAGCAAACCCTACCCTAGAATCTCAACTTAGCTTCAGTGCTTTGCCTCTATGTGCCTTTACAAATGACCCCAAGCCTTTCCTGTATGCTTTTCTCGTTGACAAATCAAAGGCCATAATCAAATCTTGAATCAATAGCTAAGATTAAAAGAAAGCTTGATCCATGTGAATTAAGACAATTTTATCACATGTTTAATTAAATTCACTTTAATTATTTAAGATCCCTAAGTTTTAATTTAGGAAATACATTAAAATAATTGATTAATTTAATATCTCATAAACTAGATGAAATTTCCCAAATCCATTTTTGGGTTTTGTAGATCAGGTGAACTCTAGTTCCTCCACAATGTTTGGGAGCTAGAGCACAACTGATGCTACCCCAAATACACAAAATCTCAACAGGAAGTTGGGAAGGAAAGATGGAGGGATGTTCTTCATATGTACACTTATGTACGTATCTTGAATGGGAAACCCAATAAGATCTTCATTGTCATCATATTCATCCATCTCTTGTACCTTCAAAAGTGTAGGGTGATGTGGTTATTACTGCACCACGTGGTCAAGTGGGGGGGTTGGTATTGGAAAAGTATTTTTTTTTAAATTCTAAGTATCCCTACTCCTATGAGGCATGAAAATCAATTTTTTTTTTTATTTTTCAATATTTCGAAAACAACATGAAAAAGGAAAGTAAAAAATAATGCTAAAACAGAATCAAAGCATCTACTATACACCTCCCCGACAACGGCGCCAAAAAGTAGTGAGCCTTGGTATTGCACCGAGAGTGCTGCAACTCCCAGGGGCTACCCTACTTTACTTTATCAACCTGGGGTTCGTACAAACTTGGAGGTGACAATGCTATATACACAGCAGATGCATTCTACTCATGTCATCATCTTCCACTCTACAAAATGGTGCTACTTCTAGGGGTTCTCAGTGAAATTTGTCACACTTCAATGAAACTAAAATAAATTGCAGAAAGGAAATGACAGAAAGGAAACTAAATTAAATTGCTAAAAATAAATGATAAGAAAGGAAACTGATTTAACTTGCTGAAAAGAAATGGCAGAAAAGAAACTAATTTAAATTGCAGAAAGGAAATGACAGAAAGGGAACTAATTTAACTTGCTGAAAAGAAATGGAAAAAAAGTAATTTAAACCACACTTAACTTGGCCAATCGACTAAACACACCCTAATTATCTTATGCTCTATCTACCATGCTTTTGTCCATGCAGCTAAGTTATCCATGACTTAATTCTAATTGAAAGTGTTGATTTGCAGCTTGGAGAAGAAAGGGCTGAAGATGCTAATGGAAGGCTTAACACATGGGACAAGGCTAGGAGGTGGAAAGATGGGTTTAGACTTCATTAAACCTTATGATATCGCAAATATGATTTGGAGTTGGAGGCTTGAAATATGGGATGGCGGAGTTATAATTGGCGGATAGAAATGCAATATGCGAAATTGCAATTGCGATATCGCAAATCGGACGAAGTGACAGAAGTGTTGTTCAGGAGGTGGATGTGAAAAGCAAGATACGATAAGCGAAGGTGATGCAAAATGTGAAATACGATACCAAAAGGTGATGCGAAATGCGATTACGATAACACCGAAATTTGAAAAATGAGAAATGTGATGGGTGACGTGGCGAGAGCACTGGTGGCGGAGTGCGATGACAATATCGCAATCGGTGTCGAGAGCGGTAAGTATTAGCGGTAAATAAATTTTGAAAAAAAAAAAAATTGTTAAAAGAAAAACTTTAAAAATCAATTAAAAATGGAAAATTGAAAAAAATTAAAATTAAAAATTAAAAATATTAAATTAAAAAACAAATTAATTTTAAAAAATTAAGTTTAATTAAAAAAAATCTAATTTTAAATACACAATTTTAATTGAAATATAAAAATATAAAAATTTTATGTAATTAACAAAAAAATAATAATAATAATAAAAGTAAAACATTTAAAAAACAATATTAAATCCAAATAAATTTTAAAAAAAATACAAAATTTATTAAATTTTATAAAATTATACTAAAAAACTAAATGTAAAACTTAATAATAAAGAAAAATTATGAAAATAAGAAAAAAAATTTAAAATTTAAATTTTAAAAAATAAATAAAAATAAAAATAAAAAAATTAAAAAAAAACAAAACAAAACAAAACAAAATTTGATAAAAAATATTTCAAAAAAACAAAACAAAACAAAACAAAAAATAATAAAATTTAAAAAATACAAAATACAAAACAATTTTTATTTAAAAAAATTAAAATTAAAATTAAGAAAAACTGGGTTGGTGGTCAGGCTGGCGGGCAGTCAAGACCGGGCCTGGCTGGAGCAAGACTGGCGGGGCAATGGCCTCACGCCCCACCTAGGCCGAGGGTCGATTCCGGACCGTCACACCAGCAGGCCGCAGCCAACCGCCACCCCCGTGGCGCCCCCGCCGCTCCACCACCACCAACCTCCATTTTTTTTTTTTTTTTTTTTTAAATTTTATTATTTTTTTGTTTTAATTTTTATTTTTTTTTTGAAATAATTTTTAAAAAACAAATTTTTTTGAAATAATTTTTAATTTTTTTGTTTTTAATTTTTCTTTTAAATTATTTTTTTTATTCAATTTTTTTTATTTTAAATTCAATTTGTTAAATTTTTCTTTTATATTTAATATTATAGATTAAAATCTATAAATTGTTTCATTAAAAAACAAAAAACACTAAATTTATGTATATTTGTTTTTTAATTATTTGCACATGGTTTTTTTCATTTTTTTTGTTTTTTAATGATAATTTTTTTATTTTAATTTCTTTTTCAATTTTAATTGTTTTTTTTTTTTTTTAATTTGTTTTTTTTGTTAATTTTAAAATTTCTATTTTTTTCTTATTATTATTATTATTATTAATTTAAATTTTTAAATTTAATTTTTTTTTGTTTAATTTAATTTTTTTTATCTAAATTTTAATTTTGTAATTTTAATTATTTTTAATTTTTTTTAAATGTATATATATTTTTTTATTATATGGTTTTTTTTAATAAGTTAGAAAAAATGTTTTTGATGGTTTTTTTTTTTAATTTTTTTGGTCAAATTTTGTTTTTTTTCTTTAAATTATGTGTTTTTTTCCTCAAATTTTGTCATTTCCTTTGATATAATTTTCAAATATTTTTGTTTTTTTTATTTATTTTTGTTTAAATTTTTTATTTTTACGAGCTATTTTTTTTTTTTTACATTTTTATTGGTTTTTTTTATTGTTTTTATATATTGTTTTTATCTAACTTTTGTGTTTTATTACGAACATGAAAATCACCACTCTAAAAAAAAAGGGTTGATCCAGCATCAATATGTTTCAGAATTAGCATGAAAATCACTGCTCTAAAAAAAAAGGTTGATGCTGCATCAATACATTTCAAAATTAGCATGAAAATCACTAACATTTTAAAACAAATATTCATACTTCATAAATAAAAATATTACAGTGTCAAAAATGTGCACAAAAAAAAATGGTGATTCTGCATCACCACTTTTCAAAATCGGGTGCTTTTTATGCTACCAAAAAAAAGTAGGTAACATTGCGGTTACCTATTTCATCGGTAACATTGTTTTAAAAGAAAAAATGGAAAAGGTTGTGAAATAACATGGGATAAAGACTGCGAAATGCGAAATGTGATGGGATAAAAACTGTGAAATGTGAAATGCGATATCGCAATATCGCACCGCTGGAGGGGTAGCGGAAGTGTTGTTCAGGAAAAGGTTGTGAAGTGCGAAATGCGATATGAATGGAATTGTGGTAAGTCTTAAAAATAATAATAAAATAAAACTGTGAGTTGTGAAATGAGATATGAATGGAATTGCAGTGAGTCTTTTAAGGGACAAAAAAAAAGGAAAAGGTTACAAAGTGCGATACAGGAAGGTGCAACGATGCGATTATGATAAGGCCAAAATTTGTGAAGTGTGAAATGTGATGGGTGACATCGCATAGTGCTATAGTAATACCGCAATCAGGGTTCGAAGGCTGAAGTATTAACGGAAAGCAATAGAAAATGTGATTTGCGATGAGTGAAGTACGGTAGCAAGAGATTCGAGGAGCAAAGGTGGAGGTCCAACTTTGATGGTTTTTCAAGCGTTTTGTAAATAAAAAGGGCGACAGCTGCAGTAAAAGGAGGGAATAAAGCGTAACAGAGGTGTTTGGAAGCATGAAAACAAATATGGAAAATGAAGTGGGAAGGCGAGGGTGAACTTCTCTGGAACTTTAATATTGATTCCTGCAAACAAACATGCGGATTAATGCATGGAAAAACAAAAAACAAATGTGTGATAACACAGTGGAAGAAAAACTGAAACTGTTATTGCACTCTACTGTAATCTGATAAGCAGAGAATCATAAACAGAAAGCATTTTTGGTCTGTGGGAAGGTATACCCTCCTCGAGCTCTATTGACAGAGATGAGAGGGGAAGGTTGTCTCATAGTTTTATGGAGTTCATCAACTATTCTACAGCGCATATAAGAAGATTAAATCTACAGCAACAAACTACAACAACAATGAAAATATCAGAAATAAAAGTAGCTAAATGACAGAAAGAAAAGAATGAAAACAGCAGAGAAGCTGAGGCACATGGATTGGGCCCTAGCCCACTAGCCTCATTCCCTGAAACTAGATCAGTAAAACAACATCTGACTACTCATTACATTACAAAAATACAATCTTATTACATCTCGAAGGTCTTAAACAGAAAAATCCTAATAGAATGGACAAGAATGGCATGGGATGGAATGCAATGCAAATGGAATGGAAATGGAATCGACTAGCATCGAATGGTTCGGAAAATTGATCGGAATCGACCCTCATTAGCTCTTGATCAGCGTTATTTATCCTCAAGGGCAGCTACCAACATCTCCCTAGAAAATAGTGATTGAGTCCACTTTGACTCCAAGTAAACCATAGATTGAGTGCACATCGTCTTCAATTTGCTTGGCTGCCTTTGATAGTTAAGGAGGGTGGACAAACCCCTTGAATATCTCCAATATTTCTCAATAATTTCCTGATATTGTGCTCATTTATTCTTCAATCTTGATCTTCCAGTGGCAGGGAGCAAGTCCCTAAATTATCTCCTTCTCCAAATCTGCATAATCTGCTAAATATTCTAACAATATTTTACAAAAATAATCAATATTAGGGACAAATATGCAATTACCTTTAAAACTTCATAAGAAAATATTAAAGCATAAGAAAGCATTATTAAGTACAGAAGGAGAGATTTAATGTATTTTTTTGTGTATAGAAAGGTATATGGGACTAAGAAAAGTTAGATGGACCTTTATTTATGTCTAATTTAGAGGCCCATCAGTGTAAAAGGAATCATATTTGTAAGTTAAAATCAACCTTCCAATGAATATTATATCAAAATAGATTTGGAAAGCTTTTTAATATATTTTAATTTTGTGATGGTGATGTTGACGTTGATGTTGGCATGATATATTACTTGATGGCTTGGAGACGACGCCTACAATGATAGAGTGGGCAATCATAGAAGCGCTGAGAAACCCGCCAATAATAAAGAAGCTCCAAGACGAGCTGGAACGCGTTGTAGGATTGGGTCACATGGTATGTGAATCTGAAACACTTTGACTCCATCCAAGCAAGCCTTTCTTATACCGCTACTTATCTGTTGAGTCCTACAATATATTGGGCTATGAAATCCCCCTGAATACTTGTATTATCGTCAATATTTGGGCGATTGGGAGGGACCCAAAGTCATGGGAAGACATCAAAACTTTCAAGCCAGAAAGATTCATGGAAAGAGTTGGCTCGGAGGTAGATGCAAATGGAGATCAAAACCTTGGGTGGTTTGCCTTCGGAGTGGGCAGGAGAAGATGCCTTAGAGAACAATTGGGAATACTTGCTCTAAAGATTAGGGTGGTGCAACTCCTTCACTACTTCAACTAGAAACTTCCCTTAGATGACATGAGTGGGAAAAATCAAGAAATGGACACGACTGAAAAGTACCAGCCTAAATCCATCTTAACTCTGGAACTATCAAGCACCGAGAGGGATCAAATCTCTCGAGGTGCAAACCTCTTTTTTTAGTGCAAAACTTGAAGAAAGGTTTGCACCTCAAAAGATTTTATCTCTCTTGACGCTTGATATATCCAAGAGTTAAGATAGAACGAGGCTGGTTTCAATCATGTGCGGCCAAGAAAATCTATCGAAAATATGATAAATTTTATCAATAATATGTAAATATATCTAATATTAATATAATCATTTTAAATATGCTAAATATGTTTGAGATTAACTTGGTCTTTTTAATTTTAAATTTGCTTAATTACCTCAGTTTGGTGAGATGATAAATATTGTTGATAACTTTAATGATGAAAAATTTTGAATGCAAAAGTGACAATAATAGTGTTGAATGATAGAAAATGTGAATAATAAAAATGTAGTCAATTACAAATAATCTTCATTGTGATCAATATCAAACTATTTTCTTTTATTATTCTTATTTCCACCCTTGTTAATCTTGTCGTCTTTTCATATTGATTTTCTTCTACTATTTTTATTGTCACCCTTCTTAGTTTTGTCTTATTTTCATATTGATTATATAAAAAGGGCAGTTGAAATGGTAAACCATTTAAATCTTTAGCTCGAGATGTTGTAGTAAACATCATACCTTGTTTCTCTTGATTTCCAATATTAATAGGTTGAATTACTATAACAAAAAAATCAATGTACATTGTCAATAATTTTTTATGCCTACACTCAAATCAATACACATTGTTAGTCCAATCACTTTATAAAACTTTTGAATACAAAAGTGACAATAATAGTGTTGAATGATAAAAAATGTGAATAATAACAATATAGTCAATTATAAATAATCTTCATCATGATCAATATCAAACTATTTTCTTCTACTATTCTTATTGTCACCCTTGTTAGTCTTATCATCTTTTCATATTGATTTTTTTCTACTATTCTTATTGTCACCCTTGTTAGTTTTGTCATATTTTCATATTGATTATATGAAAAGAACAGTTGAAATCGTAAACCATTTAAATCTTTAACTCAAGATGTTGTAGTAAACATCATACTTTGTCTCTCTTATTCTCCAATATTAATAGGTTGAATTACTATAGCACAAAAATCAGTGTACAAGTCAATCATTTTTTATACCTACACTAAAATCAATGCACATTGTTAATCCAATCACTTTAAAATTAATGTACCATCAAACATCCAATTACATCAAAATAGAAATCAACATCTATAGTGAAATCAATGCATCTAATTCAAGCAATCAAATAAGATTACAAAACAACTTCTACGCTGAAATCAATGCATCTAATGCAAGTGATCAAATATGATTAGAAATCAACATCTACACTCAAATCAATGCATCTAGCGCAAGTAAGAAAATAGGATTAGAAACCAACATTTACACTGAAATCAATGCATCTAGTGCAAGCAATTTAATAAGATTATAAACCAATTTTTATACTAAAATCAATGCATCTAATGCAAGAAATCAAATAGAATTATAAATCAACATCTACAATCAAATCAATGCATCTAGTAAAAGTAAGCAAATATGATTAAAAACCAACATCTACACTAAAATCAAAGTATTTAGTGCAAGCAATCAAATAAGATTTGAAATCACCACCTACACTGAAATCAATGCATTTAGTGCAAGCAATCAAATGTAATTAAAAATCGACATCTACATTGTAATCAATGCATCTATTGCAAGCAATCAAATAAGATTAGAAATCACAATCTACATTAAAATCAATGCATTTAGTGCAAGCAATCAAATAGGATTATAAACCATCTACAATGAAATCAATGCATCTAGTTCAAGCAATCAAATATCATGAGAAATCAATATCTACACTAAAATCATTGCATCCATTACAAGCAATTAAATAGGATTATAAATCACCATCTAAGCTGAAATCAATGCATCTAATGCAAGAAATCATCTTCCCTCTCTTCCCCCTCCATCTATATCTATATCTCCCTCCATATCTCCTTTGTCTCTCTATCTCCTTTTTATTTAGTGCAAGCAATCACATAAGATTAGAAATCACCACCTACACTGAAATCAATGCATTTAGTGCAAGCAATCAAATATAATTAAAAATCGACATCTACATTGTAATCAATGCATCTATTGCAAGCAATTAAATCAAATTAGAAATCACAATCTACACTAAAATCAATGCATTTAGTGAAGCAATCAAATAGGATTATAACCCATCTACATTGAAATCAATGCATCTAGTTCAAGCAATCAAATATCATGAGATATCAATATCTACACTAAAATCAATGCATCCATTGCAAACAATTAAATAGGATTATAAATCACCATCTACATTGAAATCAATGCATCTAATGCAAGAAATCTTCTTCCCTCTCTTTCCCCTCCATCGATATCTCCTTCCATATCTCCTTTGTCTCTCTATCTAAACCCCTTCACCCCAAACACACACGCTCTCTCACTCAATGTCTATCAATATTTGTACCTCCCTACCTCCCTCCCTCCATCTCTCTCTTCTTCCCTCTCTTCACCTTCCATCTATATCTCTATCTTCTTGTTCTCTGCCTCTCCCCTAATTCTATATCTCTTACCTCTTGTTTTCCTCACTCCCTCTCTCTCCACCTTACTCTCTCTATGTCTTTCTTCTTACCTCCCTCTCTCTACCCCTCCAACTCCATCTCTCTTTCCCTCTCTCTCTCTCTCTACAACTTTGTTACTATATCAATAGATCTAATGAAAGAAATCAAATAAGATGAAAAACCAACATCTACACTAAAACCAACATTTAATGCAAGTAAGCAAATATAATTAGAAACCAACATCTACATTGAAATCAATACATTTAGTGCAAGCAATCAAATAGGATTAGAAATCACCATCTACACTAAAATCAATGCATTTAGTGCAAGCAATCAAATAAGATTAAAAATCACCACCTACATTGAAATAAATGCATTTAGTGCAACTAATCAAATACAATTAAAAATCAACATCTATATTGAAGTCAACGCATCTAGTGCAAGCAATCAAATAGAATTAAAAATCACCATCTACACTAAAATTAATGTTTTTAATGCTAACAATTAAATAAGATTATAAATCATATACATTGAAATCAATGCATTGTTAGAAGTGTTGTCATTGATGGCAAAGAACAGCAGCAGAAGCAAAAGAGAAGACAAAGAGAGTTTATTTATAGAGACAGGGCAGCAAAAAGAGAAGCAAAGCATAGCAAAGGAGACAGCATAGATGGCAAAGGAGACAGGCGAAAGAAGACTGTTGAAATGAAACGGTTGAGCAACAGAGGACGCAGAGACAGAGAAAGGAGGCAGAGGAACAGAGGAGGCAGAGCAGCAGAGGCAGAGACAGAGAATACAGAGGGAGAGCCGTTAACAAGCAGTGAAATGATCAAGCAGAGGCGGAACCGAGGCTCTGTGTATAAGAGGTAATACCAAGAATTAAACAATAAAAATCTAATACAATCAGGTGTTAAACCTTATGATAGCGTTATATTAAAATAGCAATGAAACAGGGTTCATATATATCAAAGTGCTGAAGAAAGGTATATAACGAAATCAAGAAGGGTTTATATATATATATATATATAGTTTGAACAGAGCTTATATGAATATGTATATAACAAAGGCGCGAAATTCTTTATTGAAGCGGAACCATGAACTGAAGCGAAACCCTAAGTGTGAACAGTAAAACCAGAGGTAAGCAAACCGGCAGTATCGTGCGATGTCAAAAGTGGTAAGCAGTATTGCCAAAATGAACGTGATATGTGGCCTTGGATGCCACGTGTCCTAAGATGGTTTTCCAAAACCAGTTTCATCGTGCGACCTCTGAGAATTAAAGTCAATACATCTAAATTACACAATAATGGGCGATGATCGTTGGATCATCCAAGACAAAGTGACATCTTATCAGCCGTCAAATGTGTGTGGTGCGTTAATTAGTGGGTCTGAATCAACAATTGTATTGTTAATTGAAACTTAACCCAAATGTTAAGTCGTATGTTGTGGGACCATAGGCAAATGCGTGTGTGGACTTCTGTCAGATGCATATTGATACATTTTGAAATGTCTTAAGGTTTAATACCAAAGTCAAGGATTAATATATATAGAAAGTTGATGCGTCGAGGTTTATGTCAAAGTCGAGGATTAATTCAGGTATTGATATATATTTGATAATGAAGTCGTGGATATACTTAACTGACAAGAGTGAACAATAGAGCGTGGGACCCGTGAACCACCATATGATATATGTGCTACATTAATATATATAAACCTTGAGTGAATGCTATAAGCTCGGGTGTATGTAATTAAAAGAGCTGGAACCCTTTGTTGCATTAAGACTAAGGTTCGAATAAAGAACATGGCTAAGTCTATGCTGAGAGCAGAAACATTAAACGAACTACGGAGCCCGAGAGGTTATATAAATATATATATTAGTGCTAGGTTTAAGTCTAAGCCAAAGACTTAATACTATGTTGATGGATAATCTTATACATATAATGTGAGACCCCCTACATAGAATTTCGAGAATCATAACCCAAGCTGGAGGATACATAAAGACTAAAGCAGCAAAGTATACATATATATATATACATGCAACACTTTATATATGTAACACTTTATAAACAAGGGGCCAAAGTATATATGTGTGTGTGTGTGTGTGTGTGTGTGTGTGTGAAGCGCTCTATTGTTCATGCTTAATACAAATGAAGTCTTATAAGGTGAAACCCAAGTCACGAATCACATCGGAGAAAACTTGACAACGGAAGATGTTAACAAAAATTTGCGATTGCGATTGAGTTCCAAACCCGATATGTTTTAAACGATGATTCATATATGTTTGAGTTCCAATATCAAAGTGAACAGTGTTACATCGCATCGGAGCGATTCGTTGCATCAACATATCAAAGTGAACAGTGTTACATCGCATTGAAGCGATTCATCACATTGACATATCAAAGTGAACAGTGTTACATCGCATCGGAGCGATTCATCGCATCAGCACATCAAAGTGAACAGTGTTACATCGCATCGAAGTGATTCATCGCATCAGCGCAGTGAAGTGAACAGTGATTGATCGCATCAGAGAATGAGCAAAGCATCGAAACATATAAATGGAAGTTGCAATTGCAATTAATCGCAATCGGAAGTATTCGAGAGGTGATACATCGCATCGAAGAATAGAACAAGTTCGGCAAGTGGGCCCGTAAGGGCATTTTATGCATTAAAATGATCTTTTATCATTATATTGTCAAAAGTTACTTAAGTTATATAACACGACAGTGCATATGTTAAAAACGTCTTATTATTATGCTGAGAATTGATTTGCATTATATAAAAAGTGTAGTTACATACATGCAAAAGTTACGCAACAGCAGTGAACAGAAAGACATACATAGAATAAAAAGACAAACACAATCACAAAAAAGACAAATACGCAATGGTCTAAGAGGCTAAATGAGTTGAGCTAGAGTTCTCACTATAATTAAATGTAAATGTATTAATTGATTTATATTGTTGTGATGCACTAGCAAGCCTCCATAGAAAATAAAACTCCACTGTAAAGCTGATAGTTGTATAAATTGCTGAGATTTTTTAATAAGTGAACCAAAAAAAAAGGTGAAGAGATGGAATGCAAAAAGTCATGGCTATTCACTTTGAATTCCCTGTGGAATACAAACTGTATAAAGCTTATCACATTGATATGCAGATTGAGATTAGAGAGTGAAAAGTAAGAAGAAATGAGCTAGAGAAGATAAGAAAAAAGAGCAGAAAAAGATGCTACAAAACAAAGCTGATATGTTAGATAAATCAGCAAATATTTTCTTTTGATTAAGTAAGGAAGTTAGAGCTTCCCTATCAAGTTGAAGCTTGATAAATGTCAGTTGTAGCTAATTGAAGTTTGAACCTCCTGTAGGTTGGTACCTGCAAAAAATCAATTTTGAGAGAGAGTTAGAGCTTGCCTTTGCATCACAACATAAATAAGATGATTTTCTCCTTTTATGAATTTCCACTTATATTTGTTGTCTTTGTGTGTATTACCTATGTGTTGATGTGTTCTATTCAATCTGCTTAATGCTTGTTGCTCTCATAATAAGTTTGGTATCACATTAACTTAATACTCACCACAACATATTAAAACTGCTCACATATTAAAGCTTGTTATAAAATTAAATTGTAAATCAGCTTGATGAAAAGTTTGAAAAGCTCATGTATGTGTTACACTGATTCACGCACCCCCCCACACCCCCTTCTCAATTTAACTAAGCATTCAACATGCATCTAGTTGAAGAAATCAAATATCATGAGAAACAAATATCTACACTAAAATTGATGCATCTAATGCAAAAAATCTTCTTCTATCCCTCCCCCCTCCACCTATATCCATATCACCCTCCATCTTTCCTTCTACATCTCTCTATTCACCCATCACCCCCCTCCCAAACACACACTCTCTCACTCCATATCTATCAATCTCTTTGCCCCTCCCTCCCTCTCTTTACCTTCAATCTATATCTCTATCTTCTATCTCTCTTTCCTCCTAGTTTCCTCTCTTTCTCAATCTCCATCTTCCCTATCACTCCCTCTCTCTCTCCACATGTCTTTCTCCATGTCTTTCTTCTTACCTACATCTCTCTCCCCCTCCAACTCCATCTCTATTTTCCTCCCTCTCTCCACTCTCACATCCTCTCTCTCTCTCTCTCTCTCTCTCTCTCTCTAACTCAATTATTATATCTCACCCTCTCCTTCTCTCCATATCTCCTTTACCTCTTTATCTCACTAGCAAACATACAAACTCTCACTCCATCTCCCCCTCCCTCTTTCTCTATCTCTCCTTATTTTTCTCTTTATCTCACCCCTAAACATAAACACTCTCTCCATCTCTCCCTTGACACTCCCTCTCTCTCTCCATTTCTCACTCTATGTCTTTCTTCTTCATCCCTCTCCCCCTCTAACTCAATCTCTTTATCCCTCCCTTATCACCCCCTCTCTCTCTCTCAAGTCTTCTATCTCATCCTTCCTCTCTCTCTCCTACCTCCCCCTCTCTTTCCCATCTCTCTCTCTCTCTCTCCCCCCTCCAATCCTCTCCCTATCTCCCTCCCTCTACTTCTCTCTCTCTCTCCCCCCTCCATCTTTGTGTCTCCCTCTCCCTCTCTTACCCTTCTCTACGTCTATCACTTCTCTCCCTCTCTTTGCATTCCTTATCTTTATTTCCATCTCTCCCTTCTCACTCCCTCTTTAAATTAATCCAAAATTATTGAATTTAATAATATTAATACTATAATATATTAATATAAATATTAATATTAATATTAATATTAAAGTTAAAAAATTAACCCAAAAGATTCACCAAAACAAAACTTCTTTTTTGAATGTTGGTAAATATAAAACAATTATAGAATAAATATTAAATAAGCTTAATTTATTTACCATACTTCTAATTTATTTTTTACCTCTAATACATTTAAACATAAACATAAACAGCGTTCATTCATAAGCTAAGTGACCAACACATTATTTTTTAATACATTTGATAAACAAGCTCTCAAAAGACAACAAAAACCACAAAAAAGAACCTCCACTTGATAAACAAAAACCATACAAAAAAAATCCCCTTGAAAAACACCTCCGGCATAATTAAACTCAAGAATAAATAGTAATAAAAATAATCTCACTTGACATATTTAAAAACTCAAACTATTTAAATTCAACCCCAAGAATACATGGTACCAAAACATTAGAGCCCCACTGGTATTTAAAAGATCCCAACCCATAAGCAAGATATTTGTCTAATACTTATAAAGTCACTGCTCGTTTCCATATCAGGTTTACAAATAAAAAGATCCGCAAGAGAAAATGACAAAAAAAAGGCTATATAAGAAACCTAGCTCGAAAATATTGAAAGATCGTAAAGCCGAGAGAGATTGTACCAAACCATCGAAGACAAAGACACAGAAATGCAAAACTAGCCATGGTGGACAATATTAGTCAAGATTCATAGCAATTTTTGACCCATGAATAGTGCTGAATTAGAAAGCATGGAATTGCACTACCAAGATTCAAAAAATCCTAAATAATTTCAAGGGTTTGTATGCATTCCGACCAAACCCTGATCCGACGCCGTGTAAATTCTAAAACAGCACCGCTCCTGCTAATTGTCAAACAAACTGATCCGACAAAGAGGTGGTGTTATAAAACACCATTGCTTTCCATTAATTCAAACAAACCCAGCGTGAATAGACGACATTTTCTACTTAGATTTGGGGGACTTTGGCGCTGCAGCCTTATCTGATTTCTCAGCAACCTTCTTGGGGAGGAGAACCTGATGAATGTTCGGTAGCACGCCACCGCTAGCGATGGTCACTTTCCCCAAAAGTTTCCCCAATTCATCGTCATTTCTGACTGCCAATTGAATATGTCGAGGTATGATTCTGGTCTTCTTGTTGTCACGAGCAGCATTTCCGGCCAATTCCAACACCTCGGCTGCTAGATATTCCAGAACGGCAGCAACGTAGACGGCGGCACCGCCTCCAACCCTCTTAGCATACCGCCCCTTCTTCAGATACCTGGCAATCCTTCCCACCGGAAACTGCAAGCCGGCCTTCACTGTTCTGCTCACCGACTTCTTTCTGGAGCCTCCTCCCTTTCTGCCTCCCTTGCCACCGCTCTTCCCTGAGCCCTCCATTTTCTGAATACTGCTCTTTTTTGCCACTACTTGCACCAGAAAACAACCAGATGATGACCGAGTGCTCCTACCACAATGTCGAGTGAAAGCTTACCTGGACAGTTTAAATAGGAAGATTTGAGTACCTATGGGCGGGACAATATATTTGACGGTTTAGATTTTACTCAAAAGAACGGCCACGATTAGCCTCCTTTCCATCCGAGGCATGCCTCACTGACCAATCGCAAGTTTTCGCATAGGTAAATGTGGTTTTTTTTTTTTTTTAGCCAATCGACCTTACTCTCAGCAGTTGGCTAAAACCCCATCATGTTTGATAAATATCTTTTCCCACTTTGACCAAAAAAAGATTGGTTTTTTTTTTCATTCAAAGTATGTTTTTGTATTTGCTTATTGTAATTATGGAAGAGATGTGTAGTTGTTAGATATTAAATGTATAAGAGTTAAATTTGAAATTCATAAATATAAATATGTTATGTAAATATTTTGATTTGGTCAAATTACATTTAAAAAAAAGTTAAAAATAATAGTATACATATTATGTAAATATTTTAAAAATAATAATATACATAAATTATATTATGTAAATATTTTTGAGATAAAATAGTTAATTTATCAGAGGTTTTTGGGCTCAGTTTTTACAATTCATGATTTTGGGTATGATATTATTTTCTAATAGTTAAATTAGATTAAAATTAAATAAAAAATAAGATAAAATTAAAATATATATATTAAAATAAAATTGAAATAAAATAGTAAATTTATGGATTTGGGCTCAAATTTTTACAAGTCAAGGCATTCTTCTCTAATGTTCAAATTACATAAAAATAAATAAAATAAAATTGAGATAAAATAGTAAATATATGGATGAAGGTTTTTGACCTGTTTTTCACAAGCCATGGTTTTTCCCATGGTATTCCTCTGTAATGTAGTTTATTTAAAGTTATTCTTCGCTAATGTGAGACATTCATTGCAATAAAAACTTTTAGCTAGATCAAAATAAATCTTAATTTCCACCACAAATATCATAACCGTGAGCAATTTTCATATCAAATTTGGCAAAGAAAACCACTAAATAAAGGCACATTACATCAAGACTTTATAGATGTCTGGATGCATGTCTTCCACTTAATATTGGGGAAATATCATAACCCTAAGCAATTTTTATACCCGATTTGGCAAAGAAAACCACTAAATAAAGGCACTACATGAAAACTTTATAGCTCGATGCATGTCTTCGAGGTAATATTGGGAAAAACATCATTGCTCACTTTTTTACAAGGCCTTCATAGATTAGATTCTTCCAAGTTGTTTTGTATGTTATTCATTTTAGTTCATGTGTTTGAAATTTTACTCAAGTTTGAAGAGAAATGCGAGCACAATATGGTGTATGCAATCCTCCATTTTATTTATATGAAATAATAAAAAAAACAAATAAAACCTATGTCACATGGTTCGGGTTCGAATTCGAGTTTGGCAACGATTAAGTTCGATTCAAATTTGAATTTTTCGTTGAGGTTCGCATGAGGTTCGGCATTAAGTTCGACTATATATATATATAATAAATCAAAATCAATCAATAAAGTTATATGAATAGCAATGAGCACACACGAGTCACAAATCACAACCACTATTCATTTCACGCTCTAGGAGGCGGGGACAAGCAGCGTCTAGAAATTGAATTCAGGAAATTGCAGAGAATACAACACTGAGCACAATAGAACGAGTACACTCAGGCTGAAGTTGGCTTGTGAAAATCTATCAACAACCATGGTAAATAAAGACAAACAAGTGGCCACTGTGGGAAACTAATTGGCGGGAAGCAGAACAAGAGTAAACCGTGTGCTGCCCATGGTTTTTCTTATAAACCTTAAAACAGCTGACAAAAACTGCCCGAACTCTAACCTCAAACCCCAAATTTTTTTTTTTTAATTATAAAATTTGGCTTCAGGTTCGTCTTTAGGTTCGCCTTCAGGTTCGAATTTGTTCAAATTCGGCGAACCCTGTGACATAGAATAAAACTAAACCATGGATAGTTAATATATTCTTATTGAGTTTTACGATATAACAGAAAAGTGTATAAGGTTTTATTGTCTAACAACACAGTTTCAACTAGATTGTCTTAACTACCAAGCTTATATATATATATATATATATATATATATATATATATATATATATATATATATATATATATATATATAACTAGCCAAGATCTATCTTTAACTCTAAATCTATTGAGCACCAAGAGGGATCAAGTCTATCAAGGTACAAATATTTCCTCAAGTTTTGCACTCAAAAAAGAGGTTTGCACCATGAGAGATTTAATCTCTCTCAACACTTGATAGATCAGAGTTAAAATAGATTTAGGCTAATTATATTACAATGAGTTTTCTAAAAATTGAAATTATTTTTGAAATTCAAAAAAATTACTTTTTCATTAATTAAAATTAATGATTAGAAATAAAAATTAGAGACAAAATATAAATTTGAAAAAAAATATACAATATTGATACTTGTATTATAATGATAACAATTTGTACCGATTGTTTTATTACAATGCACCATCAAATCTTAGAAATCTTGGTTTATAAATTTTTCAATAAAATAATTCAAAATCTTTACTAAAATTATTTTTTAATAAAATCTTTATTATTTTTTATTTTTATTTTTTATTTTTTAAACTTTTTTTCAATGAGGGGAAAGCTCACGGGAAATCCGGGCGTACTTCCCCAGAATTTCTGGATGGTACGCGCGGCAAACCGTTCGGCGGACTTTCGGCGCCTAACCCCAAAGGACTCAAGAATCGAACCCGTGACCTCCCTCAACGGAGAGGACCACGTATTGGCTCACTACCGCTTGAGCTAACCCTTGGGGCTTTTATTTTTTAAACTTAATGTGATACCTTTTGCATTTTTGTAGAATAAGATAGGAGATTGAAATTGGAAGTTATTTAATTATTTAAATAGAAAAATTATAAGAAATATCATTTATATTTAGTATTCATTCTAATATTAAGAATTGTTGTCTTTAATGTTAGTTTTTATAATTTCAAGAAGACTTGGAAGGATTTTTCTTATAAAAATCAGGAAAAAAAATGAGAAATTAAAAACTATTTATATGAAGAAATATTAGTAAATGAGAACTTTAACGTTTAGGTTTATATTTAGTATTTTAGGTAGGATACTACATTGTTCTCTATGTTTTGACTCAAAAAAATGAAATTTCAAGTTTATGTGACCTTTTCTTTTGGATTCTTAGATGCTTAGGTCCAATTGAAGATAGAGAAATGAGACTTATACCACTCTTGGTTTAGATTCTCTCCATCTAAACCTTTATGGTTGGACATGTTAAAATCACATGTTATTTTTCTTTGTGACTCTATTTCTATCAACTTATGATTTAAAACTCATCTATCTTTACCTATAATTCTTTTATAACTAAAACCTTATAACAAAGACATAACCTAAAGCATATTAATTTGTGTTAACCACTAGTAAGAAATTATACATACACAACTTTTAAATCAATGTACTATGTCAAAAGCAATTGAATGAAAGTTGAAATTTATTGACTTCCAAAACATTAAAATACATGTCATACAATGAAAACGATATACCAAACAACTTATTTTATGAAAATGAAGAAACCATTTTCAGATTTAAATCATTATGGAATATGTGTTTATGTGTCAAAAATATTTTACTATCAATTAGTTTTGAAATTTTTAAATAGATTCTATGAAGTTTATTAAAGTTTTGAAAAAAATAAACTGAATATTTTGAAAAATGAAAAATAATTTTCGAATTTTTAAAATGTAAATTTCTTTTTTCTAATTGGTTGATAACCATTTTTATGTGATTTTAAATTGAATTTTCACATTAAAAAATATATTAAAAAAAAAAATCTAAAAAAAACTTATGTTCCCCAAGTGCCATAATAATGATTGTTATTGTAGTCTTTGCACAACACAATGCCATGTGTATAGGTGCATCAAACTTTTTTACCATAATTTTTTAATTTAGTTGTAATATTTATGCTGTGATTTTTAGGTAATTTTAGATTTTTCATTATTAAGTTGCAGAACCATCAAAAATTAAAATCCTTGAAAATAGTTCATACTCAAGTAAATAACATTTTTTTTAAACAGAAAAGAGTATTGATATTATATTAATCCGCGCCCGGATGGCAGCTAATCTGGGAGATTACATTTCAAAATATTGCCAAAATTGGGCAGATTGTTTTTTTATGTTGCTAGACTAGCCCAGTTTCTAAACATGACTACAAAATGCAACATAGTTATTCTTGAAAAAGTACTATAAACTTTACGATATTGACCGAGCAACAAAATACACTCATAATTTCACATGAAAAAACCGGCAAAAGATTAACCATTTGGGTCTGTAGGCTTGTTGAGGTCGAATCCAGATGACTCATCATCAGTGATGGAGTTCTTCTCGGCGAGCTAGAACTTTAAATCCTCAATTTGACTACGCAATGCATAAATTTCATCTTCTAGTTGGAGGCTTTTTTGGTTCTTTTCAATGTTTTCTCGCTCATTGCGCAGGCCTCCTCTTGTTACAACTGGAAACTCCTCTTCAACTCCAACAGACCTTTTCTTAACTCAAAATTCTCCCTCTCACAAGGAGTGCACATGTGCGGTGAAAAAGTTGTTAGAGGAGGACAGGACTCCCAATTCCTTTCAGTTTTGCAAGCCGCTCTTCCTGAACGCTTGTGGTAGAATCCCAAGTGTCCCGGCTCCATGATGCCTTTCTTAGAATGAGAGCCCGAAGTCTCTATGGACATAGACCTGAGCTTATCATAGTCCCAGGGCCCAATTATCAGGTTTATGAGTTCAATTATCTCATAATTCCACCCACCTATTTCAATTATCCCATGTCTCTCCACAGTTCCCTCAATTCCCAAATCCAATTTCTAAAAACAGTCACTCCAGAGCACAAAATCTCACTCAAGATCAAAGTTCCAGACTAGTATCAGGAGGTTGATCCAAGACCAAAAGACATTCTCAATGGATCGATCTGCAATTCCACTCAGACACAACAACAGATATTTAGAAGACCCTCGTTCACTTCTTAGATCCCCCCCAGCTGACAGAGACACAAACCTTAACCTCCCCAACCCGAAGGTCATGATCCCAAATTCCCACAGGAAGCCCCACTCAGAACCCTGAGTCCTGCAACCAGCATCCTGCAGGGCCTAGACCTTTTCTCCACTGGAAATATGATATATGGACCTTAATTTATAATGAATAATGAGACCAGTGATTGGCCTCTTACCTTCAACGTCCCAACTCTTGTCCATGATTACTTCACTGGATGAAATCACCCTGTTCTGGAGCAAATTAATTGCCCCTCGTGCGAGCCATCCGATCATTCTTTACAAAATTAATTGAGGTGCATTCTCAGAGGGTGCTCGCATGGATTTGGTAAGCTGGATCATGCGACAAACCTGTTTTCGAGACTGAAGGTTGTGAACTCCCATGCTTATACCATTCCAAATGCCATGTGTCTTGCACTTTTTTGTATTATTGCCATCAGGTGAGTTAACGATATTTCACGGTTTACACCAATTAACCTTAACGTGCCACTTAATCCTCGTTCTAAGAGCCCCCATGCACAGGGGAGAGGAGATGCGGGAATGGGGAATGAGGGAACAGGGGAATGGAAGGATGAAGGGGATGTGGGGAGGCGTAAGTAAGGGAGATATGGGGGGTCCAGGGAGGTCTGAGAGGAAGGTAGAAAGTGAAGAGAGGAGAGGGGAGGGTAGGGGAGCAATGGGGTCGAGGAAAAGGGTGTCGGACCCCAAAAACAACATGCTTAGGGAAGAAAAGGTCCCAATTTAAAACTAAATTCCCTTCTACTTTGCTACTATTCTTGTTAAGAGGGTGAACCTTTGCCATTAACAAGTTACTATCCATAATCATGACTAGGGAATAGGGTAGTGACCTTCAATTTCGTTTACTTGTCTCTTGATCTCCTCTCTTTGGCATGATTGATTTGCTTGAATGTCTGCCTCCTTATTCAACCTTCTTAGTATATGGTAGAAATGAAAATTTTCAAATATCATGAATAGTCCTTTGATTCTTTCAAGTATTTATTTTATCTTATTGTTCTGAGTCACACTATTCTCGACCGTGTTTTTTATAATGAGGAGGTACTCCCCCAGAATGTTCATAACATTGATCCCTCTTTGTTGAGAAATTATGAGGCCATAGAGTAGTCCATATGCCTCAACTTGATTATTCATCTTCTTGCCTAGTCCCCAAGCACACCAATCTACTATTGCTCCTTTAGGGTTAATGAAAACACCTCCCCCTCTTGCCACCCTAGGATTTCCTTTTGATGCTCCATCAAATTTTAATGTCCATTCCTTTTTCTTGTTGATCCAATTTGCAAGGCCCTCCTGAGACAAGTGGAGAAGCCAAAATGGTCTGGTTCTCTAAGTATTGTTTAAGGGTGAGGGGCACTTAGGCAAGACCCACGGAGATAGACAGGTCAATTTAGGGGGTTCCAAAGAATGGTCCATGGTGGGTATGTGAAATTCAAAACAAGAGGAAATGGCTTTTAGAGCAGTATTGTTGGTGGGCATGCCATCTTAACAATTGATTTGTTTCTTGACATTCAAATATTCCAGCACATGTATTCGGGAAAGGCTAAGAGAAACTTTGGTGTGAAGGGAGCCCTCGTATAACTTGGGTCAGGAGTCAAAAACTCTTACAAGGTCAGGGGACCATCTTGTTCTCTGAAAGAGAGGGCCAAGAGACACTGACCAAACTAGCTTGGAGTAATTGCAGTGGAGGAATAGGTGGGGGATAATTTCTTTTGAGACTTCACATAGAGGACATTGATAGGTTCCTTTGAAGACTCTCCTCTGGATATTCTCTGTTAAAAAAATAAATAAATAAAATAAAATAAAAAAAATTGGGAATTGCATTGGGAGCTCATAAATTTTTCCAAATAGAGGATTTTGGGGGAATTTGAGCATCAAACAAAAAATGTTTGTATCCCTCTGACTGTGTAAGTATAATTATTCCACCCCCAACTTTCCTTTTAAGATAGTGTTATAGGAGCGCAACATCTTAGTTTTTCCATGTAGTTATCTCACGATTGAATCAAATTAGCAGGTATGCCAGTTACCAAATGCATCCCATACAGAGATTTGGGCCAAATGCTACACTCCCCACTGTGTCAAGTAATCTCAAAGAAGAGATAAATAGGGATCCTATCCCAAGGGTTTAAGATCTAGAATTTGATCCTTCCATATGTTAATGGAGGCTCTATTCCCTGGCATTTTACAGAGGTGATCCTTTATAAGGTGTGAAGATGCTTTCATAAGCATCCAAATGGAAGAGCTTGTGTAGCCTCCATTTTGTATTCTTTGTTATAAAGATTGTTTATATACTTTTCTCTAATGACTAGAACCCACCAATGGTCTCCACTTGTTTCCATGGTCCACCATAGTTTTTCTCTTATTGCCATATTAGCCAAGCTTGGGTCTTAGATTCCAAGCCCCTCGTGTAACTTAGGTGATCCGATTGTTTTCCAATTTACACAGTGAATTTTTTTTTCTTTCTTTCCCCCTTCCCATAGGAATTTCCTAACATAAATTCCAAGCTGATGCAAAACACATTTCAGAGCCTGGAGGGCGGAGAGCTGATAAAGCGGAAGAGAGGACAACACTGATTTCACCAATATTGTTCTCCCAGCAATATTTAACCATATTCCACCCCAATTTACTATTTTAATTTTTATTTTGTCAAGAATCTCCTGCCATGGAATTGGATTTGCTCTTCTAAGAAAGATGGGCACCCCCAGGTAGTTGAAGTCTTTCCAGTCATTGACAGTTTTAAAGCCCAGTATCTCTTCTATATTTTTTTCTTTTTGGGCTAAGATGTTCCAAGTATATACTTAAATTTTTTTATCATTTGTGGCCCCTCCTAACGTTTGTTAAAACTTGTCCAGAATAGCTTTGAAACATTTGGGGATTACAAGGGAATCCCCCCCAAGAAAGATAGTGTCATCAACAAATTTTCCATGGTTTATGCTTCTAATTCCTTCTTTGTATCAAATCCCCAAAAGATGTTGCAATTGACGATAAACTTCCAAACATTGGCTCAGAGTGTTTCCCATTATAATATAAAGGAAAGGAGATAGGGGAAATCCTTGACGCAGTCCCTTATAGGCTTTGAAGAAACCCACAACCCAGCCATTTAAGAGGTGCAATCCAAGGAGAGGCGATGCATAAAGTGATCCATCTTATAAATTTAGGTTTAAATCCCATTTTCCTCATAACTTTTAGAAGAAAATCATGTCGAACTCTATTAAAATAATTCGCTATGTCTAATTTTATTATCATTCCCTGATCACCTCTTTTCCAGCTAGAGTTTATGGCTTCCTGGATTAGAATAATATTGTCAAATATTTTACGTCCCAACACAAAACCCCCCTGGTTAATTGATATCAAATTCAGGAGGAGGACTTTAAGCCTTGTGGCTAAAAGTTTCAAGATCACCTTGTATCAGACATTACATAGAGAGATCGGCCTGAATATGGAAAATGAGGATGGACTTGACTCTTTGTGTATAAGGGCCAGAAAGGAGGAGTTAATCCCACCTCCCATAATGATTTTTTTTCAGGAATATCCAATAATTATGCATATATCTTTGTGGATAACCTCCCAGAAGAACTTATAGAAGCTTGCAAAGAAGTTGTCCAACCCAAGAGCTTTATCTGGGGAGAAGGAGAAGACATTCATCTTGATCTCCTCAAAGGATGGAGGAGTGATCAGGGATTTATTCATTTCAGTAGAGACTAATTCTAGGACAGAATCTAGGAAAAGTTCCTCACATGCCTAGTCACTTAAAGGATCTGCCTGATAGAAGCACTTAAAATGTTCCACTATTGTGATTTTTATTTCTTCGATATTTGTCAGAGTTTGACCCTCATGTTGGATTTGCGATATATTATTTTTGTGTTCCCTGTACTTTTCCTGTTTATGGATAAATTTTTTGTTTCTATCTCTCGCCCTTAGCCAATTTTTCCTAGATTTTAGCTGTCAATATTCTTCCTCTCTTCTTATGTGATTGTGAATATATTTGAATGTCCCTGCTTCTTTTTGGAAACCAAAAAAACTTATCAATGATGAATCCATTTGTCCCTGTAGAAAGGCCAGTTGGTTTTCTATGTCGATTATAGCATATTTCCTTTCAGACTTGTTTCCTTTTATCTAGTTTTTGAAGTCTGATTTTAACCTTTTGATTTTAGCTTCCCAAATAGAGATGGGACTTCTATCAACCCACCTTGACCAAGAGTTTGAGACCAATAGAGATAAATCAACAGATTCAAGCGAGAGAGGAAGAAATATGAAGGGAATAGGGCCAAGGTTAACAGAGGGAGAGACAAGAATGATGATAGGGCGATGGTATGAGCTGCACCAAGGGAAAATGAAGGATTTTAGACAAATTTTTTGCATGAGCAAACAGTCAGAGGCAAGGAAGCGGTTAAGTCTAGTTGTAATGCGACCTGGCCCAATGCGCTTATTGTTCCAGGTATAAAGGAATTTCTAAGGTTTTACATCGAAGAGGAAAATGTTAAGGATTAATTATTCCATGTCTTCTTGAGAAGCATCTCTAACCAAGGAACCTCCTCTTTTTTTCATTTTGACCTAGGGTAGTGTTGAAGTCTCCCTCGAGTATACAATTACTCCCATACTCATATTCTTTTAATTCCATTAAGGACTTCCAACACTCTTGTTTTTCTCTAAAATGGACACACACACACACACACACACACACACACACAGATATATATATATATATATATATATATATATATATATATATATTACTGAAACATTTTATTTTAATTCAAAAATCTTAAAAGAGGTTGTGATCCAATGGGTATTTTTCAAAGAGCTTACCAATTGCAATTTTGCAGGGTTCCACATTGTGCAGAGGCCTTCGGAAGCACTTCTTGAACTATTAACTTCTATTTTGTTGAATCCCCACATAGAACGGTGAGTCGAGGAGATGTTAGTCTCGCTCAATTTAGTCTCCCGAAGCATGGCGACATCTGGTTTTTATTTTTGTAATAAGGACTTCACTTCCATTATTCACTTTATAGAGCCGAAACCCCTAAAATTCCAAGAGATAACCTTCATTATTTCCCTTTATTTCCTCCTTTAATTCTCAGGTTTTCCAACTGTCGTGGGATTGTGTGTTGGAAGCATAATTCCTTATCCTTTTCTTTCTTTTCCTTTTTTTTTTTTTCCCTCGTGATCTTCTTATCTTTCTTTCTATATCCCTTATTTGTGCGCCTTCTGACTTTTCATCTGCCGAGCTCACTGGAATTGTTGTTATTGCTATTTATTTCAAGGATAAGAAGCCTTCTTCTTCCTCCTCTTCATCTGTGGTTTCCTCCACATTGTTGGATGTTTCCAGGCTCGTGGGTTGAACTGGGATCTACATCGAATTCGAAGGAGGGTGGGAGGCCTCCGCACCAACTATATGTGAAAATTATCAACCAATTCAGTGATAGATTTATTTCTCCTACTTATTATTTCAATAAGTTATTATTCAGAAATATTCCAGAAAATATTGAAACAAATACTACTGCAACATTCACAATTATGTATGCAGAGAAATAAACAGTAGAGAACATAAGCACAAGAATCAATCACATGTACACAATTATTTTGGACAAATGTCCCTGGAAAAAACTAATGTGGGAAAACTGATGCAACAAAAGAGGGTTTTATTAAATCTTCAAAAAATGATATCTTTACAAGAAAATATTCGGTAGATAAATTCTGAACCACCTGAGACTGAATGCCCTGCTCTCTCGGACAAATTTCTGACACCCAGAATAGCCCCTGCAAGCTCCTGCGTCAGTTTGCGTGATTCTCTACGCAGTCCCAGTGTTGTGAAACCAGCTCCAAAAATAGAAGAAAAGAGATATCAACGCCTTAGAAATAAGCCACTTTGAGGAGGCAACCTCCAATAAATTACATGAATGAAAAATTCTTGGATGATACAAATGACAAAACCTGCTTTCTATATATAGGAGTCCATGGGGCCACAATGTAATCCTAGTGGGGCCGCAATGTAATCCTAGCCGACCTAACAATAATAATGTAAGGGCACAATAATAAAAATATGGGGGTTACAGGGGTACAAAAATAACGATAAGGGGGGCTACACTAACATAATAAGGGACTACACTATTAATATAGGGACTTAACATGCCCCTCTCCTTCAAACAAGTGTTGTCCTCAACGCTTGATTATTTCTTGAAGCTTCTGTATAAAATTCTCATCCTCCCATGTGGAATCTTCTACAAGAAAGTTCTTCCACTTGTTGAGATACTCTGAAATTGATCTTACTTGTCGAGTTCTTGTTTCTGTGACTGCTTCATAACTTCTTTCGATGTGATGTTGATCTTCCTGTTGTTTCATTAGATTCTGCACCAAAGTTAGGTTATCCTTCGAGAGTTGGAGAACTTGTTGTTGATGCTCGATGTGATCTTCCACTAATTTATCATCCATATTAGCTATTATTTGATCCTTAAAACCATCCAACTTAGTTTCCACGCCTTTCTTCAAAACTTCCATGTCATTTTTTGTTGCTCTTTGCGAGAGCGAAATTTGTTGCACTTGCTCTTGTAATTTTGATATGTCATGTTGCCATTATTCGCCTTCATGAGTCATAGTAGAGCCTTCTAAAGGCTTAATGGGTGTTGAATTATTTTTAGGGGCCATTTTAGAATCCAATACTAATATATATTCTACAATATACCCTTGGAATCAATTCAACTTGATTCTTCAAACAAGACTTATGAAATTCGGTAAAAAAACAAAAAAAACAAACCTTTTACTTGCTTTTGAGGAGCTCAATATTGAAATTGACTTATCTCTATACTTCATATCCTCAATATCTAAAATTATTCCATGTAATATTCCTCTAAAGCTTCTTTCAAATGCCACAGGTCTGACTTGATTTGGATTCTTCAAGACAAAGTTATGTCCAATCTCCCACAATGACCTAATTATGGAATAGTTCAGTAGAGCGAACTTGTACGACTTGCCACGTGTTAATGTTTGCTTCTTTGGCTCTGAAATTTATAAACAGAAAACTAAAGTTCATGTAATTACAATCACTTTTTACAGAATTCCAATCCGATGCTCAGAGAGATAGTTATGAATATTTTCCCATGATCACCTCTTTGAGATGAAATTCAGGATCCTGAAAAAGACCTAACTTCCACAGATCATATCTCTGAAAATATTGTGAACCAAGCTCTAAAAATTTTCGATGATGTTCTGCAGGATTTTGGCTTCACACTCTAAAAATTTCAGTTTCTGAAGCTTCATAGATAAAAAAAATTATAGCGAAAATTCTGCGAGGACTTGTTTAAGTGAAATTCAGGAGCCTACAAAAAGCCCTAAATTCCACAGATCATATCTCCGAAAATATTGTTAACCAAGATCTGAAATTTTGTGACGATGTTCCTCAGGATTTTAGCTTCGCACTCTAAAAATTTCAGCTTCTAAAGCTACATATAAAAATTTTATAGTGAAAATGTCACGATGACCTGTTTGGAGCAGCAAAACCCTATAATCCAAAGCTCTAATACCAAATGTTGTGAAACCAGCTCTAAAAAGAGAAGAAAAGAGATATCGCCACCTTAGAAATAAGCCACTTCTAGGGGGAAACCTCCAATACATTACATGAATGAAAAAATCTTGGATGATACAAATGAAAAAACCTCCTTTCTATATATAGGAGTCCATGGGGCCACAATGTAATCCTAGCTGACCTAACAATAATAATGTAAGGGCACGATAATAAAAATATGGGGGTTATAGGGGTACAACAATAACAATAAGGGGGACTACACTAACATAATAAGGGACTACGGGACTTAAATACCCAGAGCTGAGCTGCGTGGATTTGCGTGGGGTCTCTACGATGTAGCCTCAAGCTACCTTCAGTGAGCCACTATTTCTCTCCGACCCTGATCTCGATCACCCCTTACCTCCTCCTGCTTCTGCAACTTCTCGCCCTAAAACTCTCCCTCTGAGATCGAATTCTACATTAGAATGGATCTCCTTCGGGTACTGAGTGTGTGCCCGACTTATCTTCCAAGTGACCCTCAAGCCCCCTTTTATAATCTTCCTGTTGGAGAAGCAACGAAAGAGATATAAAGATTAATTAATGGATAAGATTAAATCTTGACTTGATCCATGTTTTCTAGAAGATTCACACTCTGAATTATTAATGTTTTTAATTATTTCCTTTTCCTAATTTTTGACTTAGGGTCTCCATTAAAATAATTAATTATTTTAATAATTCTTGAACCAAGTGGAATTTCCACAAACTGTTTCTTGGTTCTTTGGAATGTTGTTTTCTAAGCCTCCCTGCAAAATTTGAGACTTGGAACACTTTAGGATGCTACAAAAATCAACACTCTCTCTTAGCAAGGAAAGTGTTCCAACAATATGCCTATTGCATGTTGCTATGATTCTGAAGCACCCTCTACGATGCTGCCCCATGTACTGTTGCCTTTGACACTACCAATATCACTTGCAGCATCTACACTACAACTCCTTTTGAATGCTTAATCCTCCCTTCCTGCTACTGGAAGGGATTCTTCATCATCCCCATATTTTCTCTGAATTAGACAAACTTTGTCTTTCCCAGAGCCTTGGTAAGAATGTCTGCCACTTGTTCTCCTATTGAAGTGCACTGCAACTTAACAACTCCACGTTCTACCCAGTCCCTGATGAAGTGACACTAGATGTCAATATGTTTCGACCTATCATGAAACACAGTATTTTTAGAGAGCTTTATGCAACTCTGATTATCACATAAAATGTTGGTCGCTTCCATTTTCTCCTTGAGTAGATTTACTAATAGTTTCCTAAGACATATGGCTTCACACGAAGCTGTGCTAGCTACCATATACTCTGCCTCTACTGAGCTCAGTGCCACAGAATTTTGTTTCCTACTACACCAAGAAGTCATTCCTAATCCCAGACTGAAATAGTACCCAATGGTACTCTTCTGATCAATTGAACTACCAGCCCAATCTGCATCACTAAAACCACTCAACCTGACATCATTGTCACGGGTGTACTTCAATCCAAGCTCAATTGTTCCTCTAAGGTGCCTGAGAACATGTTTGGCTGTTGCCTAATGTGCCCTCTTCAGTTCCACCATGAACTGACTTAGGGTATTAACAGCATAACAGATGTTTGGCCTTGTATTTACCAGATACATCAATGACCCTATGAGTTGTCTATATAGCATAGGATCAACTTCGTCATCATCGAACGTGTCGATTTTCCTCCATTTGGTAATCATTGGAGTGGTCATGGGTCTACAATCCTCCATCTGAAATATCTTTAGAATATTTGTAGTCTATCTTCCTTGACCAAGGAAGATCTCCCCATCCTGCTGCCAAACTTCCAACCCCAAAAAATAATGCATCCATCCCAAATCCTTCACGTCAAACACTTCAGCTAAATTCTTCTTGAAATTTGTGATGAGCCTTGATGATCCTGTCAAGAACATATCATCCACATACAACACCAGTATCAATGGCTCACTCCCTACTCTTAGATAGTAGAGATTTAGATCTGCATCACTCTTGACGAATCCCATCTTCTGTAGGTAGTTTTCAATTCAACCATACCAAGCTATGGGAGCTTGCTTCAATCCATATAATGTTTTCTTCAATCTGCACACATGAGTCTTCTGATCATGTGTCTCAAAGCCCTCCATTTATTATATATACACTTACTCTTCTATCATACCATTCAAGAATGTCGTCTTGACATCCATCTGGTGAATTTTCCATCCCATCTGCGCAGCAAGGGATATCACAGACTTGATAGATGTGTATATGGTTACCGGGGCAAAGGTTTCTTCATAGTCTATTACTTCCTTCTGAGCATACCCCTTAGCTACGAACCTGGCTTTAAATTTCTCGTTGCTGCCATCTGCAGCATGCTTGATCTTGTAGATCCACTTGGATCCTACAACAGATCTCTCTTGTGGTTTGGGTACTACTTCTCAGACATCATTTTTCATGATGGAACTATACTCTTTCACCATTGCATCAACCCATACCTGGTGCTTATCAGCTTCCCAGAAACTGGAGGTTTCTCTGACTTGAGTAACCAAGGCTTGATACCTCTCATGCTACTTACGTTGTATCTTCTCATTACTGGGATTTCTGACATAATCCTCTGCATATTTTAGAATCTATCTAAGTTCCCTACTCGTTCTTCCACTAGTGGTGGGTGGATTTACCGTCTCTCCTTCTTGCAAATCCTCAGAAGACCCATCCTTTGGATGACTATGCCTTGGAGAGGCCACTGAATTTTCTACTGCTGGTTGTTGGGGCTAGACCAGAGGCTCTTCCTCTAACAGTGTAGCAAAAGGCAGTTCTCGTGATCTTCTGAAGGCTTTCTCCTCCATAAGTTTCACATCCCTTTGCACCACTACTTTCCTGCTCTCAGGAACGTAGATGCGATAAGCCTTTTCATTCTCATTGTATCCCACTAAATACTCCCTTTCAACAGTCATCTCCAACTTCTTCCTCTTCTCACTGAGTACATGACAGTGAGTTGTATTGTCAAAGATCCTAAAGTGACTCACTTTGGGCTTGCTGCCAGTGAAGACACTTTCTGGCGTGATCTTTCCCAATGCAGTGTGAGGAGTTCTATTCTGAATGTAGACATTTGTATTACACACTTCATCCCATAGGAACTTGGGCATGTCTTGGTCATACAACATAGCTCTGGTTTCTTCAACAATAGTTTGGTTCTTCCTTTCTGCCACTCCATTCTATTCCAGATTGTATGGAGATGTCCAATCTCTTTTGATGCCCTCCTTTGTGCAGAATCCGGTGAATTCTTTATCTATGTATTCACCTCCATTATCTGATCGCAATACCTTGATCTGCTTCCCTGTCATATTCTCCAATAGAGCATTGAACTCTTTAAATAGACTGAAGACTTCATCCTTGGTCTTCAAGAAGTAGATCCAGGTTTTCCTTGAATGGTCATCAATTAAGGTGACAAAATATTCGGCACCACTAAGATCTCTCATGGACATCGGTCCGCAGATGTCTGAGTGAATTATATCTAACACACCCTTGGCCCTATTGTTGCTTCTATGATATGCTACCTTGGCACATTTCCCCAATACTCACCCCTTGCAGACACCATTCCGCTTGGTGCTCAATTCTGGAACACCTGTGACAATCTTCTGGAGAGTCCTTAATGCCCCATGATGCAAATGCCCCATTCTCCTGTGCCATAGCTCATTCAGATCTGTTTCATCTGCATTTCCAACCAGTGCCATTGGGGAATCAAGCTACAATTTGTACAATTTGTTGCTTCTTACCATGATTTGTGCCTTCTTCTTCAAATTGGGGTGCTTGACATAAATTCTATTGCCAATAAACTAGATGTCATATCCTCGATTTTGAATCTTTGACACTGAGAGTAGATTCATCCCTAAACCTGGCACATGTAGTACATTAGTGGCCCGGATTATCTTCCCTGCCTCGGTATGAAACATTATGGTACCTTTCCCAATGGGAGTGCACTTTTCTTTATTACCCATGGTTATTTTGAAATTCATCTGCTCTTCTTAGTAGTCGGAAAAACAATCTCGTACTCATGTCATGTGGGCAGATGCTCCACTATCAATATACCACACATCTGAGGACGTAGCGCTTGATACACAAGAAAAATATTCCTCTAATCTGGAGGCAAATACAGATACATCGTGATCCATTCGTTCTATTATGCTTCCCCCCCCCCCCCCCTCCTAGAGGACTGCGTGAACACTTCTGGTTGTTGCCCTAGAGAACTGTGTAGATCTTTGTTCACTCATAGAAGCCCCCTCTCTATTATTCATCTCTCAGCTCCGATACCATGTGAAAATTCTCAACCAGTTGTAGTGATATATTTATTTCTCCTACTTATTATTTCAATAAGTTATTATTCAGAAATCTTCCGACAAATATCGAAATAAATACTACTGCAACATTCACAATTATATATGCATAGAAATAAATAGTAGATATCATAAGCATAAGAATCAATCACATGTACACAATTATTTTGGACAAATGTCCCCGAAAAAACCCAATGTGGGAAAACCGGTGCAGCAAATGAGGGTTTTATATATTCTTCAGAAAACGATATCTTTACAAGGAAATATTCAGCAGATAAATTCTGAACCACCTGACACTGAATGCCCAGCTCTCTCAGACAAATTTCTGACACCCATAACAGTCCCTCTAAGCCCCTACGCCATTCTGCGTGATTCGCTTTGCAATCCCAGAGCTGGACTGCGTGGAGATTGCATGGGGTCTCTGCGTTGTAGTCTCAAGTTACCTTTAGTGACCCACTACTGCTCTCCGACCCTGATCTCGATCACTCCTGACCTCCTCCTACTTCTGCAACTTCTCGCCCTATAACTCTCTCGCTGAGATCGAATCTACATCAGAATGGATCTCCTTCGGGTACTAAGTGTGTGTCCGACTTGTCTTCCAAGTGACCCTCAAGCCCTCTTTTATAATCTTCCTTTTGGAGAACCAATGGCTAAGATTAAATCTTGACTTGATCCATGTTTTATAGAAGATTCACACTCTGAATTATTAATGCCTTTTAATTATTTCCTTTTCCTAAGTTTGGACTTAGGGTCTCCATTAAAATAATTAATTATTTTAATAATTCTTGAACCGAGTGGAATTTCCACATACTGTTTCTAGGTTCTTTGGAATGCTGTTGTCCAAGCCTCCCTACAAAATTTGAGACTTGGAACACTTCTGGATGCTACAAAATTCAACACTCTCCCTTAGAGATGAAAATGTTCCAACAATATGCCTGCTGCATGTTGCTCTGATTCTGAAGCACCCTCTACGCTACTGCCTCCTGTACTGCTGCCTTTGACACTGCCACTGTCACTTGCTGCATTTGTACTACAACTCCTTCTGAATACTAAATCCTCCATTCCTGCTACTGGAAGGGATTCTTCATCATCCCAATCTTTTCTCTAAAGTAAACAAACTTTGTCTTTCCCAAAGCCTTGGTAAGGATGTCTGCCACCTGTTCTCCTGTTGGAGTGTACTGCAACTGAACAACTCCACGTTTTACCCAGTCCCTAATGAAGTGACACTGGATGTCAATATGTTTCGACCTATCATGAAACACTCGATTTTCAGAGAGCTTTATGTAACTCTTATTATCACATAAAATGTTGGTCGCTTCCATTTTCTCCTTGAGTATATTTACTAACAATTTCCTAAGCCATATGGCTTCTCACGAAGTTGTGCTAGCTGCCATATACTCTGCCTCTGCTGAGATTAGTGCCACAGAATTTTGTTTCCTACTGCACCAAGAAGTCATTCCTGATCCTAGACTGAAACAGTATCCACTGGTACTCTTCCAATCAACTGAACTACCAGCCCAATCTGCATCAATAAAACCACTCAACCTGACATCATTGTCACAGGTGTACTTCAATCCAAGCTCGACTATTCCTCGAAGGTACCTGAGAACATGTTTGGCTGCTGCCCAATGTGCCCTCTTCAGTTCCATCATGAACTGACTTAGGGTATTAACAACATAACAAATGTTTGGCCTTGTATTTACCAGATACATCAATGACCCTATGAGCTGTCTATACAGTGTAGGATCAGCTTCGTCATCATTGGACGTGTTGATTTTCCTCCAGTTGGTAATCAATGGAGTGGTCATGGGTCTACAATCCTCCATCTGAAATCTCTTCAGAATCTCTGTAGTCTATCTTCCTTGACCAAGGAAGATCTTCCCATCCTGCTGCGAAACTTCCAACCCCAGAAAATAGTGCATCTGTCCCAAATCCTTCATGTCAAACTCTTCAGTTAAATTCTTCTTGCAATTTGTGATGAGCCTTGATGATCCTGTCAAGAACATATCATCCACATACAAAACCAATATCAATGGCTCACTCCCTACTCTTAGATAATAGATATTGGGATCTGTATCACTCTTGACAAATCCCATATTCTACAGATAGTTGTCAATTCGACCATACCAGGCTCTGGGAGCTTGTTTCAGTATATATAATGCTTTCTTCAATCTGCACAATGCTTTCTTCAATCTGCACACGAGTCTTATGATCATGTGTCTCAAAGCCCTCCTGTTGTTCTATATACACTTCTTCTTTTATCACACCATTCAAGAATGCCGTCTTGACATCCATCTGGTGAATTTCCCATCCGATCTATGCAACAAGGAATATCACAGACCTGATAGATGTGTATCTGGCTACCGAGGCGAAATTTTCTACACAGTCTATTCCTTCCTTCTGAGCATACCCCTTAACTACGAACCTGGCTTTAAATTTCTCGATTTTTCCATCTGCGGCATGCTTGATCTTGTAGATCCACCTTGATCCTACAACAGAGTAGATTCATTTGTCATGATGGAACTATACTCTTCCACCATTGCATCAACCCATACCTGGTGTTGATCAGCTTCCCGGAAACTGGAGGGTTCTCTGACTTGAGCAACCAAGGCTTGATACCTCTTAGGCTGCTTACGATGTCTCTTCTCATTCTTGGGATTTATGAAAAAATCCTCTGCATCTTTCAGAATCTATCGAAGTTCCCTACTTGTTCTTCCACTAGTGGTGGGTGGATTTAATGGCTCTCCTTCTTGCAAATCCTCAGAAGACCCATCCTTTGGATCGCTATGCCTTGGAGAGGCCACTGAATTTTCTGTTGCTGGTTGCTGGGGCTGGACCAGAGACTCTTCCTCTGACAGTGTAGCAGAAGGCAGTTCTCGTGATCTTCTGAAGGCTTTCTCCTCCATAGGTTTCACATCTCTTCGCACCACTACTTTCTTGCTCTCACGAATGTAGATGCGATAAGCCTTTGCATTCTCACTATATCCCACTAAATACCCCCTTTTAACAATCATCTCCAACTTCTTCCTCTTCTCACTGAGTACATGACAGTAAGTTGTACTGCCAAAGATCCTAAAGTGACTCACTTTGAGCTTGCTGCCAGTGAAGACACTTTCTGGCGTGATCTTTCCCAGTGCAGTGTGAGGAGTTCTGTTCTGAATGTAGACAGTTGTATTACATGCTTCCGCCCATAGGAAATTAGGCATGTCTTAGTCATACAACATATCTCTGGTTTCTTCAACAATAGTCTGGTTCTTCCTTTCTGCCACTCCATTTTGTTCCAGATTGTATGGAGCTGTCCATTCTCTTTTGATGCCCTCCTTTGCGCAAAATCCGGTGAATTATTTATCTATGTATTCACCTCCATTAGCTGATCGCAATACCTTGATCTTCTTCCCTGTTAGATTCTCCACCAAAGCTTTGAACTCTTTAAATCGACTGAAGACTTCATCCTTGGTCTTCAAGAAGTAGATCCAGGTTTTCCTTGAATGGTCATCAATGAAGGTGACGAAATATTCGGCACCACTAAGAGCTCTCATGGACATCGGTCTGTAGATGTCTAAGTGTATTATATCTAACACATCCTTGGCCCTATTTTTTCTTCTCTGATATGTTGCCTTGGCATATTTCCCCAATACGCACCACTTGCAGACATCATCTCGCTTGGTGCTCAATTCCGGAACACCCATGACAATCTTCTGGAGAGTTCTCAACGCCCCTTGATGCAAATGCCCCATTCCACTGTGCCATATCTTATTCAGATCCATTTCATCTGCGCTGTCAACCAGTGCCATTTGGGAATCAAGCTACAGTTTGTACAGCTTGTTGCTTCTTACCCTGATTTGTGCCTTCTTCTTCCAACTGGGGTACTTGACATAGACTCTATTGCCAATAAAGTAGACATCATATCCTCGGTTTTGAAGTTGTGACACTAAGAGTAGATTCATCCCCAAACCCAGCACATGCAGTACATTAGTGGTATGGATTCTATTCCCTACCTCAGTCTAGAAAAATATAGTACCTTTCCCAATGGGGGTGCACTTTGCTTTATTACCCATGGTTATTTTGAAATTCATCTGCTCTTCTTGGTAGTCGCAAAAACAATCTCGTACTCCCATCATGTGGGCAGATGCTCCACTATCAATATACCAAACATATGAGGATGTAGTGCTTGATACACAAGAAAAATATTCCTCTAATCTGGATGAAAATACAGATACATCTTGATCCATTCGTTCTATCGTGCTTTGCCCTCCTCCTGGAGGACTGCGTGCACCCTTCTGCGTTGTTTCCCTGGAGAACTGCGTAGATATTTGTTCACTCATAGATGCCCCCTCTCTATTATTCATCTCTCAGCTCCGATACCATGTGAAAATTCTCAACCAGTTGCAGTGATATATTTATTTCTCCTACTTATTATTTCATTAAGTTATTATTCAGAAATCTACCGGCAAGTATCGAAATAAATACTACTGCAACATTCACAATTATATATGCAGAGAAATGAATAATAGAGAACATAAGCACAAGAATCAATCACATGTACACAGTTATTTTGGACAAATATCCCCGGAAAAATCCAATGTGGGAAAACCAGTGCAACAGATGAGGGTTTTATTAATTCTTCAGAAAATGATATCTTTACAAGGAAATATTCGGCAGATAAATTCTGAACCACCTAACACTGAATGCCCAACTCTCTCAGACAAATGTCTGATACCCAGAACATCCCCTGCAAGCCCCTGCATCAGTCTGCGTGATTCTCTGCGCAGTCCCATAGTTGTACTGCATGAATCTGCGTGGAGATTGTGTGGGGTCTCTGCGTTGTAGCCTCAAGCTACCTTTAGTGACCCACTGTTGCTCTCCGACCCTGATCTCGATCACCCCTGACCTCCTCCTGTTTCTGCAACTTCTCGCCCTGCAACTCTCCCGCTGAGATCGAACTCTACCTCAGAATGGATCTCCTTCAGGTACTCAGTGTGTACCCAACTTGTCTTCCAAGTGACCCTCAAGCCCTCTTTTATAATCTTCCTGTTGGAGAACCAACGGCCTAGATTAAAATATTAATCAATGGCTAGGATTAAATATTGACTTGATCCATTTTTATAGAATATTCACACTCTGAATTATTAATGCCTTTTAATTTTTTCCTTTTCCTAAGTTTGGACTTAGGGTCTCCATTAAAATAATTAATTATTTTAATAATTCTTGAACCGAGTGGAATTTCCACAAAATGTTTCTGGGTTCTTTGGAATGCTGCTCTCCAAGCCTCCTTGCAAAATTTGAGACTTGGAACACTTCTAGATGCTACAAAATTCAACACTCTCTCTTATAGAGGAAAGTGTTCCAACAATATGCCTGTTGCATGTTGCTCTGATTCTGAAGCACCCTCTATGCTACTGCCGCCTGTACTGCTGCCTTTGACACTGCCACTGTCACTTGTTGCATTTTTACTACAACTCCTTCTGAACATTGAATCCTCCATTCCTGCTACTAGAAGGGATTCTTCATCATCCCCATATTTTCTCTTAAGTAAACAAACTTTGTCTTTCCCAGAGCCTTGGTAAGGATGTCTGCCACCTGTTCTCCTGTTGGAGGGTACTGCAACTGAACATCTCCACGTTTTACCCAATCCCTGATGAAGTGACTCTGAATGTCAATATGTTTCGACCTATCATGAAACACGGGATTTTCAGAGAGCTTTATGCAACTATGATTATCACATAAAATGTTGGTCGCTTCCATTTTCTCCTTGAGTATATTTACTAATATTTTTCTAAGCCATATGGGTTCGCACAAAGCTGTGATAGCTGCCATATACTATGCCTATGCTAAGCTCAGTGCCATGGACTTTTGTTTCCTACTGCACCAGGAAGTCATTCCTGATCCTAGACTGAAATAGTACCAACTGGTATGTAGAAATTTGAATAATAGCTGAATTATTCACCGAGATTATCCTGATTACACACTATTTAAGCTTCATGCATAATACATAACCTCTTCTACAATTGATCATCAATATGCGGAAATAGAAGCAGTCGCATGCGCACATTAAAACATAATCAAGCACACATATAACACAGTATGTAATGGGGAAAGCTTACAGCTGAAAACCCCCAACTATCTGTATATTATAATGATAGAGAACATGTAACAATACATAGCACAAAGCTCCTCACAGCTCTCAACACTATCTCACATGCTACACACAAACTAGCACGGAAGATGAACAAGTCACGGGTTCAAATCTCCTCCACAAGTCTGCCTGCCTCTACTGCGCAATCCAAGATGAATAATGATGAGATCCAAGTTCGAATCCCACTGGCTTGTACTGCGCAATCCTCATTGGCAATCTCAATCAATGTGTGTGCAAATCTCATGCACAGCTATAGTCACAACCGATAGTAGACTCACCCTTTCACCCACCTCTAACACTGGTCTCCACTGAACTGTCCATGCATTGCAGTTAACTGATGTATTCTTTAGTTGATTTATGAGTTAATAATTAGTGAATTAATTAATAATTAATTGACACCACTCATCACTAGTGTATTTATCAGTTAGACTAAATACAACTAGTTCAACTAAGTTAAACCGAACACAACTCCACCAACTGTCTCATCAACTCCACCAAACTCTGCCACATGAGTTCTAACTGAAGTCAACCATGCAGTAGCTCAACTAACCCTTAGGAAAAGCGTATTTCCTTCTGTCAGCTGCATGTGCCACATCCAAGCATCAAACTGAAGTGCTCCAAGAGGATAAGATAATGTTTATAGTCTAAATATTATTAAGGGTTAATAATATTTGACTGTTCTATTTTTAGCCCGGCAGTCTAAAAATAGATTCTGCCCAATGTCTAAAAATAGAGGTCCATCTACTTTTACCAACTTGACCAATCATCCATAAATAGCATCCTGCAACTCATAGACCATGATCCATATGTCTAAAAATAGACTCTGCGCCAAAAATAGCCTGCGGGCCCACTTAGTGAAGGCGACTTCTTTTCACTAAGCTCCATCATCTTGTTGCATTTTCAACATGGTACTCTTCCGATCAACTGAACTACCAGCCCAATATACATCAGTAAAACCACTCAACCTGACATCATTGTCACGGGTGTAATTCAATCCAAGCTCGACTGTTACTCGAAGGTACCTGAGAACATGTTTGGCTGCTGCCCAATGTGCCCTCTTCGGTTCCACCATGAATTGACTTAGGGTATTAATAGCATAACAAATGTCTGGCCTTGTATTTACCAGATATATCAATGACCCTATGAGCTGTCTGTACAACGTAGTATCAGCTTCGTCATCATCAGACGTGTCGATTTTCCTCCAATTGGTAATCATTAGAGTGGTCATGGGTCTATAATCCTCCATCTGCAATCTCTTCAGAATCTTTGTAATGTATCTTCCTTGACCAAGGAATATCTCCCCATCCTACTGCCAAACTTCCAACCCCAGAAAATAGTGCATCTGTCCCAAATCCTTCATGTTAAACTCTTCAATTAAATTCTTCTTGCAATCTGTGATGAGCCTTGATGATCCTGTCAAGAACAAATCATCCACATACAACACCAGTATCAATGGCTCACTCCCTACTCTTAGATAATATAGATTGGGATTTGTATCACTCTTGACGAATCCCATCTTCTACAGATAGTTGTCAGTTCGACCATACCAGGCTCTGGGAGCTTGCCTCAGATCATATAATGCTTTCTTCAATCTGCACACGAGTATTTTGATCATGTGTCTCAAAGCCCTCTGGTTGTTCTATATACACTTCTTCTTCTATCACACCCTTCAAGAATGTCGTCTTGACATCCATCTGGTGAATTTCCCATCCCATCTGCGCAGCAAGCAATATCACAGACCTGATAGATGTGTATTTGGCTACCGAGGCGAAGGTTTCTTCATATTCTATTCCTTCCTTCTGAGCATACCCCTTAGCTACGAACCTGGTTTTAAATTTCTTGATGCTACCATCTGTAGCATGCTTGATCTTGTAGATCCACCTGGATCCTACAACAGATCTCTCTTGTGGCCTAGGTACTACTTCACAAACATCATTTTTCATGATGGAACTATACTCTTCCACCATTGCATCAACCGATACCTGGTGTTGATCAGCTTCTCGGAAACTGGGGGGTTCTCCAACTTGAGAAACCAAGGCTTGATACCTCTCAAGCTACTTACGTTGTCTCTTCTCATTCCTAGGATTTCCGAAAAAATCCTCTTCATCTTTAAGAATTTTTCGAAGTTCCCTGCTCGTTCTTCCACTAGTGGTGGGTGGATTTACCAGCTCTCCTTCTTGCAAATCCTCAAAAGACCCATCCTTTGGATCACTATGCCTTAGAGAGGCCACTGAATTTTATGTTGCTGGTTTTTGGGGCTGGATCAGAGGCTCTTCCTCTGATAGTGTAGCAGAAAGTAGTTCTTGTGATCTTCCGAAGGATTTATCCTCCATAAGTTTCACATCTCTTTGCACCACTAATTTCCTGCTGTTAGGAACGTAGATGCGATAAGCCTTTGCATTCTCACTTTATCCCAATGAATACCCCCTTTCAGCAGACATCTTGAACTTCTTCCTCTTCTCACTGGGTACATGACAATAAGTTTTACTGCCAAATATCCTAAAGTGACTCACTTCAGGCTTGCTGCCAGTGAAGACACTTTCTAGCATGATCTTTCCCAGTGTAGTGTGAGGAGTTCTGCTCTGAATGTAGACATCTGCATTACACGCTTCATCCCATAGGAGCTTGGGCATGTCTTTGTGATACAACATAGCTCTCGTTTCTTCAACAATAGTCTGGTTCTTCCTTTTTTCCACTCCATTCTGTTCTGGATTGTATGCCCTCCTTTGCGCAGAATCCGGTGAATTCTTTATCTATGTATTCACCTCCATTAGTTGATCACAATACCTTGATCCACTTCCCTGTCAGATTCTCCACCAGAGCTTTGAACTCTTTAAATCAACTAAAGACTTCATCATTGGTCTTCAAGAAGTAGATCCAGGTTTTCCTTGAATGGTCATCAATGAAGGTGACGAAATATTGGGTACCACTAAGAGCTCTCGTGGACATCAGTCCGCATATTTTCTAAGTGTATTAGATCTAACACAACCTTGGCCCTATTGTTGCTTCTCTGATATGCTGCCTTGGCATATTTCCCCAATACGCACCCCTTGCAGACATCATCCCACTTGGTGCTCAATTTTGGAACACCTGTGGCAGTCTTCTCGAGAGTTCTCAATGACCCATGATGCAAATGCCCCATTCTCCTGTTCCATAGCTCATTCAGATCTATTTCATCTGTGCTGCCAAGGTCCAGTGTCATTGGAGAATCAAGCTATAGTTTGTACAACTTGTTGCTTCTTACCCCGATTTGTGCCTTCTTCTTCCAACTGGGGTGCTTAACATAAATTCTATTGCCAATAAAGTAGGCGTCATATCCTCAGTTTTGAAGCTGTGACACTAAGAGTAGATTCATCCCCAATCCCAGCACATGCAGTACATTAGTGGCCCGGATTCTGTTCCCTACCTCGGTCTGAAGCTACGGTAACTTTCCCAATGGGAGTGCACTTTTCTTTATTACCCATGGTTATTTTGAAATTCATCTGCTCTTCTTGGTAGTCAGAAAAATAGTCTCGTACTCCCGTCATGTGGGTAGATGCTCCACTGTCAATATACCAGACATCTGAGGTCGTAGTTCTTGATACAAAAGCAAAATCTTCCTCTAATATGGATGCCAATACAAATACATAGTGATCCATCCATTCTATCATGCTTCCCCCCCCCCCCCCCTCTCCCCCTCCTCCTGGAGGACTGCGTGAACCCTTTTGCGCTATTTCCCTGGAGAACTGCGTAGATATTTTTTTAATGATAGATTCCCCCTCTGTTATTCATCTCTGGGCTCTGATGCCATGTGAAAATTCTCAACTAGTTGCAGTGATATATTTATTTCTCCTACTTATTATTTCAATAAGTTATTATTCAAAAATCTTCTAGCAAATATCGGAATAAATACTACTGCAAAATTCACAATTATATATGCAGAGAAATAAACAGTAGAGAACATAAGCACAAGTATCAATCATAAGTACACGGTTATTTTGGACAAATGTCCCTGGAAAAACACAATGTGGGAAAACCGGTGTAGCAGATGAGGGTTTTATTAATTCTTCAGAAAATGATATCTTTACAAGGAAATATTCGGCAGATAAATTCTGAAGCACCTGAAATTGAATGCTCATCTCTCTCGGACAAATTTCTGACACCCATAACAGACCCTGCAAGCCCTTGCGTCAGTATGTGTGATTCTATGCGCAGTCCCAGAGTTAGACTACGTGAATCTGCGTGGGGTCTCTGCGTTGTAGCCTCAAGCTACCCTTAGTGACCCAATGTTGCTCTCCGACCCTGATCTCGATCACCCTTGACCCCCTCCTGCTTCTTCAACTTCTCATCGTGCAATTCTTCCGCTGAGATCAAATCCTACATCAGAATGGATCTCCTTTGGGTACTGAGTGTGTGCCCGACTTGTCTTCCAAGTGACCCTCAAGCCCTCTTTTATAATCTTCCTGTTGGAGAACCAACGGCCCAAATTAAAAGATTAATCAATGACTAAGATTAAATCTTGACTTGATCCATGTTTTCTAGAAGATTCACACTCTGAATTATTAATGCCTTTTAACTATTTCCTTTTCCTAAGTTTGGACTTAGGGTCTCCATTAAAGTAATTAATTATTTTAATTATTCTTGAACTGAGTGGAATTTCCACAAATTGTTTCTGGGTTCTTTGGAATGTTGTTGTCCAAGCCTCCATGCAAAATTTGAGACTTGGAACACTTCCGGATGCTACAAAAATCAACACTATAGCCCCCCCATCATCCTTAATCGAGTTCAAGACTGCGAACTTATTTTTATTTGTGCCATCTTCATTTCCCAAGGTTTCTGTTTCCAATGGGGGGGTTGGTTTTCTTTGAGACGGACCTTCTTTCTCGGGGTTTGTGGCAGAGGTTGTTCCTATTCCATTATTATTTTTTTATTATTCTTTTCTTCCTCTTGGCATTCTTCCATTACTCATTTGATTCTCCTTGTTGCTCATGGTTTTCCTATTGCTTAGGACATCCTTTTGCAAATTTCCCATATTCATGGCACAACTTACATTTAAAGGGAAGTTAGTCATAGTCTACTTCCTAAACATGGGACCAATTATCCACATAGAGATTTGCTGCCGCAAGTAGCAATTTTTCAAGGTCAACTTCCACACATATTCGAGCATAGGAGAATAATCCCTCTTTTGGTTTGACACAGTCTATATATTTTCCCAGTGCATTCCCAATCAAACGAAATGTAGCGTCATTCCAAAAATGGAGCGGAAGGAAATAAAGCTTAACCCATACCAGAACGAAGGAGGGGACATCACATTCCGGGTTGAAACTAGGGCTCCATCTATCTAGATATATCTCGTGAGCTCCCATGAAGTATGGGCCATTTCTGAACACCCAGTCTCTATCCAACGTGTTCTCAAAAAAGAAAGTAAAGAATCCCTTCCCACAAAAGGTTGACATAACTTATCCTTGAATAAGAGGTTTCCAATTCTTTTTCTATCCAGGAACGCACTGAACAGGGCGATGGCCAAAGACCCATAAATTTCCTAATAAGGCCACGATCTGCAAGTTGCAGAACTATAGAGTGGCTTGCGGGGCGCTAATGGAAATATTCGGGATTTCGTCCGCTTTTTTCATAAAACGTGAAGGTCCTTGCTTCTGGAAATAAGGGGTCGTCGCAACCAAAGTGTTGAAGGCTGAAATGTGAGTGTCAATGGAGCCATTCAATGTCGGTGCAACCATGAGGTTGTCCAGCTAGGGAAGGAAGAAAAAAAATAGAACCAACAGGTAGGAGCACTAGAAAAAGGAGTCTTAGGGAAGTGAGACAAGGAGAAACACTCAGCAGAAGGCCGAGTCAGGGGGGGGGGGGGGGGTATTCGACTGCGCAGAGTGAATCGCGAGCAACTAGTTCAAAATCCATGGTTCTCCCAACAATCAAGTAAATAACATATTTACCATCAGTTACTACTCACTATAATCTAAGCAATTATTTGCATAAAAAATGGATAGGAACAAGATGTAAATAAATACACTTACTAGAAATTGTTATTTCCCACAATTATTCATGTTTTCTTCAACACTTTAATAAGTAGGAGTAAAAATGTAAACATGTAGAGTTAATTATATGATTTTACTTAATTTCAATAAGAAATTAGTAAACAAATATTAATAATAATTTAGAATGGTTATCAATTCAAACAACAAATAACTGTGTAATTAAAGAAACTCCATTTTTAATATTTATATTTTTCAATGTTGAAAGAATTTGTCTATACGCAATTTTAGTTCTTTATTGTTTTTACTAAATAATTTAGCTATCAATTACTTTTTATTAAAAAGGCTAAGTACTAAATGACACTTGTTTCAAATAATATTGTGAATACATGTATTGTAGAAAATTTTAATATAATTATATATTGTAGGATTCTCCTGATCTATCAATTATATGCCACTGTTAAATATAGAATCCTTCTACTTAAATTCTTGCAAAAATTTAATCGCCAATTGCAAACACATGAAGAAAGATCAATCACACATAACACAGATGTTTTTACCGGGAAAGCATAAAGCTAAAAACCCCACTATCATATAATATGTATATATCATGGATCATGAAACAATATCATACAAAAATCTAATCCAAGAGCTCTCAGTACAATATACAATCGTCTCACACTGTCATACAAAAATTTGCATAAACATGCACCAATTTACTGCCTCCTGACAACCTTCCTCCACTGCACGATCCCTGTTGATCACAATCCCTGAATGAATTGGACCTTGCCTTGCCTTGACTGCGCAATCCTCATTGGCATCTCCAATGTGTGTTTGGTTGCACTTGTGCACCCGCCATAGTCACAATTGGTAGTCAAATTGTCCCTTTCACCTATCTCTCAACTGGGTCTCCACTGGATTTGACATGCATGTAGTTAACAGTAGTAAATCTTCAGTTCATGTGAGATCACTCCATGTGAATTAATTTAATATTTAATTCATTGATCTCTCACTAGTGTATCTTTAGTTACAACTAGTTACAACTAGCATAACTGATTTTAACTGAGTTAAACTACTTTACAACTCACATAACTACACATCCAACTCTGTTACAACTTTGTATCACTCAGTTACAACGAAGTCCACTAGCATGTCCCACCAACTAACCTTTGAACTCGAAATTCCTTCAATTAACTGGTTTGCCACATCAGTTAACTGAAATCGTCCACTAGCATGTCCCACCAACTAACCTTTGAACTCGAAATTCCTTCAATTAACTGGTTTTCCACATCAGTTAACTGAAATCAAGTGCTTCAAGAGAACATATTATTATTTATTGTCTAATTATTGTTAAGAGATAACAATAATTGACATGCATTCTATTTTTAGACATGCATTCCACAAAACAACTTCGCACAGGCATTCCAAAAATGGACGCCCATCCATCCATATAATTTGCTCAACCATCTATAAATAGATTAATGTTAAAATTAGACTTTGATCCAAATTCTAAAAGTAGACATATCACCTAAAAATAGCCTGCGGGCCCCACCTAGTGTAGGTGTTTAATTTTCACTAGGATCATCATCTTGTTGAATCTCAGCGTGTATTACATAATATACAAATTATTTCAGTATAAACAAATTTATAAATTATTCTAGATTTATATTTTTTTCCCAAATAGAGTTTAATTATTTAATTTCATGCTATATATTAATTTTTCATTAAAAAATTAATCTTTAAATGTATTTGATAAATCCAAGTTTAAAATAAATTTGAGTTTATTTATATAAATATGTAATTTTTTCCTTTTTATTTTTAAATAATATTGTAAATACACATATTAGACCAGCCTAGATCTACCTTAACTCGTGATCTATCAAGCATCTAGAGGGTTCAGAATGGAGACTTCTGCGATTCATGATTATCAGGCAAAAAAAAAAAATCTGAATAGGTCACATCATGTTTTAGATCAACCCGTTTCGAACCCCTACTAACGTTCATCATCAGGAAAAGAATGGAAAGTGAGATCAACACACCACATGGTTATAGTAGAGATGGAACGGTAAATACCAAATTGCTATGAAATCAAATAATAATAAAATAAATTGAAACGTTATATAGTATATATTAAAATAAACATTAAATTAAAAAAGAAACAACTAGAAAAAGTTTCCATTATTATTAATATTTCTAAATCAAATCTCTCTATGCAAATCTCTTTTTTGAGTGCAAAACTTGAGGAAATGTCATAGATCTAGAATTAAGATGGATCTAGTTGGTTTAAGTATAAATTATTAATAATTATAACTATAATTGTTATTTTTATTTTATTTTTCTTTTCAATTTGTATTTTATTTTTATGTAATTTGATGAGTCAAAATGTTTGTACCAAGATGCACTCTCTAAGCTAGTATGGAAGAGTTGTTGTGAGGTTATGTTAGGTGATGTGATGTTATGGAAACATTTTGACTTGGTCAAATTACATAACAATAAAAATTAAAATGAAATATAACTAAAAAAATAAATAAAATTATTAATTATAATAATTATTAATTAAAATATTTTGACTAGCTCAAATTGCATAAAAGTAAAAATAAACATAAAAAAATTAATAAAATTAGCAAGTATAATTATCAATTATTAATAATAAAACTACTCAAGGTCCATATTAACTCTGGATCTACCAACATCCCAGGGTGATCAAATCTCTTGAGGTATAAACTATTTTTAGAGTGAAGATAGATTTGATCCCTCTCCGTGCTTGGTAGATCAAAGTTAAGATGGATCTAGGTTGGTTCAATTAATAATTATAATTATAATTATATTTTTATTTTTATTTTTATTTTTATGTAATTTTATCGAGTCAAAATGTTTGCATAACATAACATAACCTTACAAAATATCTGCCAAACTATTGGTAGATCCCAAGTTAAGATGGATCTAGGTTGGTTCAATTAATAATTAGAATTAATAATTTAATTTAATTTTTATTTATTTTTATTTTATTTGCCCGAGTCAAAATCTTTACATAACATAACCTTACAAAATATCTTCCAAACTAATCTAGAGAGCGTCTCTCAGCATAATAATATAAAAAACTATTTCAATGTAAGCAAATTTCAGAATTATTTTAGATTTTTATTTTTTCATAAAGGTTGTTTTTTTTCAAATTCATGGCAACTCTGCATCCCTTGTACGAGATATGCAACCTCGCATGCGCTTGATGGCTACCTATTTTGGAGGCCTTGTGCCTTCTCCCCCCTCACCTGAGCCAAATGTTGTTTCTCTCAATAATTTGGTGGCTAATGATCCAAAATATCAAAAGGCAAAGCCTCTAGATTCGTCAAAAAAATGGAAGAAATACCAAAGGTTGAGATCTGCGCTTCTCAGTCCCAAATTCGAGCTCTTCAAGTAGCAGAACATGGTCTTGTTGTACAATTCATGGGGATTTGGCCATCCCCTCACTTAGTGAAATTCTAGGTGGAGAAAAAATGGAAACCCTTATTCAAAGGCTTTGTTTCTTCATCCTTTCGTGGAAAGGGTTTCTTCACTTTCTTCTTTGAAGACAAGAAAGATTGGGATCTCAAAAGCGAGCTATATTTCATGGGTGAAAAAGTGTTTCAACCTACAAAGTGACGTGCCCTCAATTGTTCTTGTTTGGGTGAAACTCCCATTTCTTCCTCTCCATCGTTGGAACGAGGTGACCTTCATAAGTATAGGGAACACTCTGGGCAAATACATTGACTGGGTTGAACCCCAAGAGGCTTGTTTTCCTCTACACAAATTTGTGTGGAAGTAGATCTCGACAAAGGGCTTCTCGTGGTGATAAATTTGAATCTAAATAATTGGTCGCATATTTAAGAAATTGACTATGATCAACTTCCATTTAAATGCAAAATGCCATGAATGTGCCCATTTTGCATGTAGTTTCAAGAAAAAATAGGACGATCAAAAAAAGAATGTTGAAGAAGGGGATCCATGGAAACAAACCAAAAGGTGAAGAGGCTCAACAAGGCAAGCTAATAATCATCCAAAACCCATAGACCAAAATGGGATCAAAGGGAAAGGATCTAACAAATAAATTTGGAAAAGGAATTCACATAACAACTATGAAGCACTAAATATAATCAATGAGAAGGGGGAGATATAGGAGTATAACCCTTCTGCTTCTCCTTCAAAGGAGCCCAATCGGATCTCGATGAATAAGGTTGATATTCCTGCTTTGAATATTCCCCCCTTAGAGGACGATCATGAGAAAAAAATTGAGGATCTCCCCAAAGAATAAGAAGAATTCCTCTTACACAGATCCAAAGTTGGAACACATGTTGCAAACTCAACCAATGATAAATCACAAGCGAAGAAATAAAAAGAGAAAGAGAGGCTCCATCAAAATGCTTGGGGAAAAACAAACTGGGAAGTTCAAATGGAGAAATATAGAAAGGATAAAAGAAATGGGAACACAAACCACTTTGTTCCCAGGATTCATATAAGTAGGGTGAGTTACAAGAAAAGGTGGAAATTTTGCCCCTCATCAAGGAGAAAACAATGACAAAAGTAAAATCCTTGGTTAAAAAATAGAAGCCCCACATTCTTATGCTCTAAGAGACAAAGATGGAGGATCAAGAGATCCCTCAACATCAATATAAAATTTGGAATGGTAATGGCCTATTGTCCAGGAAATTGCATGGAGCGTCAAGCGATCTCTGCACTATGTGGACTCCCACTACCTTCACCTTGTTAGATCATCACTCTTCTTCTTATTGGCTAGCAACAAAACTCCTTCATATTCCCTCCTGCAAGGTCTCTTTAATAATTAATATTTACATGTTGGTTCATTTCAGAGAATAAATGGAATGTGGGTCTTCCCTTTTCGCCACGAGAGATACAAACTTTGGTTAAGATTGCATTTTGGGGGGTGATTTTAACACTACTCTATACACATGGGAAAAAAATGGGGGGCAACAAAGTAAGGGATCAATTTCAAGAGAAAATGGAGGATCTGATTCGACAACTAAACTTGCTTGATATCAATCCATCCTCCAACAAATTCACATGAAACAATAAGAGAATGAGCCTTGGACACAGAGAAACTCGTCTAGATCGATATCATGTGGTTGATTCGTTTCGAGAGAAAAATCTCCTACTCTCTTCTAAAAAATTTCCTTGGTGCAACTCAAATCATTGTCCTACCTCTTTGGAGATTATGGAAGAAATAAAAAAAGATATTTTGGCCCAATTCCATTCGGATTTTTCCTAACTTGGATCATGACAGAGGGATTCAATGATTTGGTTAAGCAAGAATGGAAACAGTGGGTTATAGGGAGCCTGATTCGAATGGGAGCAAAAAATTAAGAATCTGAAAGAAGCGATCAACAATTGGGCCAAAGCGTAGAAGGCACTAAGCCAAGATTTGATTTCTATTCTTCAAATAAACTTGGAAGCAATTCAACTTGAAATGGAATGTAGGCTTGTAACTCAGGAAACTCTCAAGAAGGAAAAAGAAGAATTTATGGCTTATCACTTTGCCTTAAAGCTGGATGAAGAGATTTTGTGATTGAAATCTCATAGTCTTTGGATGAAGGTTGGAGACAACAATTAAAAAATCTTCCACAACCAAGCTTGTAATAAACAACTAAAAAATAATATAAAGGAAAGTATTGCTTGAGGATCCAAGGTTGAGGATTTTTAACTAATAAAAGTTGAGTCATTGAACCATTTTCTGGAGTTATATAACGAAGTTGATCTTGCCACTAAGGTCTCTTGTGAGTTTATGTCGGAGAAATTCTTGTTTTAATAAACCAAGAAGATAATTAATTTTTTCGAAAAGAAATATGAGAAGAAGAAAGTAGGAATATCGTCTTCTCCTTTAGTCCTGATGAAGCTCCTAGTATTTATGGATTTTCAACTCATTTCTTCCAATTATTTTAGGAAGTGGTCGAGCTTGATTTTTGTCGAATGATTAATTATTCCTTTAATCATCATTTCATTGGAGGAGGGATATTCTTCTTTTCTAGCCTTAATTCCCAAGGAGCAAACCCTTATTCGTTTGCTAGATTTTGACCAATTTCTCTCTGCAATGTTTCCAACAAAGTGATCTCAAATATTTTAGCAACAAGACTTCAACCCCTCCCCTATAAAATCATTTCAGAAAACCATGGAGGATTTGTTTACCAATGACAACTATTTTATAATATCATTCTGGTTCAAAAGGAAATCCATTCTATTCAGTCAAGAGGCAATAAAGGCATGGTAATCAAGTTGATATGCCAAATGCATTTGAAAGAGTAATACATTGTTGTTGGGTATGTGTTATATTCTTTATACGACTAGCCTCATGTGATATAAGTTGTGTCAGGCACAATGGGGGGGGGCAACAACCACCCTACATGGGGTCCATAGCAATGCCCCAAGAAATTTTTATTTTTTTTGCAGACCCAAGGATGGGGTGCGGACCTACCCATGGTTTTGTGCATGGGTTTTGCCCATGGTTTTTGGCATCATCGTTCTTTTCCCATGGTATTTTATAGATCCGGTCAAGGGAAATAAGGCTATGTTCTAATCCAACGTTAATGGATTGGGGTTTATGAATGATTCAACATGTATATATATGTATTGTAACATTGAAAGGAATATATAATGAAAAATCAATCTAGTAGTCATGATTTTGGGATCCAGGGGAAAATTTTTATGTATATTTGTTTTATGTTCTCGCCATTGTTTATTTTTCTGTTTTAAGAATTCATTTGTAGGTAATTTCTATACAGGGTTAAAACCTACAATAGTTTCTTATTCAAAGTAATGATGAGATTCAACTTTGACAACAAATTTATCCAAATTTATCCAATGTATTTCCTTATGCATCTCACGGCCTTGGATTTTTCCCTTGGTAATGGGAGGTCGACTTAATTTTTTAAAGCCTCTCGTGGTCTTTGACAAGGATGTACTCTCTCCCCTTTTATTTAAATTATAGTTGTTGATTCTCTTTGTAGAATATTACACTATGATCTCCTAATGGAAAAACTCTAGGGTATTATACTTGCAAGGGGTATAAAAATTATCACACTCCCAATTTGTGGATGGCACCTTGTTCATGGGAGGAGCATTTGTTATACTGGCTAAGTGATTCAAATTAGTCTTGGACCATTTTATGGAAGCTTAGAGAGGTATGATTCATTCCAACAAATATCATATCTGTTCTTAGAATATTAATTTTAGGAAGCAGCTCCAAATTTCCAATATCCTAGGATTTCATTTGGTGGAATCTTGGAAGGAGTTAATGATCCAGGGTATAAAAAATATGCTAAAAATTAAAATTGCTCAAAATATTTCTAAACTAATGCCAAATCGTAGATCTCGTTGTGTTGATTCCAACAACGCTTGAATCGCCTCAATTCGATATCGTATGAGGAAATTATCGTGTTAGGAAGTTTTTGGGAAAAAGTAAAAAAATCAACTTGCAAGGTTGACTAGGCAGTGTACGATTGCCACGTGGCAGGAAGTACGTTGATGTGGTGTTGACGTCAGTAGGGTGACTGTGTATTATGGATCCAATCAAGACATGACACATGGCACGATCGTACAAGAGCAGTTGGCGTGTTTTTATTGGTTGACAGGTTTTGGTTTCGGCCAATCGGAGGGCGCCACATAACCCTATGAGAGGGCGCCACGTCGCCCTCAAAGTTTGTGCAAAATTTGGTTATGGACCAACCTACCTCGGCAAGGTTCGACCTCATGACCATCAACAACACAAAATTTTTCCTAACCATGTAATATTCCCAATTTGCAGCAGCTAATTGGCAATATTAATTTTTGGTCGGTTTACTTTTATAAAGTCAGGTCAGTTAATAAAGTGGGTGAGAAGACACTTAGTCTACACTTAGGAGATAAACATTCCCTAAAGTCACTTGAGCACATTATTATTTGATAGCGTGGGGCCCAAGGGTCGAAGTGGCAGTGTGAGGGAAGTGGCAGCGTGGGCCCATGACAGCACAGAGAGAGAGGGATAGTGTGGCCAAGAGGGGCAGCGCAGTTTTGGTGGGGCCTAGGTGAGAGCAAGACTCTCCAAGCATAAAGAGAGGAAGAGGCTCCTCATTCAGGGATTCGATTATGTATCTATGTTTTGTCTCTTGACATTGAGCACGCTTTTGCTGTTGAGCGAAGTCTACAAGTGTTGTTCAGCACACTGGGTGTTTCTGAGCGGAGATCCCAACCTCAACCCTGGGGGACTTCGAGTGCCTGCTCGGGTGAGGAGTTCTATCCATTGATTTTTAGGTGGGAGCCATATCATATTCAACCAAGGATTACGCACTTTCTTGGACAACGCAGTCTTGAGGAGAGATCACACAGTTCTTAGAGGAGGTAGTGCCGGGGTGGAGATTTATCAGGAGATTCAGCCTGGAATAGTGAGAAGGGATCAACCCTTATCTATTCATCCATATTGGTAGAGGAGAAGACCGCCATTTGCAGAGATACATTCAAGGCCCGCGTATCCCACTAGGATAGCGTTATTCCTCCAGGGAGGTGTTTTTCCGGGATCATCCATTCCGGAATCCCTTTCTGGGCTTTCTCGGTATTAGGTGGGGAGCTCATTCCCAGAGTTGTGTATTTTACTGATGCAAGGGGACAGCCCCAAAGAGTCATCCTATTCCAGTAGTAGCAGCAACATCTTGGAGATAACGCAGTCACTGATAGAGCAGCCATTCCGGGAGTATTTCCGAGAGTATTTCTAGCTTGCCTCGTGCATGCCAAGGTGCCATCATTCTGATCACCTTTGTACTCATCGTATCTTTCAGTTATATAATAAATGGCTCAGCATTCTCCATATTTTGCATTATGTATGTGATGTCTCTCTATTTGTTGTAGTTTCATGTTTATGTTGCTTTATATTGTTGTTTATTTCTACTCAGAATATTACAGTGGTATCTGACACCAGTAGGAAAACCATATATCACTTCCCGGGGAAGCAAGTACAAGGACCAAGAGCGTAGGCTTGAAACCACTTTTGGAGAAGGAGACTGCATTTCGATCGAGGACGCAGAGGAGGAAGGACCGATGGCAGGTGAGAAATACGAAGGAAGGGAGTTCGGGGAACTCCTCCTAAAATATGTGCAGGAGTTTTCGAGGAAAATAGAAGATATGGGGCAGAAGTTTACCGTAGACCAGAGACAAAGTGAAACCCTAATGGGTTTTCGCATCGAAGAAGGGTCCGACACTTCCCACCAGTTGCTAGAGCAGCTTATAGCTACTCCCCTACGTTCCACGATGCCCACATTTCTAGCTACAGGCACAAGAGCAAGAGCATCTCAGGAACCGAAGCCGATTCATATGGGGGATTATTTTTCCGAGTATCAGTCCTATGGGAAAGATTTTGGCGAGGCTCTCTCTTTCCATGATTTTGTTTAGCTCAAGAAGGACAGTAGGCCACATAACCAAAACAAAGGAAGAAGGTACACATAGGACAGGGATGTACATCGTACAGTGGGCAGATTTTTCCTGCCAACATTTGACGGATCCTCCAAATGTTCGGCAAAGGCTTGGGTGGAGAAGCTGGATATCTATTTCCAGCTTAATCAGATGGCAGAGGGAGAGGCCATCAAGGTGGCAGGGCTGCACCTAGAGGGAGAGGCCCATGATTGGTGGTTCCACGGGATTGCCACACTGGGTCACCCAGTGGTGACAACATATGCAGAGTTTACACAGAGATTGGTAGAGTAGTTTGATCGGAGGGATGCGAAGGAGCACTTTGTTGAGTTGACCAAGCTTAAACAGACTGGGAGCTTGGACACCTACATTTATGAGTTTTTGAGACTCTCCGTGATGGTACCCGACTTGTATTCGGCCAGGATGATATACATGTTCATTGATGGGTTGGCAGAACCTCTGCGGGGGTTAGTTAGATCTACGAGGCCGCCTACACTTCACGATGCAGTTGGGAGGACCAGGGATTTGCAAGATGCCCTGCCCAGGACCAGAACTCCTTTTGCCCAGAGACATGCATTTCAGCTGAAGGGGAAGGACACAAGGGTTCCACCTCCGAAGGGGGACCAAGGCGGGGGCCCTTGGACGATGAGACCCGGAGAGACCTGAGACGGAAGAAGTTATGCTTCACATGATAGGAACCGTGGGCACCAGGATATCGTTGTGCCGTTGGGAAGGCACACTACATAGAGGTCTTCTCCGACAGTGACGGGGAAGAGGATGCATATGAGGAGATGGAGGCAGGAGGCAGTGGTGTAATACAGAGAGGGGATCATTCACCACCTCCACCACTAAGAGCAGGAGGGGTAGCGTTTGCACCTACTATGGGAGTCCTTGCTTCTTTGCAATGGGTTCCCAAATACTTGACACTGTGTGTCCAGGGTACTATGTAGGGACAACGTGTTTGAGTATTAGTGGACAGTGGGGCTACCCACAATTTTATTAATGCACAGTTGGTAGAGTGGAGGAGCATACCGACAAAGAGCTTTGATGGGTTTTCAGTACTGGTACCAGGTGTCAGAACCATGCAGTGTGCCAGGTATGTGCCAGCCTTGGCAGTGACTATGGGGACTTACACTTTGACGAATCATTTCTTTGTGGTGGACATTCCGGATATCAACGTGATACTAGGAGTGCAGTGGTTTATCACGGTGGGGAAGGTCACTACGAATTGGGAGACCTTGCTGATGGAGTGGACAGACTAGAAGACCAGGAAGCATGAGATGATTCGGGGCATGCACACTTACCCGCCACAGACAGTTTCAGCACATCGGATGGAGGTTGATTTCCAGAAAGGAGATATAGAGTGGGCAGTAGAGTTGCGTGTTTCGGAGGCAGGGTCTATAGGGCAGGTTGTACACCTAGATGTGCAGTTGATTCTGGATAGATATGCCACATTTTTTGGGGGTTTGAGCACAACATCAAGCTGGAGCAGGGCATCCAGGCTGTGATTACTACACCCTATAGGCATCCTAAAGCCTACAAGGATGAAATTGAGAGAATTATCCATGAGCTCTTAGCGCTGGGACACATTCGACCCAGCACTAGCCCGTTTGCTTCTTCTGTTGTACTGGTTAAGAAGAAGGATGGCACACTGAGGATGTGCATCAACTATCGAGCTCTCAACAAAAAGATCATGAAGAACAGATACCCCATCCCACGGATTGATAAGCAGATGGATGAGTTGAGGGGATCGAAATTCTTCTCGAAGATTGATCTAAGATCGGGTTACCATCAGATCCACGTGAGGGACCAGGATGTTCCCAAGACCGCTTTCAGATGTCACTACGGCCACTTCAAATTTCTGGTGATGCCCTTTGGGCTAACCAATGCACCAGCCACTTTCCAGTCCTGCATGAACCACATCTTCCGTGGTCAACTGAGGAAGTTTGTGCTAGTATTTTTCAATGACATCTTGATATGCAGTCGAACGTGGGAGGAGCACCTACAACACATTGAGATTGCATTGCGCATATTGGAGGAGCATAAATTCTATGCTAAGCTCTCCAAGTACAAATTTGGATTGACAGAGATGCTCTATTTGGGGCATATCATTGGTGTGGACGGAGTGAGAGTCCACGAGGAGAAGATCGGGGCCATCTAGGATTGGCCAGAGCCGAAGAACGTGACTGAACTTCAGGGGTTTGTAGGCATCTGCGCCTACTACCGGAAGTTCGTCAAGGGATTTTTCCAACTTGCTACACCCATCACAGATCTAACCAAGAAGGGGGCATTAGTTGGACGAGCACAGCGTAGAGGGCTTTTGACAGGCTCAAGGAGGTGATGAGTAGCTGCCCAATTTTAGTGTTGTCGGATTTCACGCAACCTTTTTTCCTTGAGTGTGATGCATGTGGAGAGGGGGTGGACGCAGTCTTGATGTAGGGGGGCCACCCCATAGCTTTCGAGAGCAGGAAGCTATTGTCGCATGAGAGGTTGTATCCCATATACGACAAGGAAATGTTGGCTATCATGCATGCACTGACCAAGTTTCGGCAGTACTTGGCGGGGAACAAATTCAGAGTGAGGACTGACCACAATAGCCTTCGATTCTTTTTAGAGCAGAAGCAGTTGCAGGAGATGCAGCAAAAGTGGATCAGAAAGATCTAGGCATATGATCTTGACATCGAGTATGTCAAGGGGAAGAACAAGGTGGTGGCCGATGCTCTTTCACGCAGACCGACAAAGTTGTCTCTGATGAGTTTAGACACGGATTGGTGGAGTACTCCAAAGACCGTTTTGCCTGCGAGATTTTGGACGGAGAGGTCACAGATGACAGATACAAGGTGATGGATGAGGTGATATATTTCAGGGATCAGATCTTCTTGACTGGGAGTTCTCAGCTCACGGAGAAGGTGCTACGTGCCTCACATGACTCACCATTATCAGGCCACCAGGGGTTCACCAAAACTTACAGGGCCACCAGGGAGAGGTTCTCTTGGAAGGGCCTCAAGGAGGACGTACTCCGACATGTCAGGGAGTGCAAAGTATGTCAGCGGAACAAGGGGGAGATGAGCCATACAGCAGGATTACTACAACCACTTCCCATTCCATAGGGGAAATGAGAGAACATTTCGATGGATTTCATCACAGGGTTGCCCACAGTGCAGGGCAAGGATTGTATCTTTGTAGTCGTTGATCGGCTAACAAAGTAAACACATCTTCTTCACTATATTAGCACGGTGCACAGTGGCACAGGTGGCGGAGTTGTTTTTCAAGGATGTTTTCAGGTTGCGTGGTCTCCCAAAGACCACCGTTAGTGATCGGGACAACCATTTCATGGGCGGCTTTTGGCAGGAGCTCTTTCATTTGGTGGGTACAAATTTGACTCTGAGCACCAGTTATCACCCTCAATCGGATGGGCAAACAGAGATAGTGAACAAGTGGTTGGAAGGCTACTTGCGAAACTATGTTATAGGGCAGCAGAATGCATGGTTACATTGGTTACACTTGGGAGAGTATTGCTACAACACTACTTTCCATATGTCCATTGGTATGTCTCTGTTTTATGCTTTATATGGATATCATGCTTTATCTTTTGCTAACGTGATGTTTGGTGCTAGTAAGGACCCCAGGGCCAAGGACTGGATCCAAGAGAGTCAGAATACACTCCGGGCTCTTAAGGACAACTTAGCTACAACATAGAACCAGAAAAACCTGTATGCTGACAGAGGACGGGTTTAGAGGCAGTTTGAGGTAGGGGACTTGGTCTACCTACGGCTTCAGCCATACCGGCAGTCCACGCGGAAACAGAAGGGGACCGAGAAGCTCAAGCCCCGCTTCTATGGACCAGAGAGAGTGATAGGCGGGATTGGGGAGGTTGCATATGAGCTGGAGTTACCCACAAGTAGCAGGATCCATAACATATTCCATGTATCCTGCCTGAAAAAGGCATTGGGGTAGCGGGTGACTGCAATCGAGGAGCTTCCACCAACAGATGATGAGGGGCATTTGGTGTTACAACTAGAAGCCATCATAGATACTAGGGAGAGGCAGCTGCAGAGCAGGATGAACAGGGAGTATTTGGTGAGGTGGAGGAACTTACCGGATGAGGATGCCACTTGGGAGAGTGAGAAGATTTTGCAGCATCCATCATTGCAGTTGCTTTAGGACAAGCAACGTTTTGGCGGGAAGGACTGTAATATTCCCAATTAGCAGCAGCTAATTGGCAATATTAATTTTTGGCCAGTTTACTTTTATAAAGTTAAGTAAGTTAATAAAGTGGGTGAGAAGACACTTAGCCTACACTTAGGAGATAAACATTCCCTAAAGTCACTTGAGCACATTATTATTTGACAGCGTGGGGCCTAGGGGTCGAAGTGGTAGCATGAGGAGCGTGGGCAGCGTGGGCCCATGACAGCGCAGAGAGAGAGGGACAGTGTGGCCAAGAGGGACAGCACAATTTTGGTGGGGCCTAGGTGAGATCAAGGCTCTCCAAGCATAAAGAGAGCCTAGAGGCTGCTCATTCAGGGATTCGATTATGTATCTATGTTTTGTCTCTTGACATTAAGCATACTTTTGTTGTTGAGCGAAGTTTTCAAGTGTTGTTCATTGCACTGGGTGTCTCCGAGTAGAGATCTCAACCTCAGCCCCAGGGGACTTCAAGTGCCTACTCAGGTGAGGAGTTCTATCCATTGATTTTCAGGTGGGAGCCATAGCATCTTCAACCAGGGATTACGCACTTGCTTGGCCAACGCAATCTTGAGGAGAGATCACGCAGTTCTTGGAGGAGGTAGTGCCGAGGGTGGAGATTTATCAAGAGATTCAGCCCAGAATAGTAAGAAGGGATCAACCGTTAGCTATTCATCCATTTTGGTAGAGGAGGAGGCCGCCATTTGCAGAGATACATTCAGGGCCAGCGTATCCCACTGGGATAGTGTTATTCCTCCAGGGAGGTGTTTTTCCGGAATCCATTTTTGGGCTTTCTTGGTATTAGGAGGGGAGCTCATTCCCATAGTTGCGTATTTTACTGATGCAAACGAGACAACCCCAAAGAGTCATCCTATTCCAACAGTAGCAGCAGTCTGGTAGCAGTGGCAACAGCTGCTCAGAGATAACACAACCACTGATAGAGCAGCCATTTCGGGAGTATTTCTGAGAGTATTTCTAGCTTGCCTCGTGCAGGCCAAGGTGCCATCATTCTGATCACCTTTGTACTCATTGTATCTTTCAGTTATATAATAAAATGGCTCAACATTCTCCATATTTTGCATTATGTATGTGATGTCTCTCTATTGTTGTAGTTTCAAGTTTATGTTGCTTTATATCGCTGTTTATTTATACTCGGAATATTACAGACCACTACACCACGTGATGGTACTTATTATAAAAGGTGGGCCGCTTTTATTTAAAGAACTTTGGTTGGCACGTTGGGGGGAGGGTCGGGCCAATGAGCGTGCCCAACCAGCCCAATCCTAGTCATATGATATATTACTGTGTCTATGGACAAAGGTAGGAGGAGTGGGGAGTATGGCCCAGCCCCGGGTTCTATTAATGCAATATAATGAGGAGGGGCGAGACGTGTGGCACCCTGACTGCACACCAACTCATAGCGATATTAAATATAACATGACCGGGAGCAAGGGTCGGCAGGCGCATGGACTCTAGCTCGTGACCCACAATCACATTGGATGCCACGTGACCGACCAAAGGGTGGATTATAGGGCGCAGACGCCAACTAACTATCCCAAAAAATGCAACCGAAACGACGAGATTTGTGGCCAAACCCACGTGAAATTGTTGTTGTGCAAGGCCGCCAAAGCAAAATTTGTTTCCAATTTTGAGAAAAGGACAATTTTGCAAAACAATTAGTAGAGAAATGAAGAAGGCCTAACTTGGCCATTTTTCAGTGATTTTGAGCCCAAGAAGAGCCTACACAAGCGTTTTTGGGTGTTCTCGACACAGTAGCAATGTCATTTTTGCAATTTGAGTATTGTGTGTTGATGTAATTTGACACTTGGGGATATAATTTAAAGAGCCAACATTAGAAGACAGACCCAAAGTTGTGAACTCCGTCATCAAATTGTTGTTTTGTGATGCTACTTGTTGTCTATTTTTCACCGTTAAAATCTGCAGAACTTAACTAGGTTTCCTAAGTTTATATGCTTTTGTAATTTTGATCCATTGCCCATAAGACATAAACTAGCTAGCAAAATTTTACAAGAAACCTTCAATTTTAATTTTAGATCAGTTTGGTATCAAAGCGTGGTTGTTTTGAAAGTTTGACAATTTTTGCAAGTGTTTTCTTGAATGATTATAAGGTCGAAATTGAGAAGAGGAGAAGGAATGATTGAAGAACTAAACCCTCAAATTGGTTAAAGGAGGTCACAAATTTCACCAGTCATGGCACATGAAGAATGACAAGAGTTGGTGTCCAAGGATGAGAGAGATTTTAGAAAAGCTTTCTATGATATGTATGATATGGTGAAAGTGTTGTACAATGAGAGGACAACAAGGTTGCAAGGAGAAAGTCATAATCATCCAAAAGGTAATGATGGTGATGGGAGAAAGCCTCCACCTCCACCTCCTCCTTCACCTTCATCCTCACCTCCTTCATCTCATAGACCTACTCCTCCATCTCCTAAAGGACATACGAAGTCTCCTTTTATTAAGCTTGATGTCAATTTTCCTCCTTCACCTCCAAATTGGAGAAGATAATTGTAAAAAAACCTTTGGCCCTTAGGTTGCCACTTCACCAAAATCCATTTCACCAAATCTCATTCCCCTAACCAAATGCCCATGAATTTGCAGATTAAGGCATGGTCTTTCATGTATTGATGAGATTCCTCCTTTCTGTTCATTGGCACCACAAACTTAGGATTTGTTGTTGGCTTTGATAAACACCCCCCTTTGAGGCTAGATTTCCATTTAGCTCCAACCATAGAGTTTTCATTCTTGATGTTGTTACCAACAAAGGTTCTGACTTCTCCTACAATAGGTTGGTGAGTGCCAACTTCAACATTTCTATAAGAGGGGTTAGCACCCCTCCCCATGGCTCCACTCACCCGTCAATCAAATTAATCCAAAATAGTATTATCAAGAAATACAATCCTAGTTACTTGCGATCAACATTCAATCACTAAATATTCACAACAACAACAACAAAAACTAAAATCCCTATCAAAGCTCTTGTTCAAGATCTCATAACTACTTTATTTAAATAAATAAATTGTCATGCGATTATCATTCTTAATTTCTATATTTGATTATTTGAGGAAGTTGTGTTTCTCATTATGTGCAAATTTAAAAGAGGATTGGAGCATATCAAGTAGTTTAGAGCATATCAAACAACATATAAGAAAGGAAACACTAAAGAGGGAAGGAGAGAAACATACACATCCCACAAAGGGTCATGACCCTACTATGTCACCGTAATCTGTAGATCCAAAGGCCATCCATGGGCACACTAGAGACAAAACCAAAAACTTTAGGAGAGACCCAAATTTTGCCACACACCACCTTTATTCATTGAACATTATCTAGAGACAACACAATTACGAGAACCCTTGTACTAGAGTCTAGGGGATCAAATGTAAACTCACATTAACTATTAATGTTAGTCATTATTATTATTAATTATGTTAAGTAATTTATAAAAAAATATCTATAAATTTATAATATCATTATTTTTCATAGTAAATATCATCATTATAAATTATAAATTATAGAAATTTAAATATATGAGTACTTAAATAATTTTGTATTATATTACAAGTGATTAAAAAGTATAGTGGGTGGGTTAATTCAATTAGCTCAAAAGGAATGGTCCAAGGGAAGGGTTTATTGGATATCCTTGAACCACTCTTTATATAAATATTATATTATAAGATAGATAATATATTATAAGTGGTTAGAGAAATAAATAAATGCCTTTAACTATTAAATTCATTCTAATATATTTATGTTTGCTTTATTTTTTACTAAAAAAAAAAATATTTTCTTTATAAAATATTGGTATAGTTTTCTTCATGGATGAAATGGATATTTTAATTTTATCAATACAATTTCGAAAATATTTGTGATTTTTTCTTGTTAAAAATACAATTTTTGAATGCATAAATGAATTTAGTGCCATGCAAAACTAGTGAACCACTTAATATTTACAAATATATAATTTAAAAACTTATGATTTTTAAATTTATTTTTTAGATTCTAAACAAAAGTAATAAAGAAAAAATATTTATTTAATAAATAAATAAATAATTTATCTTCCTCCAAAATTTGATTTGTTTATTTTTGTTAAAATGGACGAGTACACGAGCATCTTGAGAATAGTCTTTATTTAACCGAGATAAAACAAAGAAGGCCCTAGTTGTAAAAAAGTAAAATATTTGTACTAGACTGGAAAATGCATAGAAATTATAGTAGTTACCCATCACTCTATCATCCAAATGCATAGGTGGTGTGACATCTTGGTCCTAGTGGGCTTTCTGTAATGGCTCTTGACACAACTGTTATAATAGATCTTGTGTGGATCAACATCAAATAACTGTGAATATGTTTTTTAAGAACAATTGATTCATGAGAAACTTATCAATGATGGTCTATTCACAATAAATAATATGGTCTAAGGAAAATATATCCTTTCTCCTTGTTGACATATTAAGGAAAATAAGATTCTTATGCCCTCAAAACTTGTAATGGAAAAAACTCTCCAAAAACATTAACTTCCCTCAAAACTTGTAATGGAATGAACTCTACAAAAACATTAACTTCAATTAGAAAATACATTATCTGCCCGAGATTATTAGAACATGAAACTACAGTTCCTGCACTTTGTAGAGAGTGGAGAGCTGGGTCTTTAGGAGCGGGAAAGGAGCCAACAGATTTTCCTATTTGGAGCAATGTTCCACTATAATTAGCTATTTATGTTCAACTTCTGTGTAACAGAGAGGATTTTGTAAATAAATTAACGATTAATAGCAGGAGCAATGTTCCACTATAATTAGCTATTTATATTCATCTTCTATGTAACACACTAGATTTTGCAAATCAATTAACGATTAACAACAGGATTGGACCCACGAAGTTTGGTTTTTGGCCTTTCTTAAGCAGAGGTCGAAGGCACTAGAAAGCAGCACCAAGAGCAAGATATCATTGCGATGGAAAAGAAAGAAAATTGAAACTTTCAATTGAGGAGCAGGTTCAAAAATACACCTGCACAGTAAATATTTTCCAATCGTCTTCTAGCCGAGGCATGTTAATAGGTCACACCTAGGCATGGACTGATTCAGTGAAATCTGCAGATTGAATACCCAATGGTTAGAAAACGTGTAGTAGCGAATTTTTCAAAATTACTCTCTGCGGGTGACTATGAAATCCCTGATAATAGGATTCAGATCTTAAAGAAAGAAAGCAAGCTAACCTGTAAACTTAAGAAGGAACCCTAAATTTCAAGCATGTACAGTGGAAGAGTTGAGCAAAGAAGAGAAATAAATAGAAAAGTAGGCAGGGATGTAGCAACTATTTGTTTGTTGAAAGCAAGTAGAGCGAAAAGTTGTGAAATTATTTTTCACATTTCAATTTCTTGTAATCACATTAACATCCATGCCATCTCAAACGAACATGAGATTCATCTTCTTCTTGTGCAATTCCACGTTCTCTACATAAACTCCTGCTTTATATGAATTATGTATCTCGCATCGCTCTTCTCTGGAGCGGCATTCACGAGCTCTGTGATGGTTTTTCTATTTCCACTCCCATCCTTTGCAACCACGAAGTTCGATTTCACTTGGGCCGTAGATTTACTTACCATGAGTTGATTTCCCTATTCTTCAAGAAGGTGAAAATTTGAATTTGGGAAAACTACCTTTGACGCGGGAGACGCGGGAGCTGATCCAAAATTTGAATTTGAGAGTACTGCCTTTGATGCTGAAGCTGATCCAAAATTTGAATTTGGAAACATTGCTATTGACGCAAGAGATGGATCCAAAATTTGAATTTGGGAGCATTAATTTCAACACAAGCACTAGATCTAGACGCTGGTGGTGTGGAATTAATGTCCATTCATGTGCCTTGTCCCTATCACGTATGTCACAATACTGTCAAGCTGACACTTAAGGTGTCTTAAATGGCGTATAAATTTGGAAATATCAAGTATTCTATAATGCAACTTTTTGAAGGCTTTTACAGTAGTTTTTTCTGGTCTAATTTCTCTAAATTCCGACAAGAATTTAATGAAAATAGAAATTTGATGAGTAACCTTACACAATTGAAGTGCCCTAAGAGTTTTCTAGGATGCTAAATCCATATATACAATCAAGATACTAACAGAAATCAAGATTTTACCTCAATATATTTCACCGAATTCCGGCACTTGAAACTCCAAAAAGTCACACTAAAGACAACTCCTGAAAATATGGCTTGCCTCCCCTCATTGATGGAAGAACCCGCTCTACATACATGGCCAAAAGTACTACAACAACTCAATCACTCATTTGCTCAAGTCTTGTGTGAAGGTTTCTTACTAACAATCTCAACTTGTGCAGCAACTCAGTCACTCATTTGCTCAAGTCTTGTGTGAAGTTTTCTTACTAACAATTTAAAAAATGCTTTTCATAAATTCCTACATAATAACTCAAAAATTCAAATAAGATTATGAAAAATTTTAGCAAAAACTTCTGAAAATTTGGGTTATAGTGTTTAAACTTCAATATTTTGGATGCCTTAAAAATTTTTGAAAATGTTAAATCCATTTTCAATATCAAAAATGCAATTCAAAAACTCCAACTATTTAAATTTTTTGAAAAAAAAAAAATTACCAAATTCTAGCAAAAAACTACTCTCCAAACTAATCTATTGTGTCAATAGACAACTCCCTTGTCCTAACAATAGTCTTTAAAACCCACAAAATAGCCCAAAAATTCCAATAAAATTATGAAAAATTCCAACAAATTTTTTTTTTAAATTTGAGTTATTGTTTAAACTTCATTATTTTGAGTGCCCAAAGGGTTTTTAATAGTGCTAAATCCATTTCCACCATCAAAAATACAATTTAAACACTTCAACTATCTCATTTTTTAAAAAAATAACTAGCAAATGACAATGAAAAAAACTATAGAAACTATAGACAACTCCTTTTCCTTAACCATAATCTAAAAAACCCACATAATAACCCAAAAATTTCAATAAGATTATAAAAAATTCTAAAAAACCCACATATTAGCCCAAAAATTTCAATAAGAATATGAAAATTTCCAAAAAATATTTTTGAAAATCTAAATTACTATATTTAAACTTCAATATTTTGAATGCCTTAAAGAACATTGTTCACTATCAAAAATGCAATTCAAACATTCTAACTGTTTTGACAAACTGCCATATGAAATTAAATTCTGGCCATTCAGCTCGCCTATCTTTCTGTCCAGTATCCTACAAATTCATTGTAGATTGTTTCCTCCTACAGGCAGTGGACTTAATAGCAATCTGCGAAGCATGGGGGATTTCAAACCACATGCAACCCCCCAAATATGCTAAAATAACGCTGAAGAGAATCCTCACGCCCGTGTTGGTTAAATTCATGGAACAATCTGTTGCCCAAGGCAGAGATTGGCCCCTCCCGAACCCAGACTCTGTTCCTCTTTCAAGCAAGTGCAATTACTATCATGGTCTTCAGCTCTCCTACGAATGAATGGTCCATATTAAGTCGGTTTCCAAAATCAATGCAGCTCTTCAACAAATTTGCTCGAGGCCAACTCGAAGCTCTCTTACCAAACTCTCATCTACAAGTTCATTGGCCGCCTATAATAATTTTGCTGTACTCATCATGTTAAAATTCTATTTTTATTACCACACAAAAATAAAAATAAATAAATAAATAAACCTGTCAAATACACATTGAACACAAACCTGATTACACATTGAACACAAACATAATTACACATACCTGAAACTAGGTATAATTACCATACTTTAAACTGGGTTGCTAAATGAAGCCTCACTCAGTAGAAAAGGCAGCGGGAACATACCTTTACAAACAATATTGTACAGAAACCGGAACTGTTCAGGGCTCGGACAGAAACATTTCTGACCCTCAAACACTTCCGACCTATGGATTGCACTGGACTAGACAGCAAGGAATCGATTCAAACAACAGCTAAATCAGAGTATCAATATTTAACAGGGAATTGTCCCACCATCTTCGAAAAATGGTTTCAAAGATCTGTACTCATTCACGAAAAAAGAAATACACCCAACCAAACCCCATTCCTACTCTGTAATTGAGAATTAATAAAGCTTCTGATAACAGTCAACAAAATAATCCGACGAAAGGAGGTGGTGTTATAAAACACCATTGCTTTCTGTTCATTCAAACAACCTCAGACATTTCTACTTCGAAGATTTGGGGGACTTCGGCGCAGCAGCCTTCTCTGCTTTCTCGGCAACCTTCTTGGGGAGGAGAACCTGATGAATGTTTGGCAACACTCCACCACTAGCTATGGTCACTTTCCCCAAAAGTTTCCCCAATTCGTCATCGTTTCTAACTGCCAACTGAATGTGGCGGGGTACAATTCTGTTCTTCTTGTTGTCCCGAGCAGCGTTTCCCGACAATTCCAAAACCTCAGCTGCCAGATATTCGAGGACGGCAGCAACATAGACTGCGGCACCGCCTCCAACCCTCTTAGCATACCGCCCCTTTTTCAGATATCTGGCGATCCTCCCCACCGGGAACTGCAAACCCGCCTTCACCGTTCTGCTAACCGACTTCTTTCTGGAGGCTCCTCCCTTCCTCCCTCCCTTGCCACCGCTCTTCCCTGAACTCTCCATTTTCAAAGCACCGCTCTTTTCTGCCGCTACTTGTACCAGAAAACAATCAAATGATGAGCAAGTGCCACTACCACAATGTCTAATGAAAGCTTACGGGACAGTTTAAATAGAGATCTGAATACATTTGGGCGGGGCAATTTATTCGACGATTTAGATTTTGTGAAAAGAAACGGTCATGATTAATCCTCGATCCATCCGTGGCATGCCTCACTGACCAATCACAAGATTTCATATAGGTCCGAAGTGTGTTTTTCTCAATCGAACTATGGAGTGGCTGCCTAAAATGTCATCATCGTCCTTCATAAAACAATGTTGTATAAAAATTTCAAATTACGCATTCTTTAAAAAAAAATTGTAAATATGTAGAAAGTTTCGAAAATTTTGTTAAAGTTGTAATAAAGTTATACAAATTTTGCAAACTAATCCATGGTCTAAGTGCTTGAGGTGATTTATTTAGAGGTTAAATCATTGCACAATCTACAGTCCAGTGTGACTTCATGTTCTTAAAAAATAATAAATTTTACATTTTTTAATGTTGGCCAAAACATTAATCTAATCTTGAATTTTATATAACTTGAATATTTAGATTATATATAACTTTTTTAACTTATTAATGGGTTGAGATTAACTATTAAAATACAACTATGTATTATTTATATAATTTGAATGGATAGTAAATTAGATACGTGAATTTGAATGGATCATAAATTTACCTTTAACAAAAAGAATTACCACATTGAATTTCCAAATTAAGTAAAATTTCAAACATCTTTACTCTTTACTAAAACTAATACCATTTCTTAAATTAAAGGAAAAGAGTTAATTCAACACAAACAATCAAAATCCAAAATCTTTTAATATTTCTTTTAATTAAATATTTGTAAAATGAATCTTTAAAACGAAAACCCATATTCTATGGATAAATTAAAATATTTAAAGACATAAATATTTCCCCATCAAAGTTGCAATATTTTAAAATTTAAATAAATATAAATATAAATAAACATGAGGTATGGTAAATAAATAAAACCTATTTTTTATACTTACTCCAAAGCTATGGTAAATAAATAAAAATATATATAAAGTAGATGTAAAGTAAATAATTAAAAATTATTTTTATATTTACTCCATAAACCTTTTTATATTTAAAAAAACTTAAAAATGAGGTTTTATTTAGATGAAGCCTATGGAATGAATACCAAGGGACAAATTAATATTAATACCATGGGCCAAATACTATATTTATAAAATAAGTATGGTAAATAAATAAATATGAAAGAGGTATAAAGAGGTATGATAAATAAATAAATATAAAATAGATATAAAGAGGTATGGTAAATAAATAAAAATATAAATAAACCAAAGGTATGGCAAGTAAATAAAACCTCTTTTCATATTTACTCCACAATCTGCTTTATATTTAGGAATATTTATGTTCATTAGTTTACATAACTAAGAAGAAATAGAGAGAGAGTGTGTGTGTGTGATAAGGGAGAGATGGAGAGAGTGTGTGTATGTTTGGGTGAGATAAAGAGACAAAGTAAGATGTATGGAAAGAAGGGGGGAGAGAAGAAGAGAGGAGAGAGGGAGGGATATACTAATGTAGTTGGAGAGAGAGAGGGGCAGAAAGAGAGATAGAAAGAAAGGGAGATGGGGGAAGAGAGAGGAATAGAGAGAGAGAAGGGGGGGGGGAAGAGAGAGGATTGGAGGGAAAAGAGAGAGGGAGGTAGGAGAGAAAGGGAGAGAGAGGAAGGATGAGAGAGAGGAAGGATGAGAGAGAGGAGGAGAGTGATGGGGGAAGAGAGAGTATTGGAGGGAAGAGAGAGAGAGATTAGGGAAGAGAGAGGGAGTTAGGAGAGAGAGAGAGAGAGAGAGAGGAAGGACGAGAGAGTGGACTTGAGAGAGAGGAGGAGAGAAGGATCAATAAAGAGATGGAGTTGGAGGGGGAGAGATGTAGGAAATAAGAAATATAGAGAATGAGAAGTGGAGAGAGAGAAGGAGTGACAAGGGAGAGACAGAGAGAGAGCGTGTATGTTTGGGGCTGAGATAAAGAGACAAATAAGGAGAGATGGAGATAAGGGGGGAGAAGGAGAGATAAGGAGAGAGGGAGAGATATAGTAACATAGTTGGTGGGTGAAGAGAGAGAGAGATGGGAGAGAAAGGGAAAGAGAGGAATGAAGAGAGAGGATGTGAGAGAGTGGAGAGAGGGAGGGAAAGAGAGATGGACTTGGAGGGGGAGGGAGAGGGAGGTAAGAAGAAAGACATAGAGAGAGAAAGGTGGAGAGAGAGAGAGAGAGTGATAAGGAATATGGAGAGAGAGGGAGAGATGACAATAGGAGGAAAGAGAGATATTAGCGGGGGAGGGGGAGAGACGGGGAAGATAGAGATATAGATGGAAGCTGAAGAGAGGGAAGAAGAGAGAGATGGGGAGAGGAGGGGATTGAAAAAGAGATTGATATATATGGAGTGCGAGAGCGTGTGTGTTTAGCGGGGTGAGATAGAGAGATAGAAAAGAAGAGATGGAGGGGGATATATATATGGATGGAGGGTGGAGAGAGGGAAGAATATTTCTCACACTAGATGGATTGATATAAGTGGAGATGGTGATTTATAATCCTGTTTGATTATTTGCACTATATGCATCGATTTTAGTGTAGATATTTATTTCTAATGATATTTGATTACTTGCACTAGATGCATTGATTTCAGTGTAGGTGGTGATTTCTAATACAATTTGATTGCTTGCACTGAATTTGTTGATTTCAATTTAGATGTAGATTTATAATTATATTTGATTACTTGCACTAGATGAATTGGTTTCAATGTAGATGATTTCTAATCCTATTTGATTGTTTGCACTAAATGCATTGATTTCAGTGTAGATGGCGATTTCTAATCCTATTTGATCTCTTCAGTCAATCGTGATTTTAATGTAGATGGTGACAGAGAGAGTGAATGATAAGGAAGATGGAGAGAGAGGGAGAGGGACAAAAAGGAGGAAAAGAGATATTAGCGGGGAAGAGGGAGAGAAGGGAAGATAGAGATATAGATGGAAGGTGAAAGAGAGGAAGAAAGAGAGAGATGAGGAGAGGAGGTGATTGAAAAAGAGATTGAAATATATGGAGTACGAGAGCGCGTGTGTTTAGGGGGGGTGAGATAGAGAGACAAAAAACAATAGATGGAGGGGGATATAGATATGGATGGAGGGTGGAGAGAGGGAGGAATATTTCTCGCACTAGATGGATTGATATAAGTGGAGATGGTGATTTCTAATCCTATTTGATTATTTGCACTAGATGCGTCGATTTTAGTGTAGATATTTATTTCTAATGATATTTTATTACTTGCACTAGATGCATTGATTTCAGTGTAGGTGGTGATTTCTAATACAATTTGATTGCTTGCACTGAATGTGTTGATTTCAATTTAGATGTCGATTTATAATTATATTTGATTGCTTGCACTAGATGAATTGTTTTCAATGTAGATGATTTCTAATCCTATTTGATTGTTTGCACTAAATGCATTGATTTAAGTGTAGATGGCGATTTCTAATCCTATTTGATTTCTTTGAGTAAATGCATTGATTTCAGTGTAGATTTTGGTTTCTAGAGAGAGATAGAGTGAGTGATAAGGAAGATGGAGAGAGAGAGAGAGAGAGAGAGGACAAAAGGAGGAAAGAGAGATATTAGCGGGGGAGAGGGAGAGAAGGGGAAGATAGAGATATAGATGGAAGGTGAAGAGAGGGAAGAAGAGAGAGATGGGGAGAGGGGGTGATTGACAAAGAGAATGATATATATGGAGTGTGAGAGCATGTGTGTTTAGGGGGGTGAGATAGAGAGACAAAAAACAATAGATGGAGGGGGATATAGATATGGATAGAGGGTGGAGAGAGGGAAGAATATTTCTTGCACTAGATGGGTTGATTTAAGTGGAGATGGTGATTTATAATCCTATTTGATTATTTGCACTAGATGCATCAATTTTAGTGTAGATATTTATTTCTAATGATATTTGGTTACTTGCACTAGATGCATTGATTTCAGTGTAGGTGGTGATTTCTAATACTATTTGATTGCTTGCACTGGATGTGTTGATTTCAATTTAGACGTCGATTTATAATTATATTTGATTGCTTGCACTAGATGCATTGATTTCAATGTAGAATATTTCTAATCCTATTTGATTTTTTGCACTAAATGCATTTATTTCAGTGTAGATGGCGATTTATAATCCTATTTGATTGCTTTGAGTAAATGCATTGATTTCAGTGTAGATGTTGGTTTCTAATCTTATTTGATTGCTTACATTAGGTGCATTGATTTCAATGTAGAAGTTATTTTCTAATCTTATTTGATTTCTTGCATTAAATGCATTGATTTCAATGTATATGTTGATTTATGATTTGATGTAATTGGATATATGATGGTACATTAATTTTAAATTGATTGGATTAACAATATGCATTGATTTTAGTGTAAGCACAAAAAGTTATTGACAATGTACATTAATTTTTGTGTTATAGTAATTTAACCTATTAATATTGGACATCAATAGAGACAAGGTATCATGTTTACTACAACAGCTCGAGCTAAAGATTTATATGGTTTACGATTTAAATTTTCTTTTTCATATAATCGATATGAAAAGATAACAAAACTAATAAGGGTGGCAATAAGAATAGTAGAAGAAAATAGTTTGAGATTAATCACAATGAAGACTATTTGTAACATGAGTACAGTCTTATTATTCACATTTTCTATCTTTCAACACTATTATTGCCACTTTGCATTCAAAAAAAATATTTCATCATTTTTCATCATTATAGTTATTAACAATATTTATCATCTCAACAAACTGAGGTAACTACGAAAATTTAAAATTAATGACCAAGTTAATCTCAGAAATATTTAGCATATTTAGAATGATTATATTAATATTTGATATATTTACATATTATTGATAAAATTAATCATATCTTTGATAGATTTTCCTTGGCAGCACGCGACTGAAACTAGCCTAGATCCATCTTAACTTCGGATCTATCAAGCGCTGAGAGGGATCAAATCTCTCGAGGTGCAAACCTTTCCTCAAGTTTTTCACTCAAAAAAGAGTTTGCACCTCGAGATATTTGATCCCTCTCGGTGCTTGATAGATCCGGAGTTAAGATGGATCTAGGCTAGTTTGTAAAACAAATATGTTGTAATACCTGGGACTATTAAATTGAAAAATAACAATAAACTATTTTTTCAAAATTATTTTTATAACTCGATATGTTAAAATAAAAATACAAAATAATATTGTGTAAACATAAATATGAAAACACAAAATAATATTGTGTAAGTATAGATACGAAAGATTTGATTTTTTCCAAAAGTGTTTAAGTATAATTAAATTATTAATTAAAAATGTGAAGTGTTTAAGTATAATTAAATTATTAATTAGAAATATTTAAATTCAATTTTTTTTTTGTGATTCATATTGTTTAGATAATTCTTATAGTAATCTAATAAATTTAGAATTGGTTGGAGCTCTCGCGTCTTAGCTCGCCCCCTTGTTGCCTTCGCTTTCGGCTCTCATGGCCCCTCCAAAGTCCATCCCGGAGGAGGATGCCCCCCTCGATCATGCCTCGGCCTTCTTAGCCCTTATTGCCTCCTTGGACCCCCCTCATCCGCGACCTGTGATCACAAAATTTGTGAAGAAGGTGGATGGAATCTAGTAAGTCTCTCTGCCCCCGACAATCCCTCGAATGGTTTCTCTCTGCCTCGCTGAGAAAGGGCTTGTAGGGCAATTGATGGGCCTATGGTCGTCGCCAAAGACAGTGCATAAATGGGTCGAGCGTAATTGGCTAGATAAAACGTAAGGAGAAATCTCCATCTCATTCTGTGGCGGGGGTTTTTTCACCTCCCATTTTGAAACCAAGGAGGATAAAGACTTGATCTTTAGAAATCGTCCATATTTCATGGATACCAGGGGTTTCTGTCTAAACAAATGGACGTCGTATTTTGATCCATAGCTAGATGTCTCAAATGCGGTCCGAGTTCGGCTCCCCCACTTACCTCTGCATTGCTGGGGGGGCAACTCTATAAGAGTGATCAGGAATGCAGTCGAAAAGTTCATAGACAAAAGTGAACCGAAGGACAACATGCAGGCTTGTGCCAAGATCTGTGTCGAGGTAGATCTTGGCAAAGGACTACCGGAGGCAATTAAGCTAAAGGTGTATAACTAGACGCATGTTCAATAGCTGGATTATGAACAACTGCCATTCAAATGCAAGGTATGTCACGAATATGGTCATTTAGAAAATAGATGCCCGAAAACGATTGAGATTTCGAATTCTGACAATTCTGAACCCCAGTGGGAAGTTATCAAAAAAAGAAACCCTCCTCCATTTCTATAAACCTGGTGCCCCCGACCTCTCATCCCCCCCCCCCCCCTTGTCGGGCGGCCCTAGCAACCCTCTTTCTCCAGAACCCTCATTAGTTTCCTCTCAAACCCCTTCCAAACCCATCTCTTCAAACCCTTTCTCTGCTTTGGATTCTTTGGAAGAAGGCCCCCCTTTCCATTCCTCCCACCAAATCTGCTCCTCCCTTGTCATCCTCTGAGCCCTCCTTTGCCCGGATTATCACAAGAAATGCGGCTAAGGATCTGGGATCTAGCTTGGATTTATCAAAAAAATCTAGACCGAGATGGAAAACAACCAAGCACCACAGGGATGAGGTAGCTCAAAAGGATATAGCTGTGGAACACATCAACCAATAGAGTCTTTCATTGGAGGGCATAGTAACAAAGAACCAAGTTAGCAAGTCATAGGAGGGAAGTCTCGGTCTTTACCCTCAACCCTCAAGCAATGAAAGCTCTCACATGGAATAGTAGGGGATTAGGGCACCCCTCTAAAACCAATGCCCTAAAATATCTCATCAATCAAGAACATCTAGACATAATTCTCATACATGAAACCAAACAGGAAGAAAATGATATGGAAAAAATCATAAGCGGATTCAAGCATTACTTAGGCACAGTTGTAGGATCTAGAGGCGCATCAGGAGGAATAGCTCTAATTTGGAATAAGAATACATGGAAACATCAAACAATCTCAAAGACTCATCACTGGATAAAAGTCAAGTTACAAAATGTGCAAGGAGATATTGTGATTACAGTTTACAACATATATGGGCCAAATCACTATCGTGACAAAAAAGTGTGTTGGCGCTCTCTCTAGACTGATATGGAATGTGAAGGTAGCAGTAATTTTATTATCGGAGGCGATCTGAACTTGGTTCTGCACACAAAGGAGAAAAGAGGGGGAGTTTTTTCTCCCAATCTGATCAGGTTTTCATAAATTTTGCTCAAAATGGAAAGTTACAGGATTGGGTTGAAACCGGGATGGTTGCGTATATCTCATCTTTCCGATTATGGCGTCATGAACAGTTCGAAAAGCTGATGTTGTATGAGGGAGATATCACGTTTTGATCAATTTCCTAAACAACTAAATTTGCGACAAGGGTGACTGGGATGCCCAGTCAGCATGCAGGTGCACAATCAGCAAAAAAGGAATATTCCAAAGAATATTCCTTTTCTCTGAGCCAGTCAAAGGCCAAAAAGTGTCACGTTGTGATTGGATGGTGGGATTGTATGTTTTATTGCTAGACCAATGAGAGGGTGACACGTGGCCAGCCCTAAGGCCATCACATGTTCCTTGAACAGTGTTATAAAATTTTATGAGGTCTGGGGGGTTCAACCCCGTAACCTCCGGCCTGCGCGCAAAGACTTCCACCAAGCGGGCTACACAACGTGACTTAACAACTAATTGGGGTCTGCGGATTTATTTAAAGTTTGAAAGGTTTGTAATTGGGGTTGGGACCGCCAGCAATCCCCAACCCGCCGGCGGTCTATGTATATAGTCACATGCCACTGTAACACCGAAACAACAAACGGTAACTCCGACAGCTCATAACTTCGTCGACTAACCATCCACAAACTCCTCCTCCAATGCTATCACATGAAACCATCGCATTAAACTTCTCTGCGTGGTTAGGATTACTCTGACGTAAACTCTGGTGTTAACAATTGCAACCACGATTTCGGCGGGGGTCCCGCTTATATTTATTGTAACCAGGGTTTCAGGGGTTGGCATGTGGCCACCCCCTCCCATTAACCTTAAATTTAATGCTAGAACTGGCAATTAGACTTAGCGCGCCCCCAAATTTCGAAAAATTGCAAAATGTAACTGCAGTTAGGTGCAGTTCTCCACAATTAGAGGAGATTTTCTAGGAGTTATTGGAAAAATGGCTAGTAGGGTCAATTTTCGCCCAAATGGAGTGAATGAAGAGTCTACCTAGACTAATTGGAGCATTATGGAGCCATTGGAGCAGAGAAAAACAATCATTAGAGGCTTGTAAACACATGTATTTGCAAAATTTTGAGCATATTGAAAGATGGACATGCCATTGGGAGTTGGACCAGTAGATGTAGCCCACGAGGGGTGAACTACTTCATCATGCCTGTTGTATAAATGTTATGTGTGGTTTTATTTATCTATTATACATTGTTGTTCAGTGTTATTTGCTCTTATTTCATGCTTCTAATTCACTAAAATCACTCACATTTCATGGATAAAATCCTCAATACTTAAGCAAACTATGGAGACAACTATGCACATGTTTATTAACTGAAAAGACACTTAGCACAACAAACTAATATAGTCATTTCAGATCAGGTTGGTATGAGAGCTAGAGTTTATTCTCTGGTGTTGTTTTGTGCAAAATATTTGTTTAACTGTTTTCAAGTTTCACATGCAAGAGGGTCTCAAAGTGAGCCACAACAAAGGAAAGCAATATTGCCACAATCTCCACCACCTAGTTCACCAACTAAGGAAGCAGAATCGAAATTAAGCATGCCTTCAGAGGAAGAAGAAATCCATGAAGAAGTGGATCCCAAAGAAGAAGAAAGAGTGTTCAGGAAAGCATTTCTTGACATGACTGAGATGGTTAGAATCCTTTATCAAGAAAGGAATGAGAAACTAGAAGGAGAAGGATCCAAAATTCACAAGGAATGACAGGGATCATCAGGAGGTCACAATGACGAAGATAAGTCAAAGAAGGGCAATGGAGGAAATGGAGGTAGTGGAAATTCACCATCCTCACCCTCATAATCATCATCCTCTACTTCATTTTCAGTACATCAGTCACATAAGTCATAGAACACTGGTAAAAGTCCTTTTCTAAAACTTGATGTTAAGTTTGAATTTCCAATGTTTAATGGTGAAGTCAATGCATAAAATCTTGATAATTGGATTAGGCAATTGGAGGTCTATTTGAGAATCCAGAACCTTCAAGATGATGATACCAAAATCCAATTAGCTTCACTGAGAATCAAAGGTGCAACACTTTTTTGGTGGGAAGCCAAGACAAAGGAGGAGATCAAGAAGCGTGGTAATATTATTCTATCATGGACTGATTTCATTTCTGCAATAAAATGACATTTTTATCCATTAGCTCATATGCAGAAAGGCATAATGAACTGGCAAAACTTTAGACATATTAGGGGTAGATTTGCAGAGCCAAGATACTTTGCTCAAGTACATAGGAGGCTTACATAGCTACCTTAGACATACTATCCTCATGTTTAACCCCACAAGTCTAGATGAGATATGTGTTCAGGCCACACATCTAGAAGCTAGAGGGAAAAAGATTTCTGATGAGGGTAGGAACAAACCTTTTAAGGGTAAAAACAAAGAGAAGGCCTCAAAAGGTAAAAGAAAAAAGAATGCATCTATCAAGAAAGAGGGAGAAAAAGTGGTTTGTAAACATTGTTCAAAAGAAGATCATAATGAAAATCGATGTTGGAAATTACATCCTGAAAAGAGGCCCAAATATCTCAACAACAAAGGGAAACATAAAATTGCAGCTACAAATCAACATGATTTAGGAGAGGATTCAGGTGATGAATCTAAAATTATAGCCATGGGATTGAAGAACATGAAGGGGAAAGAAATTGAAACTAAACCTAATACTAGCACATCAAATTGTCACATACATGCTCCAAATGAAGAAGAGAGAATTGAATTGTTTCATTTGAGGGTCATGTCCAAACATACTAAGATTGACACATTGTTTAACAGTGGGTCACAAGCAAACTTAACTCTGAAGACTTGGTCAAGAAACTTAATCTTGAGACCATTCCACATCCAAAACCATACCCACTTGGTTGGATTTGTAAGGATGCAAATTTACAAGTTTCAAAGAAGTGTATATTGCATTTTTCAATAACTGCACATTTTGTTGACACAGTTGAATTAGACGTGGTTCTGCTTGACATTACATGTATTGTGTTGGGGAGTCCTTACTTGTATGACAGGAAAGTGATCTTCCATCACCATGAGAAAAAATACCATTTATTCAAAGATGGAAAGGAGTACATTGTTAGAGCACATCGCAAGAAGACAAACATTGCTATGGTAAATGTTGGAAAAGTGTGGAGGTGTGATCAAATGTTCATAAATTTTGCTCAAAATTGAAAGTTACAGGATTGGGTTGAAACCATTATGGTTGTGTAGATCTCATCTTTATGATTTCGGCGTCGCGAACGGTTCGAAAAATTGATGTCGTATGAGGGAGATATCGCGTTCTGCTCAATTTCCCAAACAGCTAAATTTGCGATCGGGTTGATTGGGATGCCCAGTCAGCATGCAGGTGCATAGTCAGCAAAAAGAAATATTTTGAAGAATATTCCTTTTCTCTGAGCCAGTCAGATTTTGACAAGTGTCACGTTGTTATTGGATGGTGGGATTGTACATTTTATTGCTGGACCAATGAGAGGGTGACATGTGGCCATCCATGAGGTCGCCACTTTTACCCTGAACAATGTTATAAAAAATTATGAGGTTCGGGGGGTTCGACCCCGTGACCTATGGCCTGTGCACAAATACTTCCACCAACCAGGCTACACAACGTGACTTAACAACTATAGGTCCGTGGATGTATTTAAAGCTTTAAAGGTTTGTAATTGGGTTAAGGATCGTCGACGGTCTCCAACCCGCATGTGGTCTATGTACATGGTCACATGCCACTGTAATACTGCAACAACAAACGGTAACTCCGACAGATCATAATTCCATCGACTAATCGTCCGAAAACTCTGCCTCCAACGCTATCACATTCAATCGTCGCATTAAACTTCTCTGCGTAGTTAGGATTACTTCAACGTAAACTCCGGTGTTAACAATTGCAACCGCAGTTTCGGCGGGGGTTCCGCTTATATTTATTGTAACCGAGGTTTCGGGGGTTGGCATGTGGCAACCCCCTCCCCTTAACCTTAAATTTAATTTTAGAACTAGAGGTTAGACTTAGCGCTCCCCCAAATTTATGAAAATTTCCGAATGTAACTGCAGTTAGGTGCAGTTCTCCACAGTTAGTGGAGATTTTCTAGGAGTTATTGGAAAAAAATGCTAGGAGGGTCAATTTTCGCCCAAATGGAATGAATGAAGAGTCTACCTAGACTAATTGGAGCATTCTGGAGCCATTGGAGTAGAGAAAAAAACCATTAGAGGCTTGTAAACACATGTATTTGCAAAGTTTTGAGCATAATGAAAGATGGACATGCCATTGGGAGCTGGACCAGCAAATGTAGCCTAGGAGGGGTGAACTGCTTCATCATGCCTACTGTGTAAATTTTATGTGTGGTTTTATTTCTATGTTATACACTACTTTTCAGTGTTATGTGCTCTTATTTCATGCTTCTAATTCACTAAAATCACTTAAATTTCATGGATAAAATTCTCAATACTTAAGCAAACTATGGAGACAAGTATGCACATGTTTATTAACTAAGAAAACACTTAGCACAACAAACTAATACAATCCTTTCAGATCACAATCCCTCAAGAGAACAGTTGGAACACATTATGAAAGATCATGATCTGGTGGACATCATACCAAGGAATCGTAGCTACACCTGGAACAACCACAGGCTTGGCCCAGGTAATATCATGGAGCGATTGGATCGCTTTCTCGTGGAGTTCTCTCTCATCTCCCTCCTAAACTTCACCACCTCCTCTATTATGTCGTGCTCTGCCTTAGATCATTACCCCATCTCTCTGTTCCTAGGCACATAGTTAAATTTTGGGTCCTTACCTTTCCGCTTTAACCTGTTATGTTATGACTTCCAAGAAGAAAAAGCAATTGTCAAAAGCACATGGCGCGCGTAGGTAGAAGGGTCTCCCTTGTTCAGATGGGAGAAGAAATTAAAACTCGTCCACGTAGCTCTTCAAAATTTGGCCAAAGAGCATTACAAAGAAGCGGAACTGGTTAAGCAGGATATAAAGCAGAGGTTAGAGGAAACTCAGAATGAAATTGAGGACAAAGGTATTACCAAGGAAAAGAAAGATCGAGAGTAGGAATTGTATTGGGAAATGTACAACTTGAACACAAAGGAGGAAAAAAAATAGAGGATTAAGTCCAGGAGTCTCTAGCTCCAGGATGGGGACAAGAATGCCACATTATTCCATAACCAAGCAAAAATCAGAACCTCTAAAAACACTATCTTAGTTATAAAAGACAATGAGGGTAAAATTTTAAATGATCAAGTTGAGATCAAATTGGCAGAAAATCAACATTATAAAAGCCTCTTAACATAAAATATGGGGCTAGATAATTATGAATATCTATTGAGGCGTACTCTGATCATGATCACTAAATAAATCAATGCTTCCTTAACCATATATATTGGCGAAGATGAGATTATTAAGGTAATCTAGACTCTTCAACCAAACAAAGATCCAGGGCCTCATGGATTTTCTATTAGTTTCTATCGGACCTTTTGGGAGGCAATCAAGAAAGATCTCATCAAAATGATACATTGGAGCCAAATGAAAAAAAATATAGGTGGATTCACCAACTCGGCCTATCTAGCCCTGATACCTAAGGAAGCCCATACTTCTTCCTTCTCAATGTTCTATCCAGTATCCTTATGCAATTCCTCTTACAAAATCATCACAAAAATCCTTAATACTCGCATCAAATATTTTATCAATTGCCTTATCTCTGAAAATCAGGGAGGCTTCTTAGCCAATCGGAAAATATATGATTCCATACTGCTGGTACAAGAAGTTATTCATTCCAGTATGAGCAGAATGGAAAAGGGGTTTGTGTTAAAGATGGACCTTGCCAATGCCTTTGACAGAGTAAGGCACTCTTTCCTCTACTCTGTCTTAAGAAAAATGGGCTTCAATGAAGAAATCATCTCTCTTATTCAAGATTGCATCTCTCACCCCTGGATTTCCCTCTGGTCAATGGGAGACCAAGTCATTTTTTCCAATATTCTAGAGGCCTTAGGCAAGGATTCCCTCTTTCCCCTTTCCTCTTCATCCTCATGGTTAAATCCTTCAGCAGAGCTCTGGATTTAAAACGCAGAACGAGCTTAATTACAGACATAAAATTCTACAATGGGACCAAGAACATGAATCATTCGCAATTTCCTGATGATACCTTATTTATGGGAGGAGCTTCTTGCATAGTCACCATAATTTTTAAAAGCCTGCTCAACATATTTATGCAATATTCCGGAGGAAAAATCAATTCCCTTAAAAGTTGTATTTATGGTTGGGATGTAACTCATAACACCATTCATAATATTACTCAAATTTTTGGGGTCCCATATAAATGGAACTGGAAATACTTCAACTATCTTGAGATGCTAGTAAGTTGTGGAACTTTGAGTAATGAGGTGTGGAACATCACCCTTGACAAGATGAAGAGGAAAATTATTCAATGGGGAGCCACTTGGCTCAATATGGTTGGGCACTTAGTCCTAATAAAAGTTGTTCTTTTGGAATTACCTATATACCACTTCTCCCTGCTGTAAGCGCCAATCAGTATTTACAACAAAATGGAGGTAACCCTCAGGGATTTTTTATGGCAAGGAGGAAAGCAAGGCAAAGGAAGTTCAATTTGGTAAAATGGAAACATGTTACTGACATGTATGAGAATGGAGGCCTTTCCATTTGCATTCTCTAATTATTGAATCTTCCCTTTTGAGGTAAAATAGTTTGGAGGCTAATTACAAGTCAACATTCATGGTGGAAACAAGTCCTGGAGCGGAAATATCTCTTTGCCTCAAGACAATTCTTACTGGATCAATATATTCCTAACAGACCATGCTCTCGCATTTGGTCCCTCTGTAAGAAAATTGTAGCCTTCCTCCGCGATCACATTTCCAAAGTTCCCCATGGGGGCCTTAGCATTGACATATGGAATGATAATATCATGGGCAAGCCTCCCCTCGCAAATGATCTGGGTCTCCTACGCATCCGACACCACCTTCGGGGGCTTGGCATCAACACATTAAATCAAATATTTCATTGGAATGAAACCAATCATCTTTGGGATGGTTGGCTGCTCCCAAACCTCCCTCCTTATCTCCATAACGACAACTTAAAGCTTTTGAGTATGCTAAATGACGCTACTCTCTTGGAAATGGGAGAAGAAGACGGTTTTAGATGGGATCCCATTGGGTCTCCTTACTCCATAAAAGCGGGATATGAGATCCTTAGTGGTGATTTATCCTCCTCTCCACTGTGGGTTGTCTGGAAGCAGGTATGGAAATCATAAGCACTCCCCGAAATAACAAATTTCATTTGGACCTTAGCAAAGGGGAAGACCCCGACCACTGATAATTTGAAAAATAAAGGCATCCAGTGGGCCTCTATATGTCCCCTTTGTAATGCTGCTGAGGAATCTATACAACACCTTTTTGTTGCTTGTTCCTTTGCTCAAAACTGTTGGAAAATCCTCACTTCCCCTCTTATTATGGAGATCGAAGAAAATGTCTCTATTTTAGATTCCATAGCTCTATGGAAAAGGAAATATCCCTATGCAAAAAAAAGAAAAAAACCCTAGTCAAAATAATTTGGGACACTCTGCCTTATGTTCTCCTTTGGAATATATGGCTTATGAGAGACAAAGTCATCTTCCATGATCAAAAACCTTGTGTGAGAAAGGTACAGAGTAAGAATTGGAATCTAATTGTTGAGACCATCCTTGCTAAGAACAACAACTATTTCAATGTAAATGATATGCAAGTCGAGGAAAGACAAATTTTCAGATATGTGCTCGACCACCTCCCTAGATATCAAAGGCCTTCTGCAAGGCGGCCCAATCATAATGAGCAGTGGAAGTAATTCTCAAAGAGAAGGAATTCTTAGAGTGGCTTGATGGTATCCACTAGCCCAAGATCTTCTTTGATGGTGCATCAAAGTCAAATCCTGGGGCAGCTAGAGCGGGTGGCCTCATTATGGATGAACATGGTGATCATATTGCTTCTTTCAAATGGGGCTTGGGCCTGATGTCGAACAACAAGGCAGAAGCATATGCCCTGATGCAAGGTCTCCAATTAATCAAGAAGTTCAAAATAAAATAAAATAAAATGTTTTGGTGTTTGGAGATTCCTCTATATTTATCTGAATGATGTTGAACGCCTCAATGACTCCCAACATTTCACTTAATAGATTCATAACTAGAAACTGCATTCTGGCTCAGAACATTGGGGATATAGCCTTCTATCACATTCTTTGAGCCAATAATAAAACATATGATTCTTTGGCCAGCTCATCCTATTCCAAACCTTCTGGTCTTCTCTTCTCTCAAGGTATCTCTCAATTTATCCATATCCCTTGATATTTCCCTTATTCACCCATGTCATGATGGTCTGCTCCATTTTATGTTCCTTCTTGATTTTATTCCTGATTCCCTATCATGTCCATCCCTCCCCCCTCTCCTATCCCGTGACCCTGTCTCCCACTCTTCTCCTAATCCCCTCCTCCCCCCATGCGCACCCCTCATTCCCCACCATTTTTAATCCCTCCGTATCAATCGCCCTCCCTTCTTATTTCTTCGGTGCGGTGTCTTGGCGCTCCTCCTTACGAGCCGACCCTTCTTGACACTCTCTCCCCTTCATTCTCGGTTTTCCCATGTCTCCCGTTAGCGCAGTGTTGTTATATTCTTGCAGCGACTTTCGTGGGCCTTTCCAGCATCTGCGGGATCTTAGTGTTGATCTTTTATGCATTGCTTCTCTTCTAACCTTCCTCAGATCCTTCTCTCCCCTCGCTCCTTCTGTTGTAGATATATTGCAGTCTTATCTCCCTCCAGCCAACATGAAAAGTGAGGATTGTCTTCATTGCTTCGACATACAAGCAGAACTGGAGCAGATAAAGGCACAACTCAAGATCTCACAAGAGAAGCATGTCTCAGACATAAATTTCCTCCATTTTCGAGCTCAATCCCTTACAGAAAAAATGAGACGAGTCAGCAACTTTTTTGCTCATATTGAATAAGTTTTGGAAATCCTTCGCTACATGATGGAAAAAATAACAACACCAAGTTCAAGCTCCAAAACTGTAGTCAACACTAACTTGGACAACAATCTTGGAATTATGGAAAACTCCAACGGGCAACAAAACCAAAGGTGCTAGTTCTTATTCATTTATTTTGTAGGTTCATGGGAAACTTCTATATTATGTCTTGTGTCTTTTAAATTCACTTTTATGTTGTTCCAGTTTGTCGAGATCTATAAAAAGTCAAGTATTAAGTATAGTAGCAGTAGACATTATCCAGGAGGTTGGGTTTTTGGCGTGATACCCCTCCTTTGTATCTCTTTCAGCAACTCGGATGTAATGGGGCTCCTGCTCCCTTCTTTTTTTAGAATATAATCAACAATCGACTTTGTCACAAAAATAAAAAAAAATAAAAATAAAAAATAAAAATTAAAAAATTAAAAAATTAAAATTAAAATTAAAAATTAAAAAATAAAAAAAAATAAAAAAATCTTCTAGTAAAATCACATTACATATATTTGGTCGACCGGTTTCAAACCACTCAATGTGGTTCATCATCTAAGACTAAGATGGAGAGTCTAATCTAAGCATGTAATAGAGATACAAAGAAGGGAATATATATATATATATATATATATATATATATATATATATATATATATATATATATATATATATATATATATATATCAAGATGGGTATGACTAAGCTATGACTATTAATACTGACAAGACTAAAGTTATGATTATTAAATACAAAAATATCACTTGTGACAATTTCATTTGTGATAGCAATTACTTAGAGATTGTTTCTTCTTACAAATATTCAGGTATTGGTATTCACCATTAGCTCAACTAGAACTTTTCCATTGAGAAAAGAATTTTAGGAGGTTGGAAAGCTTACTATGAGCTTGAAAACAATTGTAAGACAACTGATCTTTGGGTTTGGAGTAAAAAAAAGTTCCTCTTCGAGACTCTCTTCACCCCTGTTATTTTATATGGATGTGAGGTGTGGGGTTATATCTATCTAGATATCCTTGGAGAAAGAGTGAAATGATCCAAAAGTAATTCATAACCTACAACCTCAAGATTGAAGATAATACTCCCTACCTTATTCTCTTAATTTACGCTAGTCTTTCCCCCATTGAATGCACGGGTATGTTTAGGTATCTGATGTATAAGAAGAAGTTGTATAACATGGAAGCCAAGAGGCTTCAAAAAATTGCTTCTAACTCTAGTCAAAACCACCTTCAGCTCAAGTGAGGGTGGCATAAGGATGCCAAGTCCTGGCTCGACCATTGGGAGATAAGGGAGGAGATCCTCTTGGGGAATAAGGATAATATTAAAAATAAAACTACTTCCAAATTTAAGGATAAGTTGTGGAGTTAGAGGGGAAAATAAAGTTAAGATACTATAAGGAGGTAATCAATCTCACACATGCTAACCAGAATTACCTATCTTTACTAGCTAGTGCTAAGAAGCGAATAAATATTGCAAGGAATAGAACTAATTCTCAGGAGCTCCAGAGTGAATTTAGGCGTTGGTCTATTCCCAAGATTCTTTGGGACGAAAGAACATGCCTTCTTTCCAATAATAAGAGAGTCAAATATGAAAATTACTTTCTCTTGGATTGTCCAACCCTTACTCACATTTGTTATCATTTCCATAACATTTGCCCCACTACAAGCCTCCTTGACTTGTTTAGTCAGGAAAACTAAAGTGACCTCGTAACCCTTCTTTTCCTCATTTTTTATCACATAAATAAAATCTTAAATAAACTCAATTAACCATTTAGACCTGTCTTAAGGTCCAATAGACCATATTGGTCTTAGTGAACGTTAATCATCATCATCACATATATATGAAATTTATTTTATTTTCTAATAAAATATTTTAATTCTATTATTGAATAATTTATTTTATTTTCCTTAATATTTAATGATACTTTTAATATTATATTTTATATATTTTACTTAACCTTTATTAAATAATTTATAGGTTCTAGACATTTCATTTGATTAATAATATTTGAATTCTATTATTGAATGATTTATTTTATTTTCCTTAATATTTAATGATACTTTTAATATTATATTATATATATTTTACTTAAATTTTATTATATGATTTAGTGATTTATAGTTGTTTTAGACATTTCATTTGATTAATAATGTTTTAATTCTAATAGAAATATTATTAAATGATCTATTTATTTTTGTTAGTGAAACAAGTCATTGGGCAGTTCCTAAAACACCAAGGGTGGAAAGGATCTGCCATCTCTGTGAGAATATGAACATTGAGGATGAAAATCACTTCCTCTTATGGTGCCCTGCGTACACCCACATTAGATCTCAGTTTCATAATATTTGTTGTAATACCGACATTCCTAGCCTTTTAACATGCAAAATTATAGTGAGCTCGGGACGCTTCTCTCCAAGCTCTTTGACCAAAATTTGGTCTCAGTGGACGTTAACCACCACCATCATCATCATCATCATCATCAATATTTTAATTCTAATAGAAAAAAAAATTTCCAAGGAAAAAATCGACAAATTTCTATTAAGAATAATGAAATTTACAACTTTGCAGATGCATTTAAGCATTTCAAGACGCCCTATGGGCCCGTGTGCATATACACACTAGTCAAAGTAGCTAGACTACCAGAAAATAAATTTACAACAAGCCCACAGGGCTGGGCTTGTCATGCTTGCCCTTTCTCTTTTGTAATATCTGCCAGTTCCCCGAATAAAGGGGGGAAGGAACCAAGGCCAACTCTTCATTCCTAGTGGAGTTTTCTTTCTCAGAATCTAAACTTTCTGACGCATGCAGTCTTTTGTTCAATCCTAAGCTTATAGTAGAAGCATGCAAGGGGTCAACCGTCTATGGCATCTGATTCGTTTCCATTGGTTCTTGTGCTACTTGTTCTTGGTTTCCTGGTTCTTGTGGTGTTTGTACTTCTTGTTCTTGGGTCCCCGGCTCGGGGGCCGACTGTTTATTCTCATTTTGTATGGGAATTTCTCCTTCGTCTTCTGTTTCTTCCTCTGGTCCTCCTAGGGGAAATTTCCATCCTTTGGTTTCTTTCCATGTTTTATTTTTATTCTTGTTTTCTCTTTTAGAATCTGGACATGTATTTTGTAAATGACCAGTTTTCCTGCATATCCTACATCTAAATGCGGTGTTTTCATAGTCCAGATGTTGCGTCCATTTTTTCTTATTATGTATCAAATGGATGCTTTTCGGAAGCCCTTTGCTAAGATCCACTTCCACACAAATATGTGTGAATGTGAATATTCTCTCCTCCAATATTTGGATGTTTGTTTTGATATATCTCCCCAGGCTGTTCCCAATGCCTTCTAAGCATATTAATTCCAGAAATGTAGCGGAAGATTATATAGCCGGACCTAAACTGGCATTCTGGTTATCTCTATCGTGTTGGCATCGAAACCTAGGAACTAGGGTGTGTTAAAGAGTCCAATAAAACCCCAGAAACATGGTCTTGCCTTCAGGATGGTATCTTTGACCTCCTGTGAGTGAAACTTTACAATAAAGTATCCCTTGGAGCATAGATGGATCTCACAATCCATTGTCCAGTTTGTAAATATCCAATGGAACAACTCCATTGGTTTTGGCCAATAGCAATTAAACCTACAGATTATTTCTTGTGATTCAAAGGTAGATCGGTGTTCTTTGATCTCTGGTGCCTCTAGGTTCAGTTCTGGCTCGCAGTTCATTTGTTCCACTATGTATGGTTATGGGGTGTTTTCGGCTGGTTCTGATGTTGCTGTTGTTTTGTTTTTCCCCTGAAGAATGTTCCTGTATGAAGGGTCGATTGGGTTTTTCGTTCTGGAGGTATGAAATCCCCTCCTGGATTCATGGTCTCTATTCTGTTTTGTTCTAGCAGAAGAATTTACTCCTGCTGCTCCGCCTTTAAGTCTTAAATTCAGAATTATAGAGGAGTTCCTTTAGACATAACAATCTTTTAACTGAGGATCTTCCTGCAATGCCTTCCCAGAGAAAATTAGACACTGTTTTATAGCCAAGATACCCGTGGCAAGTTGGATCTTTTGCTTCAGATATGAAACCAGTTCTGAATCCTGTACCCAAATGCTTTTGGATTTTCCTTCTACGGTTTTAATGAAGATATGAAACTAGATCTCGGTTATTTGTGCCCCTCCTCTTTCTTCTGTGTTGGTGTTTTTTTTGGTTACCCTCCTGTAGCCAAAACCATCCACAGGGCTATCCCGCAATCCTAAAAACTGTGTGCCTGCACCCAGGGGGTATAACCGGGTGGGAGCATCACTATTCCATCCTGCATGCTATGACACAAAAGGGTAGCAAGGGGCTTCTTCCCCCTAAACGCACAGTGATTGAAAACCACAATCCAAACGACATCCAAAAAATGCACAAATCTTTATTACTAAACCTAGAAAACTTATTATAGAGAAATTTATTTACCCTGTAGCGGTAGGCCTTCCGGATTCGGATAGATCCAAGCGCATTGCAGAAGAGCTCGTTACCCGTCACCCTACATCGGGGTTTCGAGCTATCCCTAAGATTCAGTAAGGCTTTGCAACAATAAGGAAAGTCTTCTACTTCCAATCCAACCCTCCCCTACCGTCTTAGATATACTGGGCCTCCTGCCCCTGCTTCAGTCGTCAGCCCGTCCATCCTTCTCCACATCGCCTCATTCCTACCTGCGAGAGACTGTAAGTTATAGCCCTTTGCAAATGCTGCCAATACGCGCCCAGGGGCCAAGGATGGGAGCATTGGCCCTGGATTGATCTAGATCCCTAAGTCGTGGTGGACAATGTGTGAGCGGTGGGCCAAAAACGACTTCTCCTTGGTCTCCTCTCTGTCGTGGGTCGTCTCTCAGCCAATAGTCGATGATAAACCTGACTTGAGACCCAGATCCATGGTAGACTAGGTGCCCACCCTTCCTGGAGCATAGTCCAGAGGAGCTGCTCCGCCACCGCCAACATCTTTCTCAAGCCTACAAACCCTCACATACCCGCTCTCCATCTTTCGAATCCCTGATCTTTTTATCTTTTGAAGCAGGAAGTAGCCCCATTCCAATAGAAATATTATTAATTGATTTTTTTTTTTAGTTAAGATTTAATGATCCTTTTTTTTGTTGTTGGTAGTTTAGACTAATCCCAATTTTTCTATTTTTTTCTCCTCCCATCCCAACCACAGGTTTCAAACCGGTGACCTTGTAGATGGAGTGCCTTAACAGTGCACCCCATCACCGACTGCTCTACACCACGTGGGCTTTTATTTAATTTATTTAATTTCTATTATATAATTTAGTAATTTATAAGTTTTTAGATTGTTTCATTTTATTAATATTATTTTAATTTTAATAAAAAATATTGATTTCTATGATTTATAATGTTGTAGATGAGTCTTTCGCATTTAAGAAAAACATTATTAAATAATTTATTTTATTTTGGTTAGAATTTAATGATATTTCCAATATTAAATTTTATATGTTTCATTTAAAACTTCTTAATTTCTATCATGTAATTTAGTAATTTATAGGTTTTTAGATGTTTCATGTGTTTAATAATATTTTAATTCTAAGAGAAATATTATTAAATGATTTATTTTATATTTGTTAGGATTTAATGATGTTTTTAATATTAAATTTTATATAATTTATTTAAAACTTTTTAATTTCTATTATATAGTTTAATAATTTAAAATTATGTATAAAAATTTTCAAAAAGTCTCACCAAAGACAACTAGATTTAAATAATAATAATAATAATAATAATAATAATAATATTTTAATAAAAAAATATATTAAATAATTTATAAAATGTTTTATTAAGATTTAATTATTCTTTGAATTTTATATATTATATATTTTATTTAAATTCTATTGTATATTTTATTTAAATTATTTAGTAATTTCTTTATATGTTTTTAGATATTTATATAATTTAGAGGTTCTTTGAAGCCATCACATAATATTGGAGCTATACCATAAGCCCTACTCAAGAATGACAAGTGCACAAATCAAGAAATGGTCCCAATTTTAAAAAGTCTATGAGAAGTTTCATTTGAATCATAATATTTTAATTCTAATAGAAATATTATTAAATGATTTATTTTATTTTCATTACCTTTTAATATTATATTTTATATATTTTATTTAAACTCTTTAACTTCTATTATATATAGATATATTTTTTTATGGAGTATTACATGTTTAATAATATTCTAATTCTAATAGAAATATTATGTTATCTCTATCTTATACTTATCATAAAAAAATTAAATTTATTACTTTAACACCACCCAAACATTAATTTATTTGATGCTTTAACATGTTAACTATATCACTGTTGGTATAATATAAACATATAATATCTAAGTCAGCACGTGGATAGTACATTTAAGTTTGAATAAATGTTTTTTATTGCGGCAATCGCATTGCAATATTTCTATGGTCCTTTGGTTAATTACAACATTATGACATTGGATCCACTATACGACATTTATATATATTTATTTGATTTGGTGATCATTCACGCAAGTAATCTTAATTTTTGGAATATGATTAATCAATGGGAAAATTATTAGTTAGAAATCCTCATTTAATGTAGATCTGGTTTGCATCTCCATATGAATGGCTAGCAGTTGTCATCTACTAATTAATTGTTGTGTTATGCTCACGGTTGATCTAGAGAACCCTAGATTTGGCGGGAAAAAAGCAGGGGGGTTTAGGGTAACTACCCAACCCTATGCGCCGCTCTCTTAGCTCATTTTCCCTCTGTTCTGAGATGGTTCCGCTCTGTAACCTTTCGTCTTTCAACTTCTTCGTTCCGACCACTGAGGTAACTCTCTCCGCTCCACAACGCATCTAGTCACGACCCTACTTGACTCAGATTATGCTATTTCGCACTGCAATATTATTGTTTTTGCTGCGGCATGGGGTTCGGCTGGATACTTAGCGCCATCTCAACTTTTCACTCGCTGTTTTTCTTGCATTATCTAGCAGAGTTCTCATCGTATCCAGACATGTAATGTTACAAACCTTTATGTTCAACTTCGCTCAGTTTATGAGAAGTATGCTCGGATAAGTTCCCCTGCGAGGCTAACTTCTCTCTCTCTCTCTCTCTCTCTCTCTCTCTATATATATATATATATATATATATATATATATTATTATTATTATTATTATTATTTATTTATTTATTTTATTTTTATTTATTTTATTTTTTATTTATTTATTAATTTTTAAATTTTTTTTTTTAAATTATTATTATTATTATTATTATTTTCGCTCAGGAAATGTAGCTGAGGGTTTCTCGCCCGATAACATTGCCTTTTCCCTTTTTCCACCGAACAGGTTGTGTGAAGCATACCTCCGAGCATGCCGAGATTGGGACAGGTAGATTCGAAGTCTACCCTATGAAATCTATGTTTGTTTGCAAAGTCTTTTTTTCTTTTTAAGGATTTCTCTATTCATAAGTTTATTCACAGTCTCTATTTGCTATTATGATATAGGTCTTGGTTATTACCAGAGCCTTGGCGGTCCTTTCGAACTCCGCAATGTGTTTTCATGGGTGCCCATCATAGGTAAGCCTAACCCATTACTCACATACGCATTTATCTTCAATGTTTACTAAGGATTACTGAGGGCGATACGCTCTGTGTGAACATGTTTAGTACCTGGCCCCTATCTCTCTCTTGCATGCGAGAGCTTCTGAATCCCTTTCAAATATGAAGGGTTTTTGGCATAAGTTATTTTCTTAGGTTTTATGTTAGCTTAACCTCCTCACTGCAACCGTCCCTCTCGAGATAGGAGGATATTTTGTATATCATTTACTGTATGGCTATGTATACATTTCTTTTCAAGGATAATTCCTTTGTGTGCTTGCGCAAACCCTACACCTGTTGTAAGGGTTAACTCATTTGTATTTAACATTGGTGTACTCTTAATATCTGTTTATATATATATATATATATATATATATACATTTGACTAGTTGATTCCTCAACATGATGGTCTTATGAGATGTTAGAATATGGGTTTTTCATTCATAATATAAATATGGTTACATGACAATTGTTAAATCTGTGAGTGGATTGTCCAAGCTTCTGGAATGATGATGTAGTTTTGTTCTTCCAAAGATGATAATAGTTTTAAGCTTCACAACTTCTTCTTTTATTTGTTAAAATTGGTTCGTTTTGTATTTCAGGATGCAATGGCCAGAGGACCATGATCCTTTCCCTATTACCACGGGGCTCAGCTTCTAAACCTCTCAGCCTCTTTATTTTTTTTACATAAATTATTAAGAATATAAAAGTGTATTACAGACTACAACTTTGCGTAATTATCTTTGCTCTTGTTTTACTCTCGACCATATTCCTGTGTCATTTATTGTACTCACATACTGAGTACTTTTATTTGAATAATACACAAAATCTTAACAATGCATGGACATTTATTCTGCTAGATTCAACAATGTGTTATTCATTGAATTATACCTACCTGATCCAGGGTAAATTCTTGATACCCTTAACCAAAACCTTTTACTTTGGTTGATGTGTTAGGATTGCGTTTAATTAAAGCGTTAAAGTCAAGATGGTGTAGGTCACTGCATTAAGTGCTGTAAATAAGAAGATGTACATGGACGGTGTTTTATCTATCGTGCAAGGAAAATTCCCTCATGTAGGAGTGGTTGGACCTCTCTGCGAGATGTTCCACTACCAGAACTCTCATCCATAAAAAGGAATCCTATCAGTATGATAATAACTCACACATAATGACTATGAGTATCCCGCCAACATGGAAAACAAAGGGATCTCAAACAACATATATGTGACAATGAGTATCCCGCCAACATGGAATCAAAGGGTTCTCAAACATAATACAAATCCATGATAGAAAGTACACCTCACATCAAGAATAAAACAAGATTCCACATCAAGAACAAAACAGGGATCTGTACAACACAATGCATCTCAAAGACAAAGAGACAAAGAAGTACATGGAATCAAATCATCATATACATCACGCTGAAGATGACTGAAGAATGAGTTGCTCTGCTGCTGGATCTGAAATCACCATCAATCTCATGGTGTCGAAAGGTGTGAAATCAACTGCTCACTCACTGAATGCTGACACCTACAACTCCACTTTGAAAAGTGGTTGAAAAATATAAAGCTCAGATGGAAAAATCTGAATGTGCCATCAGATTCGTGGCGTCGAATAGTGCAAAAATGACATAACGTTTGTCCCATTTGGACACTGTCAAAATTTTGCCCTCCTGAAAGTTGGGCTCAATCAAGGTTATGTCTGCCTCTGCACATGGCTCATGGTTCCGCATCACCTACAATAAAAAATATTAAATATCAATCTGCACGCTCCATCTTCCGCTGGCCTGGCCTGGGTGCAATGTAGAAGAATTGGGTTTATATTAAAATTGTGGGCGGACTTTACAAAGAAAATTTCGTTGGAAATTTAGGAAATTAGTTTAAGGGAGGTCGGGGGATCAAATCCCGCCTCCCAAAAATCCGCTTTTATTTGGGCGTGGGTTTGTTTTTTTGTTTTAATACAAAATCGTTTGACTGTTGGGCGGGTGGGGTCCACAACCCACGACCCTGACCCAACCCATGTGTTATCATAAATAGGTAGGACGGTGGTTGGGGTGACGAGGTTGACCGTTGACCACCCCACCATATATTATATATATGGTAATATGTGATATGCATTCGGAGGTGCGGCGTGGGGTCCAGTAGGGGTCATGGCCTGCCGACCCAATTTATATTTAATATATTAATGTCGTGTGTGGGGTGGCGGGGGTGGTGGCTTGCCACCCCTTTTTTTTAATTATCTTTTTTTTCTTTTTTATTTTTTAATAAAACAACTAGCCATTTAAAAAAAATTCAAAAATGATCGTAGGAGTGCTTTTAAGAAGGCCACAATTTCGCCCAAAATTTGGCTCGAGCTTTCTGGAATCCGATAGCCAGGAAAGGTCGAATTTTTGTCTTCCTTAAGGCTGCACAGTCACCAAGTCAACCTAGAACTTTGACTGCTCCTAACTTTCGCATACGAGCTCGGTTTGACGAACCATTCACACCGCTGCGATTAAGACATTGAGATCTACAACCTGAACCTGGTTCAAGAGTAATTCAAACACTTTTAATTTTTGAGCTCTCTTTGTCCTGTGTGTCTCTGGAGCCACCTGGATCACTATTGTTTGTTGCTTTTTATGCTTTCTATATGCATAGAGTTTAGATTTGTACTAGATAGAAATATTTAAATAGCTTGAATAAATACAGTTTATTTTTCTGTTTAGCCCTGTTAGAATATTTCTTGGTTACTTAGGCTAATTTCCAATTTTGTCTCATCTTTTAAAGTAGTAGGAAAACAATATTAATTCTAACTAACAAAGACAATATAAAATACTAGTACATTAAATTTAAGATACATTTTCTTTCTCGTCACTTCAAACTTAACCAGTAAACTTAAATACTTATCTCTGTATTCTCGGTTAACTAATGGCACCACCCAACCATGAGAGAGGCGATCAAGTCCTCTTCTCCCCTCGTGCTCTGCACCAAAGTCTAAGGTAGCAAGTATTTTTATCAGAAGTTAGGCCTCAGGACCTCTGTCCAGCCTACACTTCTTTCGGGTTCTAGAGCTCCACTGGTAATCTACCAGCTATGGACAACTATTTTCCTTCACAACATGTTGTTGTAAACCCTTTTCTCCTTTCCTGAACCAAACCCCTTCCCCTTCTCAGGATTCATTTTTATCCTCTTGGGGAAGGCAACTTTCAGAAACGGCCTCTTCCTTTTTACTCTGGAATCTTGGAATTATTTTACCATTCAGTTAATCAATTACTCAAGGTAATTTTTATTTATGAAGTAGAACTCAAGTCTTACTAACGAATAACCATATTCGTTAATTCTCTTTTCACTTAACATTTCAAATGTATTTAAAAGTATTTTAGTCATAAAATTAAAATAAAACGGGGTGTTACATCTTCCCCCACTAGAGGTAAACACTGTCCTAGGTGTTTACTTCATTATGGAAAACATTTCAGGATATGATTTTTGAATAGAGTTTCATCCTCCCTAGTAGCATCCTCAGGGCTAAACTGCTTCCATTGCACCTTAAATGGGGGATGACTCGCCTCTGGAGCATTATTTCTCTCTGATTGAGAATACGCTGAGGTTCTACCAGAAATTTGTCGTCCGGTTCTACCTGCAAACAACAGAATTTATAATTAATTTAATTAAGGACCCTTCTTTTCTGGAAGTCATAATGTAAACATAACTTACATGTACGCTATGCCAATGTATCACATGCTTGGGGTCATGTATGTATCGCTTCAGTAAAGATACCTGGAACACATTGTGTACCAATATATGGCTAGGAAAAGCCAATCGATAAGCCATCGGCCCTATCCATTCCAAAATTTGAAAAGTTCCACGGTACCTGGCTGCCAATTTGGCACAAGTATTCCATCTTAAGGTGATATTCTTGGGTTTAATTCTTACATAAACGTGATCACCCACCTCAAATTTTCAGAAAGTCATTTTTCAGTTAACTTATATCTTTTGCCTGTCTTGGGTTGCTTTTAAATTCTATCTAATTTTCTTACCTCATACTCCATTTCCTCTAGCATATCCTACCCAAGCATCAATTTGGTTTCCATATTGTTCCAATTTATGGGGGTCCGAAACTTTCTTTTGTACAATTCTTTAAAATGAATCATCTTGAGGGATTCTTGATATCCATTATTGTAGGCGAATTCAACCAGATGCAAACACTCTTCCCACTTGTGGGTCGCTGCATCACTTACATGCGTAACATATCTTCTAATATTTGATTCACCCTCTTTGCCTGTCCATTTTTTTGAGGATGATAAGCGGTACTAAATTGGATATGTGTTCCCAAACCAATGAATAGTGCTTTCCAGAAAGTTGACGTAAACTTTACATCTCGATCTGAAATGACGATTCTCGGAATGTCGTGTAGTCTAAATTTTATCTCTCATGAAAATGTCAACAATTTGTACAGTTTTGTAAGTTGACTGGACGGGTATGAAATGAGCTACCTTGTTGAGCCTATCCACCACCACCATAATTGAATCATCGTGTCTTTTACTTCTTGGTAAACCTGTGATGAAATCAAGTGAAATTACTTCCCATTTCCATTCTGGTATAGGAATAAGCTAAAGCAATCCTGCTAGATGTTGGTGCTCCACCTTGACTTGCTGACACTCCAAACATTTGGTCAGGTATTCAACAATGTTTTTACACATTCTAGGCTAGAAATAGCCTTTTCTAATTTTTGTTAACATCTTTTGATATCCATGATGTCCATCACAGGAACTCCAATGATATTCATCCAAAATTAGCCCCTTCAGGCTCATATGATTTGGAATACATATCTTCCTTTGAAATATCAAAGGTTTTTTATCATTAATTTCATAATATGATTGCTTTCCTTTTTTTATACCTCTCTTGCTTGCTTCCATAAGAATTGATACTCAAGGTCTTTCTTTGCTTCCTCCATGATTTGCTCCTGGAACTTAAATTCGGCTTAATTAAAGTAAATTTCATAGATGAAATGTAGTTTCCTACTTAAAGCATCAACTACATGGTTATCCTTACCTTTTACATGTTGAATTTCAAAATCAAATTCCTTTAGGAATGCATTCCATATTTCTTGGCGGGCATTTAAATCAGATTGTTTAAAGTAGCTAGTCAAGCTGCTATGGTTGGTTCTTAGCACAAACCTTTTCCCAACAAGTAATGTCTCCAAATTTGAAGGGCGTGTACTACCACAGTCAATTCCAGATCATAAGTAGAGTATCATTGCTCATGGTGTTTTAGCTTCCTGGATTTATATGCTATGACCTTGCCATCTTGCATCAATACTGCTCCCACCCCTTCCTTACAAGCATCAGTGCAGACTTCAAATTCTCTGTTTGGGTCCGCCACTTTCAATATAGGAGAATTAGTTAATAGTTATTTTAATCGTTCAAAACTGGCTTGACACTCATTAGTCCACTCAAATACTCGCCCCTTCTGCTGCAAGGAAGTAATGGGAAAGACTATCTTAGAGAAGCCTTTGATGAATTGCCGGTAGTAACCAGCTAAGCCCATGAAAGAACATATGTCTGCCTACATTTATGGGAACTCTCCATTCTATAATCGTTTTTATCTTTTCGGGGTCTACCGAAACCCCTGTAGAAATTTGAATAACTGATATGTTATCCACCGAGATTCTCCTGATCACACACTATTTTATCTTCATTCACAATACAAAATCTCTTCTACCATTGATCATCACATGCGGAAATAAAATCAATTGCATGCACACATTAAATCCATAAAAATTCACACATATGAACACAGTATGTAATGGGAAAGCTTAAATCTGAAAACCCCCAACTATCTCTATATTATATATGTCATAGAGATCATGTAACAATCATCATACAAAGCTCCTCACAAGCTCTTAGTATAATCTCCACTTGCTACACACTAATCAAGCTAGATCTAGCAAAACACATGCTCCAATCTTTGCCACTTGATAGCTTGCCTCTACTGCGCAATCCCTGTTGAAGAATGCCTCTTGATGAGAATTGTATTACCTTAGCCTTGCTCATGCAGTCTTTATAGGAATCTCTACTAAGTGTTGGATGCAAATCATGCATCACTTATAGTCACAACTGATAGTCACACTTTCCCTTTCACCTATCTTTGCACTGGTCTCCACTGAAACTGTCCATGCACTGAAGTTAACTGATGTATTCTTTAGTTGATTAATGAGTTTATAATTAGTGAATTAATTAACAATTAATTCACACCACTCTCACTAATTGTATCAATCAGTTAAACTAGATACAAATAGCTCAACTATGTTTAGATTAGTTAAACTGAACACAACTCCATTAACTTCCTCAATCAACTCCACCAAACTCTCTCACATGAGTTCTAACTGAAGTATCCATGCAATAGCTCCACTTAACCCTTAGGAATAGCGCAATTCCTTCTGTCAGCTCCTGTGCCACATCTATGCACTTAACTGAAGTGCTCCAAGAGAATAAGATAATGTTTAGAGTCCAAATATTATTAAGAGCTAATAATATTCGACATATCTAATTTTAGACTGGAAATCTAAAAATAGATTCTGCCCAATATGTCTAAAAATAGAAGTCCATCTATTTTTTCCAACTTGACCAACCATCCACAAATAGCATCTCGCAACTCATAGAATATGATCGACATGTCTAAAAATAGACTTTGCGACAAAAATCACCTGTGTGGGCCCCACCTAGTTTTGGTGATCACTTTCCAACTAGGATCAGGAATGATGTTTCAGGATGCCTCCTTCATTGTTTCTTGTTGCAATATTCAACAATCCCTTCAGCAGATATTACATGGCCCAAATATTGGGTCTGTTCTTTGTAAAAATCACATTTGCTAAATTTGGCGTAGAGCTGATGTTCCCGCAACATTTTCAACACCAAGTGTAAATGTTTCTTGTGTTCTTCAATATTTTTAGAAAATATTAGTATATCATCAATGAATATTAAAAAAAATTAATCCAAAAATGGGTGAAATATGCCATGCATCAGACTCATGAAATTTGTAAGTGCATTGGTTAATCCGAACGGTAACACCACAAATTCATAATGGTCGTACCTGGTAAGAAAGGTTGTTTCAGATATGTCCTCATCCTCAATCCATATATGACGATACCCAGATCTCAGGTCAATATTTGAAAATATCGTTGCTCCTTTTACCTGATCAAAAAGATCATCTATATGTGGCAATGGGTTTTTTTTTTTTTTACAGTCAGCTTATTAAGCTGTCGGTAATCCATACACATCCGCATCGTACCGTCTTTCTTTTTAACAAACAACACTAGTGCTCCCCAAGGGGACACACTTGGTCGAATATACCCTTTTTCCAATAGTTCTTGCAGGTGCATTTTTAATTTTGTCAACTCAGGCACACTCATTCTGTATGGTGCTCGTGACATAGGTGCTTCCCCGGGTAATAACTCTATAGTAAAATCAATGTCTCGTTTTGGGGGCAATCCTGGAATATTTTTAGGAAACACGTCCATAAAATCCTGGACAAATGGAATATTTTCCAAAATAAAGGTCTTGTCATTAGAGTTAGTAAACCCCATCTGAATAGCATAAAGTTGACACCCCTTTCTAATGCATTTATCCAACTGGGATGCAATAATGGGGCACAATTGAAGTGGTTTCTTAATTCCTTGTAATTCTTGACGAGTAACATCTTCTGCCTTAAAATGGATAATTTTATCTTTGCAATCTACCAGTGACCAAAGTCTTTCTAACCAGTCCATTCTTAACAAAATATCATAGGAGCCCAAAGGTAGAATATTCAATTCAATAGTTATATGTTGTCTTCCTATTTCCAGGATATAATTTGAGATTTTGGCATTCACTCTTCTCCTTGCTCCAGTAGCCAATTGTACTAACTAGGGAAATTTAAATCTCTAGCTTTGCAGTTTACAATTTTCAACTACTTGGGGATTTATATAACTTAAATTGGCACCAGGATCAACCAAAATGGAAACAATTTGGAAATATAATTTACCTTCAAGTTCTATCATAGTTGGCTGGAAATTCGCTTGTTGATCTTCTAGTGTAGCATTGATCCTCGGTATGTTTCGTGCAACATCCCCTAATGTATATGCCTCTTGCAAGTTGGTTGTAACTTCATTTCTTCCATAATGAGGGCAACTCTTAAAATAATGCGCATCACCGCATCCCCAACATTGTAGCGGTGGTTTCTGGGACTGTCCATGGTCTGGCTTGCTGAATGCTTCAGTAGGCCGTTGTTCAACTGCCCAATTGGGCTTTTGCTGGTTTTACCAAATTGTCTACTTGTTGGATTTCTCGCAACAATTTTATAATTTCTTGGTCTGCTATTTTTAAAATTCGAGGGACCTTTCTGCCATTTCGTTGGTGGCCAACTTCACCCTTCTCCTTGGACTGCTGATAGCACATTCGTTATTTTCGAATCACCTCATCCATAGTCTGTGGGTTCAAAAATTCGATCCTCTCCTTCATGTGAGTAGGCAGGATACTCAATAATTGTTGTACTTTTTTTTTCATCTCTCAAATATGGTACGTATCTTAACAAAGAGGTAAATTTAGTGATGAACTCATCCATAGACAGTTGACCCAAGAGGTAAGTCATGAAACTCTCAAGATTGTTCATCATAAAATCGCTCTGTTAGATACTTGTCTTTAAAATACTGCTGGAACTCATCCCAAGTCACATTCTGGTCTTCAATTCCTTGCACATTTTTCACCTCCTTCCACCATAATGTGGCTTTTTCCCGCAATTGATAAATAACCAAGCGAGCCTTGAGCTTGCTGTTATATTCATAAACTTGGAAATATTTGTTCATATTAATTATCCATGCTTCTGCCACTTCTTCAACCTTTCCATCGAATGTAGGAGGTTTAATTTTCCAGAACTCACCTTGCAGCTCTACTTTATGCTTTTTCAGCTCTTGTTGATCTAAAACATTCCCAGATTCAGCTTCAATGTAAGTATTACTCTTGTTACTTCCCTGGGTATGACTTCTTTCTGGATATTCATTAACTTGCTGATGTTGCTCTCCTTCTCCATGGGTGTCCCTCTCTGTACTAAGCTGTGTTGTAGGATGATTATGCTTATCCGAGAGACTCTTACGTATCCTCTCTTGTTCCCTCATCAACCTTTCATTGTCACTTCGTACTTGAATCATTTATGTCTAGAGCTGTTTCACCGTATCCAACAATCTGTTGGCCTGACATTGTTGTTCTTCCAACAATCTACTAGTTTGCTTGTGTTGGTCCACACTCAATTGTACCCACATTTCTGGGTTTATCTCTGGATTGGACAGGAGATGGGTTTTCCTTGTAGTTCTTGGTGTTTGAAGACTAGATCCTTTCCTCATTGGAACTTATCAACAATCTTCCTGTCATTGTGCACATTTTCAAAACAAATAAAATGAAAACACAAAATTTATCTAAATGGCCCATTTGGCCCTAGCGTGTAACCACACTCTGATATCACTTGTCACCTCTATCATATACTTACCATTAAATAAATAAATAAAATAAAATTATTACTTTAACACCACCCAGACATTAATTCATTTGATACTTTAACGTGTTAACTATATCATTGTTGGTATAATATAAACGTACAATATCTAAGTCAGCACATGGATAATACATTTAAGTTTGAATAAATATTCTTTATTGCGGCAACCACATTGCAATATTTTTATGGTCCTTTGGTTAATTACAACATTATGACATTGGAACCACTATACAACATTTATATATATTGATTTGATTTGGCGATCATTCACGCAAGTAATCTTAACCTTCAGAATATGATTAATCAATGGGAAAATTCCTAGTTAGCAATCGTCATTTAATGGAGATCCGGTTTGAATTTCCATGTGAATGGCTAGCAGTTTTCATCTACTAATTAATTGTTGTGTTATGCCCACTGTTGATCTGGAGAACCGTAGATCTGACGGCTAGGAAATAAGCGGGATAGTTTAGGGTAACTACCCAACCCTATGCGCTCCCTCAGCTCATTTTCCCTATGTTCTGAGATGGTTCTGCTATGTAACCTTTCATCTTTCAACTTCTTTGTTCTGGCATCTGAGGTAACTCTCTCCACTCCACAGTGCATCTGGTCTCGGCTCTACTTGACTTGGATTATGCTATTTCGCTCTGCAATATTCTTGTTTTTCCTGTGGCATGGGGTTCGGCTAGATACTCGGCGTTGTCTCAACTTTTAACTTACTATTTTTCTTGCATTATCCTGCAAAGTTCTCATCGTATTCAGGCATGTAATGTTACAAAACTTGTTGTTCAACTTCACTCAGTTTATGAAAAGTATGCTCGGATAATGTTCCCCTGCATGGGTAACTTCTCTTAATTATTCTTCGTTTTCAATTAATTTCGCTCAGAAAATGTGGCTGAGGGTTTCTCGCCCGGTAGCAAAGTCTATTCCTTTTTTCCACAAAACAGGTTGTGTGAAGCATACCTCCAAGCATGTCGAGACTGGGACAGGTAGATTTGAAGTCTACCTTATGAAATCTATGTTTGTTTGCAAAGTTTTTTTTCTTTTTAAGGATTTCTCTATTCATAAGTTTACTCACAGTCGTTATTTTTTGTTATGATACAGGTCTTGGTTATTGCCGGAGTCTTGGCAGTCCTTTTAAACTCCACAATGTGTTTTTATGGGTGGCCATCATAGGTAAGCCTAACCCATTACTCACATACGCATTTCTCTTCAATGTTTACTAAGGATTACTGAGGGCGATACCCTCTGCATGAACAGGTTTAGTACCTGACCCCTATCTCTCTTTTGCATGTGAAAGCTTATGAATCCCTTTCAAATATGAAGGGGTTTTGGCATGAGTTATTTTCTCAGGTTTTATGTTAGCTTAACCTCCTCACTGTAATCATCCCTCTCAGGATAGGAGGTTATTTTGTATATCGTTTACTTTATGGCTTTTGTATACATTTATTTTCAAGGATAATTCTTCTATGTGCTTGCGCAAACCCAACACCCGTTGTAAGGGTTAACTCATTTATATTTAACATTTTTGTATCGTTAATCTCTCTCTCTCTCTCTCTACACACACACACACACACACACACACACACATTTGACTAGCCAATTCCTCAGCACGATGGTCTTATGAGATGTTAGAATCTGGGTTTTTAATTCATAATATAAATATCGTTACATGACAGTTGTTAAACCTGTGAGTGGATTGTCCGAGCTTCTGGAATGATGTTGTAGTTTTGTTTTTCCAAAGTTGATAATAGTTTTAAGCTTCACATCTTCTTCTTTTCTTTGTTAAAATTGGTTTTTTTTTTTTTTTTGTATTTCAGGATGCAATGGCTAGAGGACCATGATCCTTGCCTTGTTACCATGGGGTTCGACTTCTAAACCTCTGAGCCTATTTATTTCTTTACATAAATTATTAAGAATAAAAAGGTGTTTTATAGACTACAACTTTGCCTAATCATCTTTTCTCTTGTTTTACTCTCGACCATCTTCCTGTGTCATTTATTGTACTCACATACTAAGTACTTTTATTCGAATAATACATGGAAACTTAACAATGCATGGGTATTTATTCTGGTAGATTCAACAATGTGTTATTCATTGAATTATACCTAATGTTTGTTCCTTTTTATGCTTTCTATCTGCACATAGTTTAGATTTGTACCAGATAGTAGTATTTAAATAACATGAATAAATACAGTTTATTTTCTATTTAGCCATGTTATAATATTTCTTGGTTACTTAGGTTAATTTCCAGTTTTATCTCATCTTTTGAAGTAGTAGGAAAATAGTATTAATTCTAACTAACATAGACAATATAAAATACTAGTACAGTGAATTTAAGATACATTTTCTTTCTCATCACTTCAAACTTAACGAGTAAACTTAAATACTTTTCTCTGTATTCTCGGTTAATTGATGGCACCACCCAACCATGATAGAGGCGATCAAGTCCTCTTCTCCCCCTGTGCTCCGCACCAAAGTCTAAGGTAGTGGTATTTTTATCAGAAGTTATGCCTCAGGACCCATGGAAAATTTTAGGGGCTAATATTCGCAGGTGGGCTAATTTTCAATGGTTTTTCCAAAAAAAATATTCGCCAATTTCCATTTTTTTATAAAAACGATTCGCCCAAATTTTACAATATAAAATTATTTTATGTTAAAAATCGCCAACATTATATAGACAGTATATATAATATCATTATAAATTTGAATAATTTTACAAATACATCAATAAAAATTTTATATTTTTCATATTAGGGACTAGTGAGATTCGCCAATTTTTTAAACTTCAAGATAATTTTCCGTCCTTAAAATTTTCCCTGTCAGGACCTCTGTCCAGCCTACACTTATTTCAGGTTTCAGAGCTCCACTGGTAATCTACCTACTCTGGACAACTCTTTTCCTTCACAACATGTTGTTGTAAACTCTTATCTCCTTTCCTGAACAAAACCCCTTCCCTTTCTCAAGATTTCCTTTTTATCCTCTTGGAGAAGGTAACTGTCGGAAACTGCCTCTTCTTTTTTACTCTGAAATCTTGGAATTCTTTTACCATTTAGTTAATCAATTACTCAAGGTAATTTTTATTTATGAAATATAACACAAGTCTTATTAATGAATAACTATATTCGTTAATTCTATTTTCACTTAACAATTCAAATGTATTTATAAAAGTATTTTAGTCATAAAATTAAAATAAAACGGGGTGTTACGTATTATTAAATGACTTAAAATTTATTATTTTTTAATATTATTTTATAAACATTATTTAAACTCTTTTATTTCTATTCTATATTCTAGAGGTTCTTAGAGGTTTCATTTGATTAACCATATTTTGATTATAATAGAAATATTATTAAATAATTTATTTTATTTTTCATTTAATATTTTATTTTATTTAAAAAAATTTAAATTTTTAAATTTCTATTCTATAATTTAATAATTCATAGAGATTCCATTTGATTAATAATATTTTGATTATAATAGATATATTATTAAATGAATTATTTTATTTTCGTGATCCTTTTAATATTATATTTTATATATTTAATTTAAACTCTTTAATTCCTATTATATTATATATTTAATTTAAACTCTTTAATTCCTATTATATAATTTAGAAATTTATAGTTTTTTACTAATTTCATTTTATTAATAATATTTTAATTTTAATTGAAATGTTATTAAATAATTTATTTTATCTTCCATTTAATATCATATTTTTATAAAAAAATTCAATTTCTATTCTATAATTTAATAATTCATAAGTTCTTGGGGATTCCATTTGATTAAGTATAATTTAATTCGAATAGAAATAATATTTCTATTAAATGATTTATTTTATTTTCGTTAAGAATTAATGACCTTTTTAATATTATATTTTATATATTTTATCTAAACTCTTTAATTTCTATTATATAATTTAGTAATTTATATGTTTATAGATATTTCATTCGATATTTTTTTTTTTTTTTTTGCAAGTCGAAAGGTTTCTATTAATTAAAAAACATATACAAAGATGAAAAAATGCATGTAGTTTCACCCCGACCAGGGTTTTTGACCAATGCGATAACCATACAACATACAAAAAGAAAAATGACCAGCTGAGAGGTCCATAGCCTTAGAGGCCTGACATACCAGAAAACTAGAAGAACAAGAAAGATATTAGTGATAATCAGTCACTAGAGGTAATTTAAGTAGGATTATTTGGCCATGTACCTAGAGGAGGAGGAGGGCTATACATGCAATTTACATGATGCTCAAAATATGCAAGCCAAGCTTCCGACTTTCAACTTTCTCCGTTAGCAGATTTTGTTCGCACCAGACCACCACAACTCTTTCACGAACATGGCACTGGAAGTATTGGAGTTGTTCAAGTTTGGCCATGATGACCTCATGTTCCTCCCTTTGGGCTCTATCGAGAGCTTATAACCGAGCAATGACAGATTGAGTCAGCTCCTAAATCACCATGGAAGTCCCAGGATGCCTGGAAGGAGCACGACCTGTTGACCCTGTTGTCCTTTGAGATAATTATGGTCAATAATCATTCTAAAGCATCTATAATGTTGTGTTGTGTTTTGTAATTTTGGAGGACCAATGTATAAGATAAATTTTAGCAAACAATTATTTTTTAAGTCTTCCAGATAATATCAATAATTATAAGTAAGTGCTGCTTGTTTATCTCACACAGTGATTAAGATTTTGTACATTTGTTAAGTAGACTTATGTAAGAAGACATGACTATCAAATATTCAGATTAATTCTTCGATAAATCATAAGCTTGAAAACTTTTAAACAATGTCTAAAAGTTCAACAAAATACATTTAACATTATCAAGATGCTGACAATTTATAAATGAAAGGGACTTACATCAACAAATTGTTAAGTAAATCATTCTTTATATTGATAATAAATTCAGGAGGAATTATAAGATTACTGAAACACAGTTAATCTCATCTAGTTATTTTGATAACAATTAAACATATGAAGAGACAAAATGTATTGAAAACTGGAAAAACTCACAGAGAGAAAAAAGTTGTATGAGACAAATTCATAATCCTTCTTCTATTATTGATGATTGAAAAACTTGTACAATTCTGCTAACAAAAATTCGCTTATCCAAGGGTGCAACCCTTGATCAATCGAAATGAGATTTATTTATACTAATTTCTAAAACTTAGAAATATCTTAACTGATTACAATAATAGAATGAAGAAGAATAGAAGAAGGAAACAGATGGATGAAGTGTCTCTATTTTCTTATAAGTTGTTGATGACTTGGCCCCTTTTGATGGAAGCTGTTGCTGATTGGACCCTTGAAAATTTGATGTGCTGGCAAGCTGTAAAAATCACTCTTTTACTCAATGGTCTCACAAAATTTATTCAATTTCTCTTGACTTGGGATTTCTACACTCATCATCTTTCTAAAAATTTCATCTACTTCTGTATATCTATCAAAAGTTGGTATTTGAATGAATAAATGTTTGATTTTATGTTGAATGATCAAATCAAACTGTAGAGCTTCAAGAAATTCTTTCCCTGTAACCTGTCCTTTGATACCTGCAAACTTCGACTTATCTATTGCAATTGTGTATAAATTTTTACAGTAATCTTCTAATTTAATCAACTTATCATCTAATGCTACCAATCCTGGCAGTCTTTTATGATTCAAAACATTAAAAGTTAGTATGAAATCTTTGAACAACAATATTCTAAGCTTCACATTTGGTTTGCAATTGGTTGAATAAATTTCTTTTCTGTAAAACTTTCTTGATCTCCAAAATTGTTGCAGTTCTGTCCAAGATGTTGTTTTCTTCCAACTCTTCTCTGTTCTTTGAGTTCAAAACTTTGATCATATCAGTGGCTTCACTTGGCTTCTTTTTGAGATGCTCTTTCTGCTCTTCAATGGCTGCTCTGCATTTGGTGATAATCTCCTGTTGTTCGAAGATAATTTGTATGGATGGCCATACCTTTGTCATAGACTTGCTGATGTCTTCCCAGATGTTCTACTTAGCTTCAACCATAGTTGTTGCCATTAAGGATTCACTCTCTAGTTCTTTTATCTTAAGTCCTAACTAGCAAGTCTTTTGCATTTAATCCATGTATAAAGTATCATTTTTAATATTTTATGACTCAAGAATTTGAAACCTCTGTTGTAATTTTTTTGTACCTGCTTCTGAATAGCCAAATATTGTGCCAATTTTGCTGCATTAGTTGTTGTCAAAGCTGTTGAAAGTTTTGTACCTGCAGAATATGTTTGAGTTGTTGTATTAGGATCAGTAGTCACCTGGAGTGTTGATTTCTCTTTTAGTAATTCTTCAATTTGTTCTTCCATCTTTCTAATTTGCAGATTTTGATCAATGATCAATTTCAACATCTCCTCTTTGTTATATTCATTCTCTGCAATCTCCTTTGTTTGTGGATCTTCAGTTGAGGGAAGTTTGAGTTGTTTGCACAAAGCATAGATGTTTTCATTCTTCTTTTTAATTATTTCCTCAACTACCTTGTAGTCTTTTGGATCATACCCAACTTTCACTACAAGGCCTTCCAAAGAATTCAATCTGTTGTCTTTGGCCAATGAAGACAATTTTTCAATCTTCAGCTGAGATTTAACATTTGATAATGCAACTTTCAGTTTGGAGAGTGACATGGATGTTGTTGTCATTGTTGAAAATAACATCTCTCCAGACTGCCTATGCATGTCCATCTAGTCAATTGGATGGATCTGATTTGCATCAAAAGAGAAGACAATCTTCTTGTACTCAGCATGAGTCTTTGGAAATGGAAATGTTGCCTGCATAAAGGCCATTTGCATCCTTCCTTTCTCACTGTCAAAGGTAGTGAGAAGCCTATGTTGTGATGTCGATGTTTTCTTCCATAATTGACTATAAACATCATATTTCAATGCTTCATTCTTATGTTTGATGTCTAAGAACCTGGAGAAAATGTTTTATTCTTCAGAAGAACTGGCATTTGAATACTGGATAATCTCCAGTGATTCTCTTGCAGGTGATGATGATGGAATATTTTTAGGAACACTGGTGGATGTAGAAACTTCATTTTCTCCCAAACCTATAATCTTTGGCTGTTCTCCCTCTGAAAGTAAGGTGGAAGAAATATTTGGATTTTTGTGCTACAAGATGAATTCTTTAAGTATTTCTTTGGAATGTGGAGGCTCTTCTCTGACTCTCTTATGTTGTTTGATATTAGGAACAGGGGTCTGTACATTAGAGGTTGAAACGACCTATTCATCTGCCTCCTGGAGAGTGCCTTCAACCCATTCATCTTGGTTCATATATTTCTCTATTTCTGCTGTGGAGGTATGAGTGTAGGAAGTTGCTTTGAGTTCAACTCTCATAGCAGAAATAATGCCATGGGGGTCATAGGACCAAGTAAAACTCGGTTGGAAACCCATTTTCTTTAGCATTGCATCTGGTTCAACACCAACTGCTCTGGTATTGCAGATGAAGGATCCAATGATGGTTTTGAGTTTAAACTGAGATTTTCTCTTTCCTGAGACAAAATGTAACTCATCCATGTTTAACATTTGTCTAATGTACTCTAAGGAGAAAAAACTCATAGGGACATATCTTGGAAGCTTATATGGTGTGAGTTCACAGCCATATACCTTGATTTCTGTGTGATTTTTATATAGGTACCAATCACCAATTTTAGCTTGCTCATCGAGGTGCATGATCCTTTTGATTTCTTCCCCAATTCTGGGCTCTGATTTTCTTGTAAGGAGCTGCCTTACTGGGTGTATGAATGAGTCTATGAACTCTGCAAAAGAATTTGTTGTTGATGAAGCTCTGACCAACTTTTTCCAGTGAATCACTAATTGATTCACTCCCTGTGCATCCTGCTTGTTGAAGTAGATAGGTAGCATCTCTGCCTGCTGAAATAGAAACATGTGAACCATTACATAAGTATAATTGAACACATCTTGTGTGGTAAAGTTCATGAATTTTTCATGTATATTTTCAGCCAAGAATTGGCTGTAATTATACATAAACAATGGTGATTTCTCTTTGCTAAAAATAGATAAGAACCCCATGATGGGTTCATCAACAATTTGGTCATTTTGGTATCCTAACATATCTGAAAGAAGAGAGATGCAGTGTTTGGAGGCCTCAAGAAATATTGAGGATGAGTATGGTGGATTTTTCTTGGGCAACTCTGCATCCTCAAGTAGGAAAATCTCGAATATTTGGGCTCTCCGAGGGAAGGATAGCTTATGATAAAGGTCCATGAGAGCATCAGGTGAGAAATGGGATAGGGAATCAGATGAAGGAATGAGTAGCATCTGGTTTATGGTTTCAGGGGATATGGTGATTAGAATGTTTCCATTTTGAGCCACCATTGATCTGGTTATAGGGTCATATTGTTTCTGGCACCAGGCAATTAGATCAAGAAAATGGTGAGTCTGTGGAAAGGCAAACAAAGGCAACATGGATTCCCAGAATCTGATAGGGTCCTGGTCATCTATGTGCTTTTGTTTTAACCACAAATATAGCTCATGGAAATCAAATTCACAGTGAGCATATGTGACTTTGAAAAAGGCATCGGAGAGGGTTATGAAGTCGAGGTTAAGCTGCGGTGTTGCAGCAAGGATTTATTCTGCAACTGTATTGACGACCTCTGAAATAGGATTCACGACCTGTACTTCTTTTGTTTCCTATTTCTTTGATTTACCTTTAGGGGTCTATTGTTTTTTGGTCTTGGCTTTGGGAGCCATGTTGACAGGGATATTGATTGAGAAAATGATTTGAAGATTGGGTTGCAGATAAGGTGACAGGGATCACAGAAATGAGGATAGTGGTTTAGAGTGCAGAGATGACAAATTTCTTTGGAATAAAATGTGGGGATAATAGCAATTTGGACGAGAAAGTAAAATGGTATCGGGCTCTCTGCATATGATATTATAGGGTGCGATTTGGGATTAACGGTATGGAATATTACCATAGGCATTTAACGGCTCAAATAGAGGTTTTAATGACTAATGGTGCGATTAACAGTTCAGGAGTGGGCTTAATGGCCAACAGGGTGATAAAAACAGCTATGGGTGGAGCATTGGAGGATAACGATTAAGTGATGTGGAGGAATGAGATTGGACAATGGACCAACGATTATGGCATGGGAAGGGATGCCTGTTGGCTGAGGGCACGAGAGGAAACGATTATCAGAGGTGAAACCGCTGGTGAATTTTTTTTTTGGGGGCGGGGGGAGTACCTCCCGGTTTTTGGTTTTGGCAAAGGGGGTGCGAAACACTATGGTTCTGCCACGTTGCATAATGTGGAAACCGTTAAAACCACACTTCAGACCCCCCCAGCCCCCCAAACGGTCCGGGGGGGGGGGGGGGAAGTACCTCTCGGTTTCTGGTTTTGGGCAGAGGGGGTGCGAAACGTTGTGGTGCCGCCACATTGCACAATGTGGCAACCATTAAAACCACACTTTGGACAACCACCCCCCCCCAACTCAACGGTTGGGGGGGGGGGGTCGCGAAGTGACTCTCTGCCGTAGACTTGGAGCAGGTATGAGATTTGCCATTTAAAGTTGCTGGCGCATTATCCTTGTGTTTTAACATCTTTTTTTCGCATAGTTACTTAGGATAAAAATACATAAGTGCTAATTCATCAAATTTTAAGAAACAAAAATTAAACCTCTTTCAAAGAATTTAAACAGGCAGCCATAGTTTTATTTAAAACACTAAAGCATTCACATTTTTTATTTCATGCTTTCCTAACGTTTTTTCTTTTTGCCTCCTTTCTTAATAAAAAATCTATTTTAACATTTTATTCTAACATGGATGTAAAAATATAAATTTTCCTAACATTTTAAATTTTTTTCTTTTCATTCATGTTCTAACTTAGCTTTTTATTTTTTATTTTTTAAACTACCATGCTAACTTATCAAAACAAATAATGTTACAACAGACCCTGCATGACCTTGACTATTGCTCCAACCCTGAGAGATCGTAGCAAGACCACGACCCTTTCCTCTTCCACCTCCTCCAGCGCCACGACCACTCTGAACTAACATATTGATGCTTTTGTCTAACATGGATGCGGTTGAAGATCTGCGCCCCCCATGATATCTGTGACTCCCACGCCCAACACCACACACTGAACCAACACCTCGCTTGGAGCTTCCACCACAGGCATTCATTGTGCCAACCTAAGCCCCGACAAGAGAAGATGAGCCTTCCACCTTAGCCTGGGCTAGGGCACCCGAGGGGCATGGAATAGGCTTCATGATGAAGTCCACAAGGAAGTTGAGGCCTCAGAGGCAATATCCAAATTGACCCAAGGACAACCGGAATGAACCCAGAAGCACACATACAAGAATTGAGAGCCCCAAAAAACAACCACCTTTCACCAGAGGCCAAGCAGACCCCACTGCATACTGAGAGGAAAAGAGAATCCAACAAATAAATTCCCTCCATAGGAAGTTCACTGCAAGACAAGAACCAAGCCAAACCAGAACAAGCAAATAAATCAACGACTGAAAAGGCCAGAAGGTGATTATAACACATCACACGAGAGTAATTAGAAAGGTGGGCTCCTAGAATTGAGACTGATGCCAGAGCCACAAGGAAATGCCGAAAGGAGGTCTGAAATTGGTGGACCAAAATGGGAAGAGCCAAGGGACGATAACTCTCGAAGACTGACATCACCCCTGATCAAAATCCGCCACCCAAAAGGAAGAAACACCACCTTAAGACCTGAAGCCAATTAAACAAGTAGAGGACACCAAACACAAACGAACCAAGAGGCACCAACCAAAATACCAAGGCGATAAACCAAGAGAGCGTAGAGTGACTAAACCCAGAACTAGTCATAACCGCAAATGACACGCCTTTCGACTTAGGAAGGAGAGGGAAAGTTTCGCAATTTGCAGGAAGGAAAGAGAGATTTACGTATTAGGCCCGCAAGAGGAGAAAAATGCATCCAACCACCTCCCGAGCCCAATGACCAAGAGAGAAAGGAGCACAGAGGAGTGTGTGTCCCTCGGAAAGCCAGAGAACAACCAGAGAGTGTCCTGAACCATGCAATTTAACCGAGGGTGCGACGGCGCCATTGAAACCCGAATCTGAGTAAATTTGTTGCGGGAAAACAAGAGAGAAATTTTCACACAAGCGAGACGAGAGACATTAACTACCGCGAAGTGGAAGGACTGATGTCCTGCCCTCCCACACTTTAACCGAGAACCAGTTGTCATCCGTCACGTGACAAGTGGCTTTCATAGCCTAATAATGCCATCGGGGAATTCGATTAATAATATTTTAATTCTAATAAAAATATTATTAAATGATTTATTTTATTATAGTTAGGATTTAATGGTACTTTTAATATTATATATTTTATTTAAACTATTTAATTTCTATTATATAATTTAGTAATTGATATGTTCTTAGATGTTTCATTTGATTAATAATATTTTAATTCTCATAGACATATTATTAAATTATTTATTTTATTTTCCTTTTAATATTATATATTTTATTTAAACTCTTTAATTTTTATTATATTATTTAGTAATTTATAGGATCTTAGATGTTTCATTTGATTAATAATATTCTAGTTCTAATAGAAATATTATTACATGATTTATTTTATTATTACATGATTTATTTTATTTTCATTAAGATTTAAGGATTTTTTTAATATTATATTTTATTTAAACTATTTTATTTCTATTATATAATTTAGTAATTTATATGTTCTTAGACGTTTCATTTGATTAATATATTTTAATTCTAATAGAAATATTATTAAATGATTTATTTTATTTTAATTCTAATAAAAATATTATTAAATGATTTATTTTCTTTTCTTTAGGATTTAATTGTTGGATTTTCTTTTTTTTTTCTTTTCCTACATTATTTAATTGTATGTTTAGATCAAAATTTTTATTTTTTTAGGTTAGTGAGATTTTGAATCCAGAATAATTTATTTAATAAATAAAATAGTTATTTTTTCTAGTTAATTTATTTAAAATTCAATAGATGTTTTTAGGATTCATAAGTTTAAACTGTGATTAAAATCTTTCGGTGAAAATCAAATCATAATAGATTTGGTCGACACGTTTCGAACCAGTTAGTGTGGTTCATCATCAAGACAAGATGATGAACCACACTGGCTGGTTCGAAACGCGTCGACCGAATTTATTCTGATGTGATTTTCACCGAAAGATTTTAATCACAATTTATGGATCACAGAAGCAAAATTCCTAAGTTTAAACTTTTTAATTTGCAAAGTTCAAGTACTTCGAGGTTTTTTAAGGTGTTCAATCCATATATGTTTTGAAAAACATATTTTAAATAACAAGAAACCACAATCTCGCGCAAAACAGTTTCGTCAGATTCTAGAGGAAAATTCCATTTTTTTGTTAGTTAGACTACACCTTTTGAATAGATGACATTCATACAAGGAGTGTTTTAACAATGCACTATATTTTGAGGGTTTCGTTAGTAAAACACCCAAAGACTGAAACTTATGGTAGTGTGGAGGATACATCAAAAAAATCCAACCATGATAAGGGTTTCCTAGCCACCGGTAGAACTTCCCACCTTGTTTCCATGGGTTGTGTTGCTCAATTGCAAAGGTTTTGTCAAGCTATAATGTGCTCGAGAGGAAATCGTGGTTTGTAGTTTGCTTTTAAAGTTTTTTCTTGCAATTTGGGGTTCCATTTCTATGTGAATGTGATTCCATTGCATGTCTTTTCTCTTATGTTGTTGATTTAAACATCCCCTCATTTTATTCAATGGGTGAAACTATCTAATCTAGTTGTACACTTCTATGAGAAACTATCTATCTAATCTATCTAATGGAGGTCATGTTTCTTCTACACTTGTGGTTTTGGATCCATCCATAGCACCAAGTGGTGTTTTCTCCTTCAGGCAAGTTGTGCTTCAAAAATTCATCACACTTCCTTCCTCTATTTTGGTTCGTTAAACCACATGTATTTCCATTCTTATTGGCTTGGAGGTTGATGAGCAAGTTGAGTTTCTCATATCTAGTAGCTTGGTTTGTTGTTTCCTAGGATTTCGACCTTGACTTGAAAATATTATGTCTTAGATAACTCATTATTGAATCCCTATGATCAAGCAAGAAGTCAACATATACCCTTATTCTAAGGGGTCTTTTTTTTCGAGTTTGATAGTGTAGAAGATAGGGGTGTGATATTTAATTTCAACCCATGTTTCTGGGGCAATGTCAATCTATGTTTGAAACCTTAGTCTCCCTTATTTGATTCAACATATAATGTCTTGACTTTTACTCATGTTTGGATGTGGTTTCCAAATTTATCATTGCATTTATGGGGTTCACCCGCTCTTCTGGTTATTATGTATGCTTTAGGAAAGTTCCATTTTGCCTCCCAAGAAACTCATAGGAGAAGCATTCCTACTTATGCCAAACTATGTTTCGAAATGGATCTCAGTCTTGGGTTCCCAATTGAAATTAATTTGATTATGAAATATTTATCTTGGACTCAAAAACTAGATTATGAGCATGTTTCATTGCAATATAAGGCTTGTTTAAATAAAAGCCATATAACTACTTATTGTCTTTATGAGTTCAATAATGGTAAAAAGAAGCAATGAAAATCTACTTGGTGGGTTGGTCCACCAAGGATCATCAGTTAGTCCTTTAAGACAAATCTCCTCCTCCACCTCAATACACTCTATTTTACAAGGAAAATGAATAACATTAAGTCCCCCAGACTCTACCAAAAGAAGATATGAATCCTCAGAACTTGGGTAATGAACCACATGATGTGTCTGGCCCTTAGACATTGGAAAGTTGGGCAGATCGGAAAGATGCAAACGAACCTCAAAAAAAGGAAGAACTGTTGGAAATTAAAATCCAAATCTAATTAAAATTTAGCAATCACTCCTCTTAATTCAATAGAAGTATAGAAAAAATTAGGAAGAAAAAAGAAGAAAGACCCAACAACATCTCATCCAATGGTGACAAGAAGTCACACCTTGAAACTAGTATAATCATGTTCTTCTTTGTTTGTTTATGTAATCAAATCCTGAGAATATATTCATGTCAAAAATGTTGGAATATAAGTCCTTTAAGTAATTGGGAATATAATTCATCCGTGTGTTTTATGGTCATGCTGACTGTGTTTGAATTAGATCTTCCTACCTTACAATTCTAGAAAACTAGAGATTATTGATACATCTTGATGTAATAAATACACCCAAAATATCCCAATGAATACACTTGGAAGCTTTCGATGATGCTCCAGGAACAATGTTGGTGTCAGGCATTTTTATCCTCATTCAACGGTTTTTGGTTTTCCTGTGCTCATTTTCGTTCTACCAAAAGACTTGTCTTTTTGTCGGGTGTAGGAATTAACACGAAGGAGATTATTGGGACTGCTTTGTTGTGAACTCACAAGTTATTTTTGTGGTTACGGTTCCTTATGTTCTAGGTTATTCTGTTTATCATGATTTTTTTTTTATTGGGCTTGATGTTTACTTGGGTGGTTATGGTCACGAGTTCGCAGTTGGCTTGTTTTTACTATGCATTGATTGTAATAACGGGTTTGGAATTTGTTTGTTGCGACTCAAGGTTAGCAAGATGGTTAAACCAAGTGAGTTTTTTGACCTAGAGCCGAAAGCGGAGGATATTCTATCAGTTTGGGGGATGGAGCCAACAAAGTAGAATCTGGCTAAGGTGGATCTTCCACTTAGGTCTCCTGTTGGTAGGGGGAGTGTGGGTAAGATGAGGTGGAGTCTGGTGGAGGGTTTTTGTTCGTCGAAGGATGTTGACGCGGTCATGTCCAGATAATTCTATGGATCAGATAAAAAACTATCAGAGGGTCAACATGAAGCGATATTTTCGAAAGCTGGAATGGTTAGGTTCTATGAATGTCCTCAAGTAAGTTTAACTTCTCCATAAAACTAAATTATCTTTGTTTTTCCGTTTGGGGGCTTGGAGGATATTGTGTATGGCATGGGTTTAGTCTCTAAGGAGGGTTTAAAATATTTTTTTATTCCCAGGGACAAAACCTAGGTGTTGGGGAAGCCTGGTCTTGGTACTTGGTCGGGGGGTCTTAAAAAATCGCTTATGGTTGTCAGGCTCAGGTCATTTTTTCATTTTGTGGTGATAGAGCGGGTTGGGGAAGGGGTAAATGGACTTAGATAGGGGACTCAAGAGGGTTTTGGTAGCATTTTATATGGAGAGGCTTCGGGGGATATAACTCGGAAATTGGTGGAATCAAGGGGGTTCTTAGGGAAAAAATTGAAAAGGAAAGGGACAAAGAAGGGGGTTAATATCTCAGAGAAGTATGCAGGGGCACACGTAGGATCCCTGTCATTCAGTGGTGGCATTGTAGCAGGTTTGGATATGGGGAGAGCGGTTTCGGGTCCAAATGAAACAAAGGAAGCATCGAACGATGTGGTTCACCGTACAAATATCTCGTTTCAATTGGGAGGTCATGTGGGGCAAAAACGAAAAAAAGGGAAAGTGATAAAGGAAATACTACGATGCCCTAACTTGTTTTTTGGGGTTGATATTCATATTGATAGTGTGATTGCTGCTTCAAAATCCATTCTAGTGGGCAGAGCACGAGGGAAATTTTTCTTGGCAGGGTATATATCTGAATGGATTGAGAGCACTTGGGGAGAGGCATCAGACAAGGAAGTGGAAGTTATAACTTTATCTAAGGGTTGGTTTATGCTCAGGTTTAAAAACTATGAAACCCTATATTGGGTTATGGAGAAAAATTGGGGTTTCGACATAGCTCTGATTCTTTTTAAATCGTGGAAATTGATGTTATTCTAACCGGGAAAGACTGGAAGAAATCCCGACGTGGGTTCATCTTCCTGCATTTCCACAACATTTCTGGACTATGGATGTGTTTCGGGCTATTGCGAATAGCCTTGACAATTTTTTGGATGCGGATATGTCGTTCCTGGAAACAAGAGCACAGAAAATTGCCCGCATTTTGGTTCGCCTCTCCCCTGGGGAGGGTTTGATTGTGAAAATCATGTTACATATGGAAGGCCATTCATATTTACAATTTATAGATTACGAACACTTTCCATTCTGATGCCATTGGTGTCACAAACATGGTCACTTGGCCAATAATTGTCCCCTTGGTTTCAGTCGAAGGCGCAAACAAAAGGGTGGGAATAAGAATGGCTTTCGGGCCCAAGTGGATCAGGTGGCCCAGGAGGTGGTTGGGGGTAATCAGGTTCATGGTGAGGAAGTGAACATTAAATAGGAGGAGGGGTCGTTGCTGATGGAAGGAATGTAGGTCCCTATTCATCAACATGAGATCATCCCTGAGGGTGATATAAATCAAGTGCAGGACACCCAAGCTCCTATTGATTGAACATCGGATTTGGTGGGTATTTCTCCTTTCTTCTCACCCTCTTAATCATTTAATTAATGCTATGAAGACACTGGTCCTTGCAGGAAAAATGGAAATGAGTCTCGGTGCATTAGTAACCTCTCACTTGTTATGAATAGTATTATAACTACAATATCGAAACTCACTATTGACATTATCCCTTATCACCTAAGACCCCGGGAAAAAAAATTGATGGAGGTTGATACCTAAGGTGGTTTGGGGAGGAATAATATCCTGGATAAATATAAGTGGATAAGAGGAAATAAAATCGATATCTCTTAAGAAAAAATTAGGGCCATGTTAGATATTGCAAATGGAAATTAAATTTTCCTTAAAGGGGCGCTTAGAGCGGCGCAAACCCCTATCATTGTTTATAAATGATTGTGTTGTATTTTAATTGCAGAGGTTTAGCTAGTGTCCCAAAAAAACTAGCTTTAAAAGCTCTTCTCCTGAACTATCTCCTTGATGTGTTATTGCTTCAAGAGACCCTGAGCCAGGGTGACTTGGTCACATATACACTTATTAAGATTCTTCCAGGCTAGACTTTTGTGACTGCTGATGTCAGAGGGAGGTCAGGTGGGCTGGAGGTTGGTTTAAAAAACAGTGTCATAAAACTTAATAATTCTTGGAAATTTGAGATGCTTATTGGTGTAGAGGTATTTTCTATGGAATTAGGCATTGAAATCACCATTGTGAACATATATGGGCCTTTTATGGAATATGTGGCTTTCTATAATAACCTCCTAATAAATCATTTATGCAAGATCCAAATTTGGTGGTGGGTGGATGTCCAAAACTTGGGGGCCTTTGGCTCATGTTGACCCTTTAGTTGATTTTTTCTTAAAAAAACTAAGGGATGATCACCTTATCGATTCAAACCTTATTAAAATTTATTCTACATAGAGGAATAAGAGAGTGGGGGAGTCTCGGGTGGAAAAAATATTGGATCAATTTCTGTTTAATGAAGAACTTGCTAGCCGAGTCTCGAGGTTTCGACAACGGGTGGGATCTTAGGGGGAATCAGATCACTCCCCCATCTTGCTGGAGTTGGCTGGAACCAATAAGAAATCGGTTTCCCCTTTCAAGTTTAATGTAGGATGGCTTAATGAAGTGGACTATAATAGGTTGGTTACTGAAACATGGAGGCCTATGGATCATGCTGAAAATGCCTCCCATGCTCCATATTTTTTAAACAAGCTAAAAAGCCTAAAAAAGGCGACAATCCTTTGGGAAAAAGAGAAGACAAAAAAAGACTCAATGGATATTTAGGCCATAGGGGAGGAGTTAGAACAATTTGTAAGTCAGGGGTCAAAAGGATATGTGGATGAGGAGAGGGACCGGATCAAATCCCTGGAAATGAGGAGGAGGAAAATATTGTTGGACAATGAAGAACAATGGTGTTTAAAGCGTCATGCAATATGGCTCTCAACTGGGGATGGAAACAAAAAAATCTTTCAAAAATATTCTAAGGGGAGGAAAAACACAAATATTATCTGGGAACTGGAAAATCCTAGGGGTGGTGATGTCAAATCATTTAATGAATTAGCCAATATGGGTACAAATCATTTCAAGTCCCTTTTTGGTGACCATGAGCGTGCCATGAATGGGGATGTGATTAGAGAGGCACAATTGTTTCCTAGGTATGTTGATGAGGGGGAAAATGAACACCTTATGGCTCCTGTTATGATTAAAGAAGTTGAACATGTCCTGAAATCTATGAAAAAGGAAAAAATTCCTAGGCCGGATGGCTAGACTGTGGAATTTTTTCAACATTTTTTGGAATTGATGGGAGGTGCCATTGTTGATGTGGTGCAAGAGTCCAGAATAAATGGAACTATTCATGATCCCTTCAACTCAACATTCCTGGCCCACATTCCAAAATCTGATCTCCCTTCATCCTTTGATGATTCCATGCCTATTTAATTATGCAATTGTATATACAAAATTATTGCAAAAATTATTGCAATCAGACTAAAACCTTTATTATCTTGTAATATTTGTAAAGAACAATTTGGATTTCCAGATGGCAGGCAGATTCATGATGCCATTGGGGTGGCCCAAGAAAATTTGAATAGAATTAAGCTGTCAAGAAATAAATGCATGATACTTAAAATTTATCTATCCAAAGCTTATGATCGAATCAGTTGGTTATATTTGAGACTTTTGCTGACTCACTTGGGATTCATAATTGAATATGTAAACTAGATAATGGATTGTATTGAAAATTTGTCCTTCACAGTTCTTATTAATGGGGCAACGTCCCCATTTTTCCATAGTCAAAGAGGACTCAGACAAGGGTGCCCTCTCTCCCTTCTCTTGTTTCTTTTAGTTGTCGAAGGTCTAAGTCAGTTTATGCATTAAGCAAAAAGAAGGGAAGAGATAAAAGGTATAGAATTTTTTACAAACTTGTATATTTCCCATTTGTTATTTGTGGATGATATATTATTGTTTAGTAATAAAAATTGGGAGGAGGTGCTTCAGATTAAAATTATTTTGGGCCTATTCATGAAGGCATCAGGAATGGCTATAAACATCCAGAAATTGTACTCGATATATCAGGGTATCTCAGGACCAGAACTTGCCTGGGTTTCAAATGTCCTCCCTTTTGCTTAATTCATGATGGGAGAAAGGCTAAAATATATGGGCTACTATTTGAAATTTGACTCTTACAGGAAACATGACCGGTCTTTGTTATTATCAAAAATTGAGAAGCAAATTAATCTCTGGAGCTAGAAAAGGATTTCTAGGGTTGGGAGGTTGGTGCTCATAAAATCGGTGTTGTTGGCAATTCCGGTGTACTGGATTTACCTTATGTGGGTTCCTAAAGGCATTCTAAACAAAATCAAGAGCATGTGTAGTGGTTTTTTATGGGCTGGAAAGAAAGAAAAGATGGTATTCCCTTAGGTGGCTTGGGATAAAATTGCAAGGTCAAAGGAATGGGGTGGTTGGGGAATAAAGAATTTAGGTACTTTTTCCACTTCTCTAGCTGCAAAATTAGGATGGAGACTACTGATGGAAGATAATATTTGGATGGATGTGGTTAAAATAAAATACATATATTCAATTCCTATTGAAGATAGGATTCAAAAACTTGAAAAAAAATTCATAAAATCATCAGTTATTTAGAAGGTTGTTATGTTATCATTTGGGTTAGTGGGAGAAGGCCTGGCCTGGCAGGTTGATAATGGGGAAAAATTCAGGATTGGGATGGATCCATGGGTTGGATGCAATGATTTGTTTATCCTTTCTATAGGACTTGTAGATACACTACATAAAAAATGGGTCATTTTCTTGTACCATATCGCAAATCATGAAGATACTATTATTTGGAAAAAGGCCTGGAAATTAGTTGACGATCTCCAAATTGGTCAACAATGGAGGCAGGAATGACATGTCTATACTCAGGAATTAACCCGCTCAAGGGTTCGGTTAAAATATTACCCTGACATAATCCGATGGGTTCATGCAAAGTCATGCCAATATTCGCCAAAAGTGGGCTATGAACACTTAATGAAGAGAAGGGGGTGGGGTGCTCCAAAATGGTGGGAAAGTCGTTATGGAAGTTGGATTGCCCTACAAAAACTAGACTTTTTCTTTTGGTGCATCCGAATGAAAAAAGTGCCCACATGGGATTCTCTACAGAAGATATTTCTACTTGGGCCTGGTTGGTGCATTCTATGCAAGGATGCAAATGATTCCTCTGATAATCTCTTTCTGGATTGCTGCTTCAGAATTTTTTTTTGGGATTTTACACCGTCCCTTATAAATATTATATCTCTTTGGAACGAAGAAAACTATGGGGAGGCTTGGCATTGATGGTGGCTATATGACAAAGATGAAAATATCAGAAAAAATCTTCTAATCATCTCGTGGGGCATCTGGATGGCTCAGAATAAAGGGATTTTTCAGGACATTGCTAATTCCCCGTCAATATTTGTTGCTAAATGTGCTTCAATATTCTCACTCCTTCCTTCCTCTCATCATAAAATAATTCCTAGACACATATGCATTGAAAAAATAAACTATGAAATCCTATGGGCATATTTTTACAGGGCACCAGAAAACTAATTGAGATGTGGTTCAAGCATGGTTATTCATAAAAATTTGAACTATTCTTTGGCTGTATCAGTGAGTATTGGTAGTGGCACAAACAACTATTCTGAACTATTTACCCTAAAACTTCTTTTATGCTGGCTCATCCATATGGATATTGATTCGGTTCAAATGTTTGGTGATTCTATGAATGCCATAAATTGGTTCAACAATGCACAAAGATGTCAAAATATGTTGTTAACCCCCATCCTTGAAGAGATACATGCTCTAAAATTGTCTTTTGTACTTATTTATGTATGCCATATTTACAGGGAACGAAACAGGGCAACTGACGGTCTTTCTAAGGACGACATACAAAAGGATTTGGAGGCGTGGTACATAACAGATAAATATGATGGAGTTGTCCGTGTGTCGGACATTAAACCTTATTAATTGGGGTCTATCTTGTATTATATTTTTATATATTTTCTTCGACACACAATGTTTATCTTATGGAGTATCTATATACATAATTTTTGGAAAAATTATATATATATATATATATATATTTTTGTATATTATGAGAAAGATCCTATATACTTCATTGCAGTATTTCTGTTTTTTTTCCCATATGGGAGGCCCAACTGTTCATGGATAGCTCGTTTCGATGGCTGATTTTTTGGTTGTTTGTTGTGACACTTCTGAGTGATGGTGTTTGTTATACTGTGTATATCAGTAGTTTTTTGTGGACAGGTAACACTGTGTAGAAATTATATACAAGATACATGTATATATCCAGATTCTCCTGATCTAAAAATATTTATCTTCTTGCTAAATACAAAATCCTTCCACTGTTAATCTTTTGCGGAAATTTAAAATAAATTGCAAACACATGAAGCAATAAAAAACAATTGCACATAACACATTTGTTTAACGGGAAAGCCTGAAGCTGAAAACCACAACTATAATATATTATGTATCATGGAGATCATGTAACAATCTCATACAAAGCTCAGTACATCCAGCTCTCAGTACAATCAATCGTCACACACTAATCAGAAGAAATATGCAAATCCATGCACTGATTTCTTTCCACCTAATAGCCTGCCTCCACTGCGCAATCCCTGCTGAAGAATACCCCTGAATTAATTCGATTCTACCTTACTTTCACTGCACAATCCTCATTGGCAACTCCAATGTGTGTGTGGTGCAATCAATGCATCACTATAGTCACAACAAATAGTCCATATTTCCCCTTCACCTATCTCTCCACTGAGTCTCCACTGGAACTGACATGCACTGTAGTTAACTGCTGTATTTTTTCAGTTGATTAGTGAGTTATTATTTGTGAATTAATCAAATAATTAATTCACTCCACTCTTACTAGTGTATCATTCAGTTAGACTAGATACAACTAGCTCAACTAAGTTTAAATCCATTAACTGAGTTAAACTGAATAACAACTCCATGAACTACTCTTCCAACTCTGTCATAACTTTTCCACTTCAGTTCTAACTGAGTCCTCCATACATGAACCACCAATAAACCCTAGGAATTGCGTAATTCCTTCAGCCCACTGATTTTCCAAATCTGCGCATTGAAATTAAGCGCTCTAAGAGAATAAGTTGAGGTTTATTGTCAGATTATTATTAAGAGCTAATAATAATCGACACTTCTATTTTTAGATCAACGATCTATAAATAGACTTCACCCAATATTCTAAAAATAAAATTTCATCTATTTTTCCAACTTGACCAACCATCCACAAATAACATCCCGCAACTTCTGAAATATGATCACCATGTCTAAAAATAGACTTACACCTAAAAATAGCCTGCAGGCCCACTTAGTAAAGGTGACTAATTTTCACTAAGCTCATCAGTTGAATCTCAACACTCCCTCTCAACAAGATAGGGATTATCCTTCACCCCGATCCTGCTTCTATGGTATTCGAATTTGATCCTAGTGAGTTCCTTCGTCAGAATATCTACGTCCTGATCTTCTGTAGGAATGTACTGAAGCAACATGATCTTCCACTGCACACAATCTATGATATGATGATACCAGATATCAATATGTTTAGATATATAATGAAACACAGGATTAATCGAGAGTTTAATGCAACTCTGATTATCACAATGTATCACTATAGGATCTAAATGTGAACCGAACAAACCAACCGGGATCTTCCTCATCCAGATAGCCCCACATGCAGCTTGACTTGCTGCCATGTATTCTGCTTTCACTGAACTGAGTGCCACGGATATTTGTTTCCTGTTGTACCAAGAAACTGCTATAGATCCGATACTGAAAACCTCCCCTGATGTTCTCTTTCTGTCCGTTGGGCTGCCTGCCCAATATACATCCCTGAAGCCATGCAACTTCACCTCATCTGTCTGTCTGTACCATAAGCCATACTAAGATGTGCGCCTGAGATACCTCAGGACATGCTTGCCTGCCTTCCAAAAGAGCTTGGTAGGCTTAACCATTGCTTGTGAAAGCTGGTTCACCGCATAGCATATGTCCGGTCTTGTATTAACTAAATACATGAGCGAACCCACCAACTATCGATAAACAGTGGCATCCACTACCTTTGTCGATGTAGAATCCTCTTTCCTCCAATTTCCTGGAAGAGGAGTGTCGATAGGCTTGCAGCCTTGCATGTGAAACTTCTCTAGTATCTCCTTGACATACTTGCCTTGAGACACAAACAATTCACCTTCCCGCTGCCATATTTCCAATCCAAGGAAATAATGAAGGAGGCACAAATCCTTCATCTCAAACTCCTTTGCAAGATCTGCCTTGCATGAGTGTATCAACTTCTCATCACACATTAGCATTAAATCATCAACATAAAGAACAATGATTAAAATCTTACCCTCCACCACAATTTGGTACAGGTTTGCATCCGCCTCACTCTTGGTGAAGCCAAGTCCAGTGAAATAGTTGTCGATCTGTGTGTACCAAGCACGTGGTGCTTGCTTCAGCCCATACAAGCGCTCTTTGAACTGCACGCATGCGACTCACTTTCTTCCGGAAGACTCCGTCCTTCGGTACGCTCCAATGTACACCTCTTCCTCAGTGACATTAGGAACAGTCTTCACATCCATACGATGAATGTGCCAACCCATCTCTGTTTCGAGAAGAAAGGATGGTCCTTATGGAAGAATACCCATCGACAGTGCAAGGTTTCATAATCAATCCCCTCGAGTACGCGAAGCCTGGGTAACAAATCTTGCCTTATACTTCTCCAGCGCTCCCATCGATGGCCGCACACCTTGTAGATCCATCTTGATCACCACAACTGATTTATCCCACTAACCAGGTTTCAATCTCTGGCTAATTTGTTCCCGACAATGGAGTCATACTCTCCACCACCAGCATCTACCCAGCAGGCGCCTTCTTCTTCAATTCCATGGCTGCTGTCACGATACACCAAATGAGTTAAGCCATGTATCCAGTAAATCGGTCAGGTGACTGTCTCTGTCTGCACTGTGATGTAGGGACTCTTACATTCTGTGTCGCATCAAGCTTCAGTCTCTCATCTTTTGTAGTACATTTTTTTCCTTGTCTGATGTTTGGTTTTGCATGAGTGGACTCCTCTACTCCATGAATCTCCTCCTGTGGCTGATCCACATCTAGAGGCTCATCTTTGGGAACAAGAAGTTCCTCCTCTGCATGCAAGTGTAGCTCCCTCTCAAGCGAAAACTTCATGGCTTTCACCTCATTGAATTTTGTATCCTGTCACACCACAGTTATCCGACTGTCTGGAAAATACACACGATAATTATGGGGTGTTTCTATGTACCCCACAAATATCCCAACACGCGATCGGCTCCCGGCTTTCACCCTTTGGCGTCCTTTGTCCACCGCAGATATAATTTGATGAGCCAAAAATCTTCAAATGAGAAATATTAGGCTTCTTACCAGTAAAAGCTTCTTCAGGTGTACTCATGCAAAGTACTATATGAGGACAATGGTTTTGCACATAAACCACAATGTTGCATGCTTCTGCCCACAAGTGCATCGGTAGGCCCTGGTCATGCAACATCGCTCGTGCAACACCCACGATCGTTATGTTCTTTATCTCCGTGACCCCATTCTGCTGTGGGTTATGAGGCGCTATGAGTTCTCTTTGAATTCCTTCTTTGCTATAAAAGTATTTGAATTTTCCCGAGATGTATTCGCCACCATTATCACTCCATAGAGCTTTCACTTGCTTCCTTGACTCCTTCTCAACCAATGCTTTAAACTCACATAACTTTGAGAATTTTTCGCTCTTCTTCTGCATGAAGAAGATCCAACATCTACGATAATAGTCATCAAAAAATATAACATAATACCTATGTTTTTCTATTGAAGCAACCGAGAAAGGTCCACACACTTCTGTGTGAATTCTCTCCAGGATCACCGAAGCACGATTCTCCTTCTCATGAAAGGTGGTCTTCACAAACTTACCCATAGTACATCCCTTGCACTGATCTGACTGCGCAAGAGTACCCTTGGGAAGTCCAGTAGAAATCTGCTGCAAAATCTTCAAAGCACCATGGTGAAGATGGCCCAATCTCCTGTGCCATAATTCGCCCTCATCCAGAAAAGCTCACCATAAACCTTTGTTAATCATTGCGGTATAACCATCTACCTCCAGCTTGTAGAGATTCTTAACTTGAATCCCAATCTGTAGTTTGACCGGGTGTTATGTCGTGGGAAATATTTTCCCTCGCTTAAAACAACGTCACCAACCTAAATGTTCCAACAAAAAGGCCAGAACGAGTTCTTCTTTAGACCTAGAACATGCATAACATCTTTCAACATAAATGGATTACCTAACTCCCTCTCAAAGGTAATTGTTAGATCCCTATATTACTAGTATAGTCCCTTATTATTGTTAGTGTAACCCCCTTATTGTTATTATTGAACCCTTGTAACCCCCATTTTGTTATTATTGTGCCCTTGAATTATTATTGTTAGGTCGGCTAGGATTACATTGTGGCCCACTAGGATTACATTATGGCCACATGGACTCCTATATATAGAAAGGAGGTTTTGTAAATTGTATCATCCAAAAATTGTTCATTCATGTAATGTATTGGAGGTTGCCCCCTCGAAGTGGCTTATTTCTAAGGCGTTGATATCTCTTTTCTTCTATTTTTGGAGCTGGTTTCACAACATTTGGTATCAGAGCTTTGAGATTTTAGGGTTTCACTGCTCCAAATAGGTCATCGTGGAATTGTCACCATAAATTTTTTTCTACGAAGGTTTAGAATGCGGAAATTTTTAGGTACGAAGCAAAATATAAGGCATTTTCGTTAAAATTTAGAGCTTGGTTGTAATATTTTTCGGAAGATTGAGATATGATGTGAAAGTTAGGTCATTTTGTAGGCTCCTGAATTTAACCTAAACAGGTCATCGTGGTATTTTCGTAATAACATTTTTTCTACGAAGGTTCAGAAGATGAAATTTTAAGAGTGTGAATCTGCAATCCTGAGGAACATCGTCGAAAAATTTCAGATATTGGTTCATAATATTTTCGGAGATATGATCTGTGGAAGTTAGGGATTTTTCAAGCTTCTAAATTTCATCTCAAAGAGGTGACCGTGGAAAAATATTCATAGCTCTCTCTATGAGCATTGGATTGGAATGATGTAAAAATTGGCCGCAATTAAACGGACTATAGTTTTTTTTCTATCAATTTTAGAGCCAAAGGAGGAAACATTGACACGTGGCAAGTCATACAAGTTTGCTCTACTGAACCAGTCCATAATTGGGTCATTGTGGGAGATTAGACATAACTTTGCCTTGAATAATCCAAATCAGATCAAACCTATGGTATTTGAAAGAAGCTTCAGAGGGCTACTGCAGGGCCAAATTTCAGATATTGAAGATCTGCAATTATAGAGATAATTCAATTTCAATATCGAGCTCCTCAAAAGCAAGTAAAAGGTGTGTATTTTCTTATGAATTGCATAAGTCTTGTTTGAAGAATCAAGTTGAATTAATTCCAAGGGCATATTGTAGAATAGATATCAGTGTTGGATTCTAAAATGGCCCCTAAAAATAATTCAACACCCATTAAGCCTTTAGAAGGCTCTACTATGACTCATGAAGACGAAGAATGACAACATGACATATCAAAATTACAAGAGCAAGTGCAACAAATTTCGCTCTCTCAAAGAGCAACAAAAAATGACATGGAATTTTTGAAGAAAGGCATGGAATATAAGATGGATGGTTTGAATAATGGCATGGAAGCTGGCATGGAATCTAATATGGATGACATGGAAGCTAAGATGGAAAACATGAAGAATGATTTAAAAGCAAACATGGAAGGTTTGAAAAAGTTGATACAAGAAATGTTTCCTAATGGTGAAAAAGATAGTAGAGGAAACTCATGATGAGAACAAAATAAATGTTAATCATGATTTCATAAACTATAATTTTGGAGGGAAGAACCACCATATTCCAAAAATGGATATGAGGAAGTTTGATGGAAAGGATCCTGTAACATGGATACTACAGATGGAGAAATATTTTGATCTCCATATTGTGCAAAACACACAAAGGTACGCATTGCAGCACATTTAGAAAAAAATACATTTGTATGGTATCGATGGCTTTACTTTTGGTAAAAAAAAAATGTCACTTGGTCAATTTTTACGGAGGAAGTAGCACATTATGAGGATACAAAACAACACCTTCTTTAGCCAATTGATAAATCTCTCAAACAAAAGGGTTTAGTGGGGTAGCACATTGAGGACTTCCAAAAATTGAATATAAGGGTAACTGATATTCCAGAGGAACACATGATCGATCTCTTCATAGGTACTTTAAAGGATAACATCGAACATGAAGTTCGCATTTTGGAACCTGATTCATTGGAGAAGGCACTCAGGTTGGTAAGAAAAATTGAATGTAAAATTATGGAGACAAGGAAGCCTACCACTCACTTCTATAAAGAGGGAAGTTTTGCTACTCCTAGATTTCCACAGCCTACAAGGTTGACACCACAAAAATTAGAAGAAAAAAGAGCAAAGGGCTTTGCTACAGTTGTGATAGTAAATACACTATAGGTCATAAGTGTGCTGAGAAGAAATTATTTTACATAGATTGTGAAGAAGAAGAAGAAAATGAATAAGAAGAGGATATACACTAAGAACCATCCCTAGAAGAAGAATAAATGAGTCCGACCATATCGTGTAATGCATTGGCAGGAATTACCACTCGTCAAACTCTCAAGATAGAAGGAAATATTAAGAAGGAAAAGTTAATAGTGTTGATTGATTCAGGTAGGACCCATAAGTTTATTCATTGTAAGGTAGCCAAGGAATTGAATTGTTTCCTATACCCAGCACCAGAATGTCAAGTGATGGTTGCAAATGGAGGAACTATAAATTGCTCTGGAAAATTCCATAATATCAAGCTAACCATGGGGGAATATGTATTGAATAGTCCAATGCTTTCCATTCCTATAGGAGGCGCTGATGTTGTACTAGGAGTACAATGGTTACAATCTTTGGGGATGGTAGCTTTTAATTTTCAAGAACTTTGTTGAGATTCAACAAGATTATGAGCTTAGTGAAAAGAGCCACCTTCACTAAGTGGGCCCGCAGGCTATTTTTTGCGCAAGTCTATTTTTAGACATGTCGATCATATTTCAGAAGTTGCGGGATGCTATTTGTGGATGGTTGATCAAGGTTGAAAAATAGATGAAATTATGTTTTTAGAATATTGGGCGAAGTCTATTTATAGATCGTCAATCTAAAAACAGATGCATGTCGATTATTATTAGCTCTTAATAATAATCAGACTCGAAACAACAAATTATTCTCTTGGAGCACTTCAGTTCAGTGCACAGACGTGGTAAAACAGTCGACAGAAGAAATTACACTATTCCTAAGGGTTTACTGGAGCTATTGCATGGAGGACTCAGTTAGAACTCAAGTGGAAGAGTTATGACACAGTTGGAAGGATTAGTTATGGAGTTGTATTCAATTTAACTCAGTTAGACTCAGTTGAGCTAGTTGTATCTAGTCTAACAGATTGATACACTAGTGAGAGTGGAGTGAATTAATTAGTTAATTAATTCACAAATAATAACTCATTAATCAACTGAACAATACAACAGTTAACTACAATGCATGTTAGTTTCAGTGGAGACCAGTGGAGAGATAGGTGAAAGGGAAAGATAGACTATCTATTGTGACTATAGTGATGCATTGATTGCATCCAACAGTCAGTGGAGATGCCAATGAGGATTGCGTAGTCAAGGATGGAGTAATTAGAATTCATTCAGAGCTATTCTTCATTAGAGATTGCACACTGGAGGTAGGCTAGCAGGTGGCAAAGATCGGTGCATGATTAGTGTATGACGATTGTACTGACTGAGAGCTTGTGATAAGCTTTGTATGTTTGTATGAGATTGTCATATGATCTCCATGTTACATAATATATAGTTGGGGTTTTCAGCTTCAGGCTTTCCCGGTTAAAAACTGTGTTATGTGCGATTGATAATTTTTGTTTATGCTTCACATGTGTGTGCAATTAATTTTTTCCGCAAAAGATTAACAAGTGGAATAGATTCAATATCTTGCATAAAGTTAAATAGTGTGAGATCAGGTGGATCTTGGACATATGCATGCTTAGTGCATATAATTTCTACATGGTATCAGAGCATTGTTGATTGAATATTGCAATTGTGAAGTGAGTTTGTGCTGGTGGACAATTCGAATTTGCTACATAAGATTCTTGGTGCAGAAATCGAGTATACATTGAAATGTCTTTTAACGGATTGAGATTGGAGTATGCCCTTGATGGGAGCTTGAATTACATAGCCTGGAAGGACAGGATGGAGGTGGTGCTATAGGATAATGGGCTGAAGGATTTCATCGATAGTGATGTTCCTAGGCCGGGATCTAGCGATGTTGCATTACTTGATGCATGGCAAAAGAAGGCTGCAAAGATGAGGAGGATTCTGTTGGAAGATGTGAAGGACCACATTGTGTCCAACCTTCATGGGAAATCCAATCCATTCTTAATGTGGAAGGCTTTGACAAATTTTTTCCAAAGAAGAAGTGACCAGAGGAAGTTGGCGCTTAAAGACAAGCTCAGAAAAATAAAAATGGAGAAAGGCGACAATATTCCAAAATACCTCACGAAGTTTGTCCACCTAAGGATGAACTGGGAAGTGTGGGGGTTACTGTTGATGAAGAAGACTTGGTGAGCTTGGCTCTCCTTGGGCTTCTGAAGAGTTGGCATAGCTACGAAGACTCTGTCAATGGACGTGAGAAACTGCTAGGATGGGAGCGACTTTGGTCGGATCTTGTGCAGGAGGAGATAAGGCGGGGTACCAGGGATGGATCTTCATCAAAGAATGAAGATGAAGATAATTTCACTTTGGCTTCCAAAGAAAGGAAAGGTAAGGGGAAGAAAAATCCTTCTAAATCCAGTGCGAAAGGAAAGAAGCAGAACTTGTCCAAAGTGAAGTGTTTTTACTATCACGAGCATGGACATTTCGCCACTAAATGTCCACAGAAGAAGAATAATAAGCAGGCTGCTGGATATGCAGTTGGAGAGGTCTTAGCCTCGCAATTTGAGTTGGATTTTTCCTTGATCTCATGCTTGGTTTCAAGATGCATGGGATCGGTGTGGTATCTTGATAGTGGTGTGTCTTTCCATATGATGGGAGACAAAGAGTTGTTTAGTGAATTGGAGGAGAAGGACCTCCAGATGCATATAGAGATGGGCAATGATGGTCGGTACAGTGCGACTGGAATTGGGACCATTACCTTTGAGAGGGATTCTGGTAATCCATTCTTGTTGAAGAATGTCATGCATGTTCCAGGTCTGAAGAAGAATTTGGTCTCAGTTGCAATGCTGGAAGACAGAGGTTATGATGTTGTTTTCAGTGAGGAAAAAACTTTCCTTCGACATAAATGGCTACGTTGCAATGGTGGGCAAAGAAGAAGAAGTGGTGAGCCAGGATGAGGGCGAATTATGGCACAGGAGATTGGGCCATCTTCACCATGGCGCTTTGAAGATTTTGCAGCAAATTTCTACTGGACTTCCCAAGGGTACTATTGTGCAGTCAGATCAATGCAAAGGATGTACAATGGGTAAGTTTGTGAAGACCAACTTTCATGAGAAGAACCATGCTTCGGTGATCCTGGAGAGAATTCACACAGACGTGTGTGGACCATTCTTGGTTGCTTCAACAGCAAAACACAGGTATTATGTGATATTTGTTGATGAATTTTCTCGTAGATGTTGGATCTTCTTCATGCAGAAGAAGAGTGAAACATTCTCAAAGTTCTATGAGTTGAAGGCATTGGTGGAGAAGGAGTCGGGGAAGCAGGTGAAAGCTCTAAGGAGTGATAATGGTGGTGAATACATCTCGGGTGAATTCAAAGACTTATGTAGCAAAGAAGGAATTTGAAGAGGACTCATAGCGCCTCATAACCCACAACAGAATGGGGTCGCGGAGAGAAAGAACAGAACGATCGTGGGTGATGCACGAGCGATGCTGCATGATCAGGGCCTATCGATGCACTTGTGGGCGGAAGCATGAAACACTGCGGTTTATGTGAAAAACTGTTGTCCTCATAAAGTACTTGGCATGAGTACACCCAAGGAAGATTTTACTGGTAAGAAGCCTGATATTTCTCATTTGAAGATTTTTGGCTCATCTGTTTACATTCATGTGATGAAGGACGCCAGGAAGAAGCTGGAGCCGACTGTAGAAGTTGGGATATTTGTGGGTACACAGAAAAACCCCATAACCATCATGTGTATTTTCCAGACAGTCGGATGACTGTTGTGCGACGGGATATAAAATTCAATGAGGTGAAAGCCATGAAGTTGTCGCTTGAGAGGGCGCTACACTTGCATGCGGAGGAGGAAATTCTTGTTCCCAAAGATGAGCCTCTGGATGTGGATCAACCACAGGAGGAGATTCATGGAGTGGAGGATTCCACTCATGCATAACCAAACATCAGACAAGGCAGAAAGCGTACCACGGAAGCTGAGATATTGAAGCTTGATGCGGCACAAAATGTAGGAGTCCCTACATCACAGCGCAGACAAAGACAGTCACCTGAACGATATACTGGATACATGGCTCTTATGAGCAAGTGTATCATGACAAAGCCATCTTCTTTTGAAGAAGCAATGTAGGAGCCCACATGGGTAGATGCCATGGTGGAGGAGTATGACTCCATTGTCAGAAACAGTGCTTGGGAGATTGTTCCAAGTGTTTGGAAAACTTGCAGGATCAAGATGATCTGCTGGCAGCAAGTCACCATGGGAGCGCCAGTTGTATATAAGGCAAGATTTTTTCCTGCTTCTCATAGATTGAAGGATTGAATATGAAAGAACCTTGCACCACGCACGTATTCTTCCATGCCTTATGAATGCATCCTTGCCTTCAATAGCTGTGGAGAAGTTGCAGCATGTTCACTGTGATGATGTGAAGGAGCGCATTCTTAATGGGATCATTGAGAAAGAGGTGTACATTGAGTACCCAAGGATTTGAGTTTCTGAACAATGGTCACATGTGTGCGTACCTGCAAGATGTCAGACAGCTGGAAAATCACCCCGTGCTTCATACACTCAGATCGATAGCTATTTCACTGGACTTGAATTCACCAAGAGTGAGGCGGATGCAAACCTGTACCAGATTGTGGTTGAGGGTAAGCTTTTGATCATTGTACTTTATGTTGATGATTTGATACTAATAGGTGATGAGCAATTGATACACTCATGCAAATTTGATCTTGCAAAGGAGTTTGAGATGAAGGATTTAGGCCTCCTTCATTATTTCCTTGGATTGGAAATATGGCAGCGGGAAGGTGAACTGTTTGTGTCTCAATGCAAGTATGCCTGGGAGATACTGGAGAAGTTTCACATGCAAGGCCGCAAGCTTATCGACACTCCTCTTCTAGGAAATTGGAAGAAAGAGGATGCTACATCGGCAGAGGTAGTGGATGCCACTATTTATTGACAGTTGGTGGGTTTGCTCATATATTTAGTCAATACAAGACTGGGCATATTCTATGCGGTGAACCAGCTTTCACAAGCGATGGTTAAGCCTACCAAGCTCTTTTGGAAGGCAGACAAGCATGTCCTGAGATATCTCAGGGGCACATCTGAGTATGGTTTATGGTACAGACAGACATATGGGGTGAATTTGCATGGCTTCACGGATGCAGATTGGGCAGGAAGCCCAACAAACAAAAAGAGCACATCAGGAGGGATTTTCACTATCGGATCTATGACAGTTTCTTGGTATAGCAGGAAACAAAGATCCATGGCACTCAGTTCAGCGGAAACAGAATACATGGCAACAAGTTTAACTGCATGTGAAGCTATCTGGATGAAGAAGATTCTGGTTGGTTTTTTCGGTTCACATTTAGTTCCCACGGTACATTTAGTTCCCACGGTGATTCATTGTGATAATCATAGTTGCATTAAACTCTTTTTTAATCTTGTGTTTCATGATAGATTTAAACATATTGATATCCGGTATCATCATATCAGAGATTGTGTGCAGCGGAAGATCATGTTGCTTCAGTACATTCCTACGGAGGATCAGAATGCAGATATTCTGACGAAGGTGCTCACCAGGAGAAAATTCGAATACCATAGAGGCAGGATCGGGGTGAAGGATAATCCCTATCTTGTTGAGAGGGAGTGTTGAGATTCAACAAGATGACGAGATTAGTGAAAATAGTCGCCTTCACTAAGTGGGCCCGCAGGATTTTTTTGGCACAAGTCTATTTTTAGACATGTCGATCATATTTCAGAAGTTGCAGGATGCTATTTGTGGATGGTTGATCAAGTTGGAAAAATAGATGAAATTTTATTTTTAGAATATTGGGCGAAGTCTATTTATAAATCGTCAATCTAAAAATAGATGCACGTCGGTTATTATTAGCTCTTAATAATAATCAAACTCTAAACAACAACTTATTCTCTTGGAGCACTTCAGTTCAGTGCACAGATGTGGCACAACAACTGACAGAAGGAATTACGCTATTCCTAAGGGTTTACTGGAGCTATTGCATGGAGGACTGCTTTAACTCGTTAAGAGTTAAGGATGGGCTTGGAAAGGAAAAATGCAGAGTTGTATTCAGTTTAACTCAGTTAGACTCAGTTGAGCTAGTTGTATCTAATCTAACTTAATGATACACTAGTGAGAGTGGAGCGAATTAATTAGTTAATTAATTTACAAATAATAACTCATTAATCAACTGAACAAATACAACAATTAACTACAGTGCATGTTAGTTCCAGTGAAGACCCAGTGGAGAGAATGGTGAAAGGGTGAGATAGACTATCCGTTGTGACTACTAGTGATGCATTGATTGCATCCAACACCTGCATGAGATTCAATGAGGATCACAATAGTCAAGGATGGATTAATTCAACGTCCATATTATTCTTCATCGATATTACGAAAGGAGGTACAAGAAAGGGGAAGATCGGTATGGATTTGCAAGATTGGGTCTGATTAGTGTATGACGATTGTACTGTACTGAGAGCTTGTGATAAGCTTTGTATGTTTGTATGAGATTTTCATATGATCTCCATGTTACATAATATATAGTTGGGGTTTTCAGCTTCAGGCTTTCCCGGTTAAAAACTGTGTTATGTGCGATTGATAATTTTTTGTTTATGCTTCACATGTGTGTGAAATTAATTTTTTCCGCAAAAGATTAACAAGTGGAATAGATTATGTATCTTGCATAAAGTTAAATAGTGTGAGATTAGGGTGATGCAGACATACATGTTATAATATAATTTCTACAAACTCTTCCCTTTTTTCTTTTTTTCCTTAAGGAGTATGAAGTTTCCACTTACTTTATCATAGTGAAGCCTGGAAATATATTGTTCTGTAAGAATGTCATGACATAAGCTCTAATGTCATGACAAAGCTTCTAAAGAAAGAACAGCGAGGCGTAATTGCACAATTATGCTCACCAGAAGTTCCAACATCAAAATCATCTATTTCTGCAGATCTCCAACAAGTCTTGGACAATCATTCCAAGGTGTTTGAAACTCCCAAAGGACTCCCACCTATTCGTGATCAAGATCATGCTATTCATTTGATTCCAGGAAGTGTTCCTCCAAACATCAGGCCTTATAGATATCCTTACTTCCAAAAGAGCGAAATTGAACGTATGATTGCAGAAATGTTAGAGGCGGTATAATTCAACCTAGTCAAAGTTCTTTCTCTGCTCCTGTAGTATTGGTACACAAGAAGGATGGATCATGGCGAATGTGTCCGGATTATAGGGAGCTCAACAAGCTCACCATTAAAGACAAATTTCCCATTCCTGTGATTGATGAATTATTGGATGAATTACATGGAGCAATTTATTTTACCAAGTTGGATCTTCGTTCAGGATATCATCAAATTAGAATGAAGACTGAAGATATTCCAAAAACAACATTTCGAATTCATGAGGGTCATTATGAATTTTTGGTCATGCCTTTTGGCCTTACCAATGCACCTTCTACATTTCAAGGGTTGATGAATTCCATTTTCAAACCCTTCCTTAGAAAATTTGTGCTAGTATTTTTTGATGATATACTAATCTACAGCAGGTCTTGGAAGGATCATGTCGAACATGTTGACAGGCTGCTCAAACTATTGTAGGAGAAGCAATTATATGCAAAAACATCCAAATGTTTCTTTGGAGTACAAGAGGTGGAATATCTGGGTCATATTGTATCTCACGAGGGTGTTAAGGTAGACCCCAACAAAATTAAAGCCATTAAGGAATGGAAAGTCCCCACAACCATAAAGCAGTTGCGAGGATTTCTCGGGTTAACAGGGTATTATCGCAAGTTTGTTAAGAATTATGGGAGAATAGCAGCACCTCTAACAACATTATTGAATAAAGATGAATTTTCATGGACTCCTGAAGCAACTAAGGCCTTTGAACATCTTAAAGAGGCAATGTGCCTAGCACCGGTCTTAGCTACGCCAGACTTCACAAAAACCTTTATTGTGGAAAGTGATGCCTCAGGAAATGGAATTGGTGCAGTTTTAATGCAGGAAGGAAGACCCATTGCTTTTGAAAGTCGTCCAATCAAAGGAAAGTATTTACAGAAACCTATTTATGAGAAGGAAATGTTAGCAATACTACATGCACTAAAGAAATGGCGAACTTACCTAATGGGAAGACACTTCAAGGTAAAAACTGATCATGATAGCCTTAAACACTTTTTGGAACAAAGACTATCGTCAGAAGAACAGCAAAAATGGGTCACAAAGATGTTGGGTTATGACTTTGAAATAATCTACAAAAAAGGAAAGCTGAATGTTGTTGCAGATGCACTCTCAAGAAAGAATGAAGAGGTGGAAGCACTGCTTTGTGCCATTTCTATTATCCAACCAGATTGGATAACTGAAGCAAGAGATGAATGGAAGAAGGACAAAGATGTATGGACACTCATTCAAAAGTTGCAGCAAGATCCTAGTACATCTGATACATTTAGTTGGAAAAATGATTCCTTATGGTACAAATATCGTTTATATCTTTGTAAGAATTCCCAACTAAAACAAAAGATTCTTCTGGAATTGCACACTTCTCCTTTAGGAGGACACTCAGGATTTTTAAAAACTTACCACAGGGTGAAGAAAGAATTTTTTTGGGATGGCCTTAAATCTGATATTCAAAAGTTTGTGGCGGAATGTTTGGTTTTCCAGTAGAATAAAGTTGAGACAATTAAGACCGCGGGTCTTCTACAACCTTATCCATTCCAAGTCAACGTTGGGAGGAGATTTCAATGGATTTTATCACAGGTTTACCTAAGTCCAAAGGAAAGAGTGTCATCATGGTGGTAGTTGATAGACTTACCAAGTATGCACACTTTTGTGCATTATCTCATCCATTTAAAGCAAGTACAGTTGCTACTACATTTATGAACACAATTCAAAAGCTACATGGAAACCCAAGGGTTATTGTGAGCGACAGAGATCCCATTTTTACTGGAAATTTTTGGACGGAGTTATTTTCTTGTTCGGGTACTCAATTAGCTCATAGCTCATCTTATCATCCTCAATCTGATGGTCAAACTGAGATAGTAAATAAATGTTTGGAAGGATATCTTCGTTGTTTTGTATCCGATAAACAAACACAATGGGTCAAGTGGTTACCTCTTGCTGAATGGTGGTATAACACTTCCTTCCATACTGCAGCAAAAATGACCCCATTTATGGCACTTTATGGATATCATCCACCATCCATCACATCATCTTTAAGAGAAAATTCAAAGGTTCAAGCAGTGGAAGATCACATCGAGCATCAACAAGAAGTTCTCCAACTCTTAAAGGATAACCTGAATTTGGCACAAAATCGAATGAAACAACAGGCAGACCAACATCACAGCAAGAGAAGTTTTGATGTAGGAGACTGGGTATTTTTACGGCTACAAACATACAAACAATTGTCCCTCAAGCAAGCTAAGAAGGATAATAAATTATCGCCAAATAACTATGGTCCTTACAAGGTGTTGCAAAAGATTGGTACTATGGCATACAAATTGGAGCTTCCTGCTTCTTCACGAGTGCATCCAGTTTTCCATGTTTCATGCTTAAAGAAGGTTATAGGTGAAAATATTCCAGCTCAAACAATATTTCCAGAACTTTATGAGGAAGGAAAAATCATATTGGAACCTGAAGCGGTCATGGAAATAAGAACTCTACAGCTACGGAATCGATCAATTTCAGAGTATCTCATCAAGTGGAAGAACTTACCCACTTAAGATTCTACATGGGAGGATGAGAATTTTATACAGAAGCACCCAGAGCTACTCAAGCGTTGAGGACAACACTTTTTTGAAGGAGAGGGGCATGTTAGGTCCCTATATTACTAGTATAATCCCTTATTATTGTTAGTGTAACCCCCTTATTGTTATTATTGTACCCTTGTAACCCCCATATTGTTATTATTGTGCCCTTAAATTATTATTGTTAGGTCGGCTAGGATTACATTGTGGCTCCACTAGGATTACATTTTCACCCCATGGACTCCTATATATAGAAAGGAGGTTTTGTAATTTGAATCATCCAAGAATTGTTCATTCATGTAATGTATTGGAGGTTTCCCCCTCGAAGTGGCTTATTTCTAAGGCATTGATATCTCTTTTCTTCTCTTTTTGGAGCTGGTTTCACAACAGTAATGGTCCCAATGCTGATCACACTATATCGACCATCATCACCCATCTCTATATGCATTTGGAGATCCTTCTCCTCCAAGTCACTAAACAACTCCTTGTCTCCCGTCATATGGAAAGACACACCACTATCAGATACCACACTGATCCCATATAGCTTGAATCCAAGCATGCAATCAAAGATAAATCAAGTTCAAATTGCGAGGCTAAGGACTCTCCAGCTGTAGCTCCAGCAGCCTTCTTGTTCTTCTTCTTCTGTGGACAGTTAGTGGCAAAATGGCCATGTTCGTGACAGTGAAAACACTTCACCTTGGACAAATCTTGCTTCTTGCCTTTAGCTTCATATTTTGAAGGAAATTTCTTCCCCTTCCCTTTCCTTGCTTTGGCAGCTAAAGCGCAATTCTCTTCATCTTCATTCTTCGAATGAAGAGCCATCCATGGTACTTCACCTTATCTCCTCCTGCATAAGATCTGACCAAAGTCGCTCCCACCCCGACAGTTTCTCTCGTCCATTGACAGAGTCTTCGTAGCTATCCCAACTCTTTGGAAACCCAAGGAGAGCCAAGCTCACAAAGTCTTCATCATCAACAGTAATTTCCACACTTCCCATTTCATCCCTACAGTGGAAAAACTTCGTGAGATATTTTGGAATACTGTCGCCCTTCTCGATTTTTATTTTTCTGAGCTTATCTTTCAGCACCAACTTCCTCTGGTCGCTGCTGCTTTGGAACAAATATGTCAAAGCCTTCCACATTGCAAATGGAGTGGCTTTCCCATGAAGGCTGGACACAATATGGTCCTTCACACCTTCCAAGATAATTATTCTTGTCTTTGCTATCTTATTTTTCCATGCGTCAAGTAATGCAACATCGCTAGAACCAGGCTTAGGAACATCGATATCGATGAACTCCTTCAGTCCATTATCTTCCAGCACTGCCTCCATCCTATCCTTCCAGGCTATGTAATTCAAGCTGCCATCAAGGGCATACTCCAATCGCAACCCATTGAAAGACATTTCAATGTATACTCAAATGTCGCACCAAGAATTTTCTGCAGCAAATTCGAATTGTCCACCAGCACAAACTCAACAATTATTCAGAATTGCAATCTTCAAGAATTAACACTCCTCTGATACCATGTAGAAATTATATACAAGATGCATGTATATATCCGGATTCTCCTGATCTAACAATATTTATCTTCTTGCTAAATACAGAATCCTTCCACTGTTAATATTTTGCGGAAATTTAAAATCAATTGCAAACACATGAAGCAATAAAAAACAATCGCACATAACACAATTGTTTAACGGGAAAGCCTGAAGCTGAAAACCAAAACTATCATATATTATGTATCATGGAGTTCATGTAACAATCTCATACAAAGATTAGTACATCAAGCTCTCAATACAATCAATCTTCACACACTAATAAGAAGAAATCTGCAAATCCATGCACTGATTTCTTGTCACCTGATAGCCTACCTCCACTGCGCAATCCCTGTTGAAGAAGGCCCATGAATGAATTCGAATCTACCTTGATTGCACTGCGCAATCCTCATTGGAAACTCCAATGTGTGTGTGGTGTAATCAATGCATCACTATAGTCACAACAGATAGTCCATCTTGCCCTTTCACCTATCTCTCCACTGAGTCTCCACTCGAACTGACATGCACTGTAGTTAACTGCTGTATTTGTTTAGTTTATTAGTGAGTTATTATTTTTGAATTAATTAAATAATTAATTCACTCCACTCTCACTAGTGTATCATTTAGCTAGACTAGATACAACTAGCTCAACTGAGTTTAACTCCATTAACTGAGTTAAACTGAATAACAACTCCATGAACTACTCTTCCAACTCTGTCATAACTTTGCCACTTCAGTTCTAATTGAGTCCTCCATGCATGAACCACCAGTGAACCCTAGGAATTGCGTAATTCCTCCAGCCCACTAATTTTCCAAATCTGTACACTGAAATTAAGTGCTCCAAGAGAATAAGTTGATGTTTATTGTCGGATTATTATTAAGAGCTAATAATAATAGACACTTCTATTTTTAGATCGATGTTCTATAAATAGACTTCGCCCAATATTCTAAAAATTGAATTTCATCTATTTTTCCAACTTGACCAACCATCCGCAAATAGCATCCTGCAACTTCTGAAATATGATCACCATGTCTAAAAATAGACATAGTCTAAAAATAGACATAGTCTAAAAATAGACTTACACCTAAAAATAGCCTGCGGGCCCACTTAGTGAAGGTGACTGATTTTGACTAAGCTCATCATCTTGTTGAACCTCATCACACTGTGGCCCTCAATGGCTATGAAAAAACAAATGGAATATTGCGGCATATATGATGTAACTTTTTATCTGATATATAAAAGGTTCATTTTTTTTTTTTTAATGGGAAAAAAAAATACACCCCAAATGTAAATTTTCAATTAATACAATATTCTTGTTATGGTTTATATATATATATATATATATATATATATATATATATATATATATATATATATATATACACACACACACACACTATTTAAACTTCCTTTTATATAAATATAATTTTCTCTCCAAAATGAGTAGTGATGAAAAATTCACTATTATTAATTTGATTGTATTATTTTCTATAATAATAGTTAATGAAAATCTACCTAAATCAGTTGAAAGGGGCACAAGTTTCCTTGAGGATTGAATATATGCAACCCTCATCCCTCTCGCTCTATAAGGGTACAATTGGTGAATTCATGAACCATCCATAGCATACAACATGTATGGGCATGAATATTTTGATTTAGGTTCATAACTTCATCATGGCACTTGCAACTATGGAAATTTTATCGGTTCTGACCAGCATCCAGAGGATTTGACGTCCACGCTTAGCCATGAAAGTCTGGGAATATGATGATCCTTTCACTTGGTGACCTCCATAATTTCATCAGTTTCTAATTTGGATATCATTCAGTGTTGGCTCCATCCCTACGCAGAAATGGTTCACAAACTCCTCCAGTGTTTAGCTTCCTCTACTGTGGCTATTTGTTGGGAACCAATTAAGGGTATTCATCATGGTGTTTTCTTGGAGGAGTTTTTTGTCTAGTTATCATGGCTGGGGAAAAACCTAGTAGTAGACAATGAGGTCCTCACTACCAACCACTCACTCGTGCTTAACATGAGGTGGAATCTTCAATTCCCATTTACAAGAATTTCACTCCTCCTATATTCAAAGTGACTATTGAGTCAACTGAATTTGAAGCTCATATGGAATGATATTTTCTCCTTGATGTTGAATTCCAAGAGGATTTATCCTCTTGGGTTCCTAATGCCAGCACCTCTAAAAATCAAAACACCAAATATGTAAAAAAAAGTGATTTATACTTGCAGATAAAAATAATTTTCGACATGTTCTTGGTGGAAATAAGTCAGGAATACTAATTATATTCTAATTGGATGAGTTGCAACTACAAATAAAAGAGGTTGCCTACAAAGTTTTAGCTCAATCATGAAAGAATGTAGATTTCAAACCTCTAGCATATGAGAGTATTTATATATAAGTTTCTAATAATGATGACAAATATTCTCCAATTTAGTCCTTGCTAAGAATTTTATTCTCTATTGTTTGTCCTATCTTGTCATGATGGGAAACACTACTTCTCCTATCATGTTTTAGCTGCTACAACCACCCTCCAAAATTTTTCCCATGCTTTGATTTTGGAGCCTTCCCTTCTGTCCAAAAAAGCTTATCTTTTACTGCCCTCAAGTATTCATGTTATGATCAAGACTTAGCTTTTCGTGGTGTGCTTGTGATGAAGTTTATACCAGATGTTTTAGACACAAGCTGACTCTTAACTTGACCTTGCAACGTTCTCGGGCTTGCCTCCAGAAACTACACAATATTGGAAGACAGGCTAGCCTGAGGATTAAAACTGTGTAATCCAGATAGGCATGCCAGCCTTATGCTTGGAAACTACACAATTCAGGATGGAAGCCTAACCTTGAGCCCATAAACTATACAAAGCATCTCATCAACTCATAAAATGCACAATGCACTGAGTCAAGTAGTTGCCCAGTCCTAGGGAATTGCGTAATACTTCTTGGAGTGTGCATGGAAAGTTTCCTTGAAAAAGAAAAACCAAAAAGCAAAAAGAATCCCTAGAAAATAGGGAGTCATCATTAGTTTTCCGAAGGTGGCACAATTATTATTTTTGGAACTTTCTGCCAAGTGTCATTTTTCCTTGATTTTAGGCATGCACATCAAAAACCATAATCCACATAAATATGTTTAATTCCTATAGAGCTTATTTATATATTTGATCTTAGAGCTCTAGCATTCCCAAGGATATCAAGGATCCTTCAGTGGAGTTTCTGACGCTTTCCTGGTGAGTTTTGGTTTTGTCTTCTTTTGCCGCTTTTTCTGTCATTTTTTGTCGTTTCACTTATGTGAGTCTTGTTTTGCTTGTTTATCTTCATGGTTTTTGGCGTTGTAACTTGTATTAGCTTGTAGAAATGTTGGTTCAGTTTTTAATTTTCCTTTTATAAGTGTCACAATAGTTTTCTTGTGTTTACACACTGGTGATCATCGTTTCGATGACTCTCCATGCATGTTTGTTTTTCCTTCCGCATGTTGATATTTTTCACTTGATTTGCACTGATCTATCTATCCTTAATCAGATATGCACTTTAAATTGTGCCATCACTTAGATCTGATATTTTCCCACACTCTCTCTGGGCATATTTTCTCTTCACTTGGCCAATAGTTTCCTTTCCTAGCTGGGAATTACGCAAGTCAAAGGCTTAGGCTCTTAGCTTGGCTTATGAGACTGTGCAATACGTAGTACAAACTAACCCAACTATGCACTACATAATTCCATGTCTTAAGCCTCTCACTGCATCACTGACTTAGTATCATGCCTTAGGATGCATCATTGGTTGCTGAGACTGCGTAATGTGTAGTTCCTGTAGCCAGTCACTCTCCCTTGATCTCAAGAATCACGTAATTTTCCCCTTTAGTTCACTGGTTTTTGTTGTGATATTTCTTTATAAGTTGATTTTTTGAAGCTAATTTATTATTTCCATGAGTTCCTTTTCCTCCTACAAGTATCATAGTTGTTGAGCACTTCTCTTCATCAATCACCGAAATCATGGCATCAAAGAGATATACTTCAAAGAACACCATTGAAAGCAGTACCGGGGAGGCAGTTGAGAGTATGCCATTAAAATTTCCAGTTTATTCATATACTCAATCGTTCGTAGAAAGGAATTAGATATCACATGGCAGAAAGTGAATGAAGCATTCTCAACAAGAAGCTTCAAATCAGATCTAGAAGACCGACAGGTATATAACAATGTTCAACGGTCGGGACTACATAAGGTTGCATGTAGATATCCAGCTTTCCCATGTGCAAATGTTATCAACTGGATAGTTTCACATATTTATCTCAGTACTATGACTCTAAACAATGCCAACAGACAAAGGCTTTCTTCATTTCTGGAAAAAAATTACCATCTCATTTATCATTTGCCAGAGCTGGAATCACTCATGGATTATTATTTTTATGCTACCTGTTAGCCACCTATAAATTTTGTCATATCAAGTGGTGGCTAAATGATTTTGGACAGCCTTCAAGAAAAATTTTCATTACTAAAAATTGTTGATGCTTAAATTCTTTTGATAATATCCTATCCTTTGGATAGTCATCACTGCTTTTCCCCTTTTCAACTCAAAAATTCTGTTGTTATTACATGAAGAAAAACTGCTGCAAGCACCTTTTTCCTTTTCCCCCTTCTTCCAAAACTAACCTCATCTTTGCCTTTTCTTTTCCCATGAAATCCTTCATTCTCATGTTTTCCCCTTCTCCCTTCATCAAAACCCCTTTGATAAGGTCTAAGACCCTTTCTTAGCCTTATCTAAACCCTCAAACCCCTTTGAAAATCATTGAAAATCTATTAAAAAACCCATTTTCTTATTATAGACTTAAGCCCCCTAGGGCTAAGTCTTTTAACCCTCCCCTCCATATGCCCTGGTGCTGGAACCGAGCGCTAGCCTTCCAAGCGCTTATCGCGTTGCCCAATTGCAATTATCCCCTCCTCTTTAACTCCCGGTCATATTATCTTCCATGCACCCAAAGGCCCCGCAGTCGGGCGCCAAGCCACATTGTAAATTAATATTTTAAACCTTCATTTATATAAATTTGACGTTTTTTATTATGTCCTAAGGTTTTCCGCTGGTCCAAAGTTCAAGGCGATCTCCACCGTCGATCTAATACACAGATAGACAGCACGCAATCTCTCGCCCCGGTGGTCCCCGCCATCCACTTACTGCTGCAAAACCAAGCGGATTTCATCGCATCGCTTTTGAGCACGCGGCAGTTTCCTCTATTTCGCAGCGATTCCATACACCGGCTGATGCGTGGCCTCACCACTGTTCACAAAACCGCTGTTCATCGCGCATTAAAGTTCGGATGTGGAGTGGGCGCGATATTGGTGCGCACCGTCCGATCTGAAGCCGATCATCGGACGACGATCGCTCACCGAAGAAGCCCGATAGTTAACCAGGATATGACGCGATCATTAAAGCATCTCCGCCGTCGATCTGATCTGCAGATCGACGACCCATAATTCATTGCCCTGATTCCTCGCCCAGTCAGAATTTCCGGACCCAGGGGTTTTATTCATCCTGATTTTATTAAATATTTGAAATCCGGGTATGTTTCTAAGGATTATCGACGCCTGTTCTCCGCCGTTGATCACGTGGGCCGATCTCATTCGACGACCCATGTTTGTCCCAAATCTCGAACATGATTTTCGATCATTTTTTCCCCAAAACAAAGGTTTTAAACCTTTGTTTCTGCTTTTATTTTATTTTTCCGAATATCGTGACCCCTTCACGTTATTTATTCACCTCCGCTCCTGGCCATCGATCTGTGCGCGATCGATGGCTCCGATTCAATTTTCCTTTCCGCCTTCCCTTTGAATTCCTCCGATAAATCTCGACCGTTGGATGATGCCATCCAACGGCCATGCTCCCTCCACGAGCATCCTAAAGCAGTAAACTCATACATGTAGGATTTCATAATATTTATTTGTATTTTGCAGGGTTAAATGGTTTTTTCGCCATGATTGAAGAAAATTCAGAAGCAGAGGGTGACGATCCTGCCGCCTCTGATCTGTCAAATAGAATCATTTGCAGGTTTCGAATTCATGTTTCATCTGTGATTCATGAGGCATTGATGCCATATCACCCCTACGCAGCCCTGCATATCAGCAAAACACAGTGAATTAGACACAAATCAAAGAGTATCAGTGCCGAAGACAAAAATATATCAGGACAAAAAATTGAAGACAGATCTATAGCGATTACGGTTAAAATGGATTATCAGAAGCCTAAAACATAGTTTAAAGAAAATCGTGAGTGTTTTATAAGACATAAATCATACGCTGCCACATCAGGGGCTAATTAAATTCCCCAACCATCACAGAGCCACCCACAGCCTCAAAGCAGTCAAAGGAAAGTCGAAGTTATTACCAGACCATGAGGTATTTTTCACCAATACAGCTAAACAATTATTTCAACCAAAGGAACTTATTGTCAGCTGTCAGCAGAAGTTATTACAAGGATAACAAGGAACCTTGAAGTCAACAAATTCTTTCTAGCAAACCTAACAATTAATATAAGTGATTTAATACAGAAGAGACCTCTGTAAGCTTCTTCATTGAGCCCCCAAAGGCCAATAAGCCATTTAAGTCTGTATTAATTATCTTTAGAGATCTTTTATCAGATTCCACCTCCTCTTTCTTCTATAAATACTACTGCAGAAGAAGAGTTGGTGTTGGTTGATCACTAGTTGTAATATTGGAACTCTCTGAAATAATACATAGTCTGTGGAAGTTGAAGAAGAAATTGAAGTCTTGGAAGCCCTGATGATGTTGTTGCATGCTTGTTACTATGAAGGCTCTATCATTGGATCCATGAGCTTGGCTATTGGTGAAGTATTCTGAACTGTTTAATGTTTTCCCCTGTTTTCATTATGTTCCATAATTTCTTACTACAATAGGTTGAAAGTTTTAGGCTAAGAAATGACTCCTGGAAGCACCTTAGACCTGTTCACCCTTCACTATTTCATGTTTTTCTTCTACTGACGTATTTTAGAGTCTTTAACCTCTCTCTTTAGTCTTCATGCTTGTTTATTTCCTTAATAGTTCGAATAGTTGGTTTCAGCATGATTTATGGCTTTCCCTGCTTGTCTGCTGCCACTTAAAAACTGTTATTGAAGTCTCCCTTTGAAGTTTTTTGTTTACAGTGAGCCAAGGAGGTCTGTTCTGATCTGGCCCTTTGTCCTTGCTTAAACAATTGTCTTAAATGTCTTTATAGTTGTAATCATAGATGTGTTAGGTGTTCCCTCTTCTATGACTGCAGTTATTAGTGAATTTTTTATGTTTTCTAAGTCATTTGAAATAAAATCTTTGAGGAAATAGGGTGTTCCCCGAATCTTAGGTTTCATTTTAAAAGTTGTTTTGAAATCGTTGTTTGCTTAAAGGTGTGATTTGTAGAATTCATGGTTAGCCCTGTCTATCAAAAAGCTCTTTATTGTTAAAATTGTGTTTTGAAATTCCCTTTGTTGAGAATTAAATTTCTCTTTCCAAATCATTGATGTCCATCTCATTCCAAAAACCAAAGGATCCTGTGGCCAAGTTAGATTTGCCCTCTAATATCCCATATCCATTGATAAGTATGTTATGACATCTTTTTGACTCCATTGCCCAATGAACCAGATGTTTCTCCATTCTATATATCTTTCCTAGGCCTTTCATGTTCTGTTGTATCAACCCAACCAAACAAACAAACAAAAACTTGCACTTAATAACTAGTCTAAAATCCATACTCTAAGCACACAAGATAAACCTTTGCAAGCAAACATTTGAGAGATCCCTCTCTGAGAACAGGAGGACTAGATCTTGGAACTCTAAATATTGGTTCTGATGTTGCCTTATCTTTTGATTTTCCACACTATCAAAACACGGGACACCAACATAATGGCGATCACGGTGGGACCTACTGAGAATACAATGGTTTGAAAACACTTCTTAAAACTCTTTAGGCCTTTAAAATTGATAAAGAACACTTTTTGGACTTATCCCACCGCTCACACCAACATAATGGCGATCACGGTGGGACCTTGAGTAAAATATTCAAAACAAAACACTCACTGTCAGTATAATATAAGTAACCTCCCTCAAGAACTACCAAGCAATGGTAATCATGATAGGACCTTTGAATCAGTGACAAACTAAGAAACCCTTAGGATTCTCATAAAGCCTTATCAAACCTTGAAGGATTCAGTTACCAAGCCATAAGAGTGAGCTATGTATGTTTAAACACCTTAGCTAAGTGTTAAATCAGATTTAGGACAGTCTCATAACCTATAAGACCAGAATAACTCAGAAAAACCCAAAACATTTCAGTTTGGATTCACAAATAAACATGGTGGTGGAACCATCCAATATCTTACCTTCATAAAAGCTAAAAAGTTTCCACCTGGAGACTCCACTAGCCCCAGTAGGCCTATTACTTATCTAGGTCTCCAGGTCTCTTTAGGACCGTGTTAACCAACCTTGAAGAAGTTTAGGAGCCTAGTCCCTTACTAGATAAGACATCGTGAGAGGTAAAATTTCCCAAAAAAAAGTCCCTAAAACCTTAACCTATAATTTTTGAAAAAACAGTTTGGCTTCACATAGGATCAACACTAGATCCCATCCAGACCCAAATCCTCCTTTAATCGTTGACAATCCTGAGAGAATTCTGTGGCAGACTTCTAACTCTGGAAAATCGGCTGCTAATAGGAGCCTCTTAAGAACAAATTTCGTCCCTGAAAACCTTGTTGTCTTAGAAGATTCACAATTTGGTTTACATCATACACAGAACATCTTTAGAACTAGATCTCAAGGTGATTTAAACAAGACTGACCTTAACTTTGCATATTTGCAACCGAGTTTTAGTAGAGAAGCCTCACCTTCCACTCCTCTTGATTCCCAGCTTCTTCATCACTTTAGCCTTTTCCATAACAAATCTGCTCAAAATCAGTTTGCTGGCCCAAGTATTTCTTCCACTCCAATTCATACTACCACTGTTCAAAACACTCCATTTCAGCCATTTTTTGTAAACCCACCTCTTTTAAATCCACCCTTATTTCTAGCCATGGCAACATGGTATGCCCCATTAGTGTTACCACAACCTCTACTTCCCTTACCAAATGATTACTCCACTAGGTTCAATAGCGTTTACAATGCTCTCCCACCTCACATGAAACCTCCCCAAGGCATGGTCTTGGTAAGGTATCCTGAAGGCCTTGATGCTGAAATGACTTATGAATTAAGGGGGAGAGATTACTTAACCTTGGAAGACATGCAAAAAGGAGCTTTGAGTGTAGAAGCAAACATAATCGAGAAAAGAAATAGGTTGAGATTAGAGAAGAGGGTAACTTATAATGATGATCTACTACCCTCAACCTCAGCTTTTGACACAAAAATTGACAACCTAGTGAAGGTGATGGAGAGGATGCTTGAAAAGATCAATTTAAATGAGAGACTGCCACCAACAGAACCTCAAAACAATCAAAACAGAAATAGAAATCAGAATTATAGAAGAGAAAAAAATCAAGACAAGCAAAAGGAAAGCGACCAATAGATTAGACCTCCCTTCCAACAGAACTATGTAGATCAATATGAGGAATATAGGGAGTTGGAAAGGTTGGAAGAATATCATGTAAACTTGATTGGATCAGACAGTGGGGATGATGTTTTCCTCAATAAGGAAGAACAAGGTTTCTTCTCTTATGATCAAAATACAAACACCTATGAATATTCTGATGACTATAGATTGGGTTTTGAAAATGCAATCATGGAGGTACACAAATAGTATGATCTTAGGAGCAAGGGAAGCATAGATAATTCAAAGGATACTGACACTAGCACTGCTGTCAAGAAAAATGCAGAAAACCAGCCCAAAAAGACAGCAGAGAAAACCAACATTTTGGCCAAGAAACTAGACTTAAAAAAAGACAAATGCGTCCAGCCAAATGTTGAACAGAGTACCCCTAGCACTTCAGCTAGTAGTCCTAATAAAACTGTCCCAATTACCAGTCCAAACAAGGTTCAGTAAATCAAAGTTGCTGAAAAGAATTCAATTGAAAAGGAAGATGTAAATATCAACAAGTAAATTATTCCTTTCAGCCTTGAGGGAGAGATTGCTAAGACAAAAATTTCCATTCCCCTAGCTGAACTAGTAATCCAAGAAGTGTACAAAAACCAAGTTTTGAAAGCTTTGAACTTAGGAAGTGATACTGACACCTTGAACTTGACAGATGACAAACCTGAGTTGTTGTTTGGTCCAAAAGTTGAAGGAAAATACCAAGAAGGGGTTTTCCCTCCCTTCTATGCTAGCTTGAACATACACGAGAAAATTTTACACAATGCCATGTTAGATTCAGGAGCTTTACACAATCTAATGCCCAAGGTGGTAATGGAAAGCTTAGGCTTAGAGATTACTAAACCATACAAATATTTGTATTTCTTTGACTCAAGCAGAGTCAAATGTTTGGGTTTAATCAAAGATTTATGTGTTAATCTAGCTCAAATCTCTGCTAAGAGTCTTGTAATGGATATAGTTGTAGCTGACATTCCCCCTAAGTATGACATGCTCTTATCAAGATCTTGGGGAGCCAAACTTCAGGGAAGCCTTCAAATGGACATGTATTATGCCACCATCCCTGTTTTCAACCAAAACAGAAGACTATACAGGGAATCTCACATGAAGTACATGGTGAGAAACATAGACAAACCAAACAACACTCCAATCTATTCTATTCAATCAAGTTTAGATTCCTTTATCTTATGTAACGAAGATGAAATCACCCAACCAGATAAGGAAAACATGTACCCAATCAGTTCACCAGAACAATCAAATATTTCCCTCAATCAAATTCAAAACATTGACAATCAACAGCAACAAGAAACTGAAAATGAGGCAAATGTACTTTGGACAATAAACTTTGATGGATCCTGTAACAAAACAAGTGAAGGGGCAGGTGTTTGGATTCAAAATGCGAATCAAAGTTTTTCATACAAATTGGATTTCCCATGCACTAACAATATCGCTGAGTATGAAGCCCTTCTCCTAGGCTTACAATTTCTTAAACAGTTAGAAGCCCAAAAGATATCCATCCTAGGGGATTCTGAACTTATCATAAAACAAATCAAAGGAGAATACTCAGCTAGAAATCCAAGGCTTAGGGAATATCGGAACGCTGCCTTTGATTTATTGAAAACCTTTGAAAAATATGAACTCATTTTCATCCCTAGAGCACTGAATCATATAGCAAATGAACTCACCTTCAATGCCAGCAACTGCCAAATACCTGAGATAAATCAACAGCTCAGCGTGAAGGTAAAACACAGGCCTGCTGTGCCTGATAACGAAGATCACTGGCAAGTTTTTGAATCTGATAAACACATAGATGATTTCTTGAAATCAGAAAATGATTTCAGCATACCAATATTAGAAACCAGCCATAAAGAAAATTGTTTGTATATTGAACAAATCTCAGAAGTTGAAATGAAACATTCTGCTGATATAAATCATTGTGAGAATCCTTTGGAAGCAGAGATAACTGACAACGCAGACCAAGAATACGTGGAAGTTTTACAATGAAAAAATGATCAAATTCCAAGAGGTCTCACACCTTTAGAACACCTTTTCAATTTTAATGATGTAGCCAAAGACCCGAGAATGGAGCCTGTGGAAACCAACGTAGAAGAGCATAACATAGGCAGTCTAGCAGAACCCAAGATGATCAAACTATCCAGCACTCTCCTAGCTCACATAAAATCTCAATACATAGAGCTGTTCAAAGAGTTTAAATATGTGTTTGCTTGGGGATACAAAGACTTAAAATCATATGATACCAGCATCATCCAGCACAAGATTCCCCTGAAGGAAAATCAAAAGCCTTTTAAACAAAAACTAAGAAAAATAAACCCTCTCTTACTACCTTTAGTTAAGGCAGAAATTGAAAAAATGCATGATGCTGGGATCATAGTACCCATTAGATTTTCAGAGTGGGTATCAAACTTAGTTTCTGTTAGAAAGAAAACAGGGGAAATCAGGCTCTGTATTGACTTTAGAAATTTAAATAGAGCCTCTTTAAAATACAACTACCCCTTACGCAAGATGGACCATATACTTCAAAGGGTAGTTGGGTCAAGGAGGATATCCCTCTTAGATGGGTTCTCAGGTTACAACCAGGTGTTAGTGCTCCCAAGTGATCAAATCAAAACTGCTTTTACCACATCTTGGGGCACCTTTATGTATGTCAAAATGGCTTTCGGATCAATGAATGCAGGGGCCACCTTCCAAAGGGCCATGTACATAGCCTTTTCCGAAGACATTGGCTATTTCATAATCATTTACCTTGATGACATAACCGTTTTCTCAAAAACTGATAAAGAACATTTGATTCACCTGAGAAAATTTTTTGAGAAGTGTAGGAAATTTGGTTTGTCATTGAATCCCAAGAAGACACTCTTTGGTCTCCAAGAAGGTAAACTTCCCGGCCATATAATTTCAAAAGAGGGAATCAAAATAGATCCTACAAGGATAGATGGCATATTACAAATCAGTCATCCAAGAAGCCTCAAAGAGTTGCAATCTTTCATCGGAAAGATTAATTTTCCGAGGAGGTTTATTCCTAATCTTATTGAGCTATTAAAAAACATTGCAAACATGCTTAAGAAATATGTCGGTGTAAAATGGACTTTACCAGCTAAACAATCATTCAAACTGGTCAAACAAGCTCTTACTCAAACACCAGTCCTGATTAGTCCAGATTTTACCAAAGAATTTTACATCTTTTCTTTTGCATCTGAACATACAATAGCTGCAGTTTTACTTCAAAAGAATGATTTGGGGCAGGAAAAATCAATATATTTCTTTAGTAGGGCCTTAAGAGATGCTCCTCTCAAATATAATATCATGGAGAAGCAATCCTTAGCATTAGTGAAAGCTTTAAAAGACTTTAGGGTCTATATTTTACACTCTCACATTATTGCTTTTGTTCCACATACTGTTGTCAAGGACATTCTAAGTCAAGACCCTGATGGTAAAGGGCGAAAATGGATTGCAACTATTCTTGAGTATGACTTAGAGATCAGGCCCACCAAACTAGTTAAAGGGCAAGGATTAGCAAAACTTATGGCTGAGTCTAACTTCCAAGCACTGGACATGAATATGGTAGATGTGTTAGAAGAAATAGAAGAATCTACTGCTCCTTTTATTGAAGAAACATTTCTGAATTCTCCTTGGTATGCTGACATTATTTAGGTGCTTTTATATTTAAATGCCCCTCCTTATTTGTCTAAAACTAAAGCTAGATTGTTGAAACAAAAGGCTTTGAGTTTTTTCATCCTAGATGGGGTGTTATATTGGAAAAATGCTGTTGGAATTTTGCTTAAATATTTACTTGAAGATGATGCAGGGAAAATCATGCATGAGTTGCATGACGAAGAATGTGGAGGACACCTCTACTGGAAGGCCATATCAAACAAAATTCTTAAATTAGGTTACTATTGGCCTACCCTTTTCCCAGACACTCAGAAGTTGGTCATGTCTTGCCATAAGTGTCAAATCTTTGATGGCAAAAGAAAACTTCTTCCCTTACCCTTACATCCTATCAGAGTTGAGGCACCTTTTCAACAATGGGGGCTGGACTTCATTGGGGAAATCCATCCATCCTCCTCAGCTCAACATAAGTGGATCCTCACGGCCACTGACTTCTTTACCGAGTGGATAGAAGCTATACCCTCCAGAAATGCCAATGACTCTGTCATTATCAAGTTTCTTGAAACTAATATCCTATCCAGATTTGGTTGTCCCCGAAAAATCATAACAGACAATGCTGCTGCCTTTAAATCTAAAAATATGGTTGAATTTTGTTACAAATACCACATAACCTTAGGCCATTCCACTGCTTACTATCCCCAAGGAAATGGATTAGCTGAATCTTCCAACAAGAGCCTCATCAATATCATTAAAAAGCTATTGGAACAAAAACAGAAATCATGGCACAGTAAACTGGTTCATGCCTTATGGGCTGATAGGTTAACTACAAAGAAATCAATATATATGCCCCCCTATCAGCTAGTTTATGGCATGGACGCAGTTTTTCCCACCTCGTTGGGAGTGCCAGTCATGAAGCTCCTTCAAGAATTGCAGGTTGAAGAGAATGATATGCAGAGGAGAATCAATCAAACCATCCATTTGCAGCAGACCAGAGAAGAAGTTTATGAAAGAACTTAGTTAGTCCAAGAAAATATGAAGAAGCTATTTGATAAAAGGACTAAGGCAGAAAATTTCCAAATTGGAAATGTTGTTCTTAAGTGGGATTCAAGGAGAGAAGAGAAGGGAAAACATGGCAAGTTTGAGAACTTGTGGAAAGGTCCTTATGTTATACATGCTGAGAGGGGTCACAATGCATTCTTCCTGAAAGAACTAAATGGGGAGGATCTACATGGAGGTCCTGTCAATGGTAGGATGCTCAAGCATTACTTCTGCTAAGAGTCTTGAGTTTTAAAGCATTTTATTTTTCATTATAAATATCATAGTGTGAACATTGCATTCAAAGTTTTAAAAATAAAAATACAAAAAACAATCGAAAAGAGAAAAGAGGGCAAATTGTGAAAACAAGAAAGGTATAGCCCCATACCAAAAAAGAGAAACAAATCTGAAAGTGTGCAAGCCCAAACGCCACTCCTAAAAAACACACTTCTAGCCAGTCAAACAACCTAATCTTGACTAACTAGCTTTAAATTTTCTGCTGATAGGATAGTGAATTCGATTGGCCAAACTGTTTAATCTTGGCTTATCAATAGATAGTTTAGGATAGAAATTCAAGGTTCAAACATGCTCAAAATCTGAACCTAAGTTTCCAAAGAGAAAATGACTCGAATCTGTTTCAAGTTCTGAGTCAAAAGATGTAAAAATCTGGTTCTAAGTTGCTCAAAATCTAAACCAATTGACAAAGGAAAGATAACTCGAAACAAAAGTCAAAACAGAGCTATAAAAAAGAGGAAGGAAATGCTTTCAAATTTCATATCTCAGGCCTTCCAATTTTTTTTTAAATATTTTCTGCAAAATAAATGTCTATGTGCAACTTTTTTTATGCCATAGATCACAGCAATTCAAAAAGCTTAATCTTGACTTGACTGTTTTTTAATTTTCTGTTGTAGAATTTAGAGAATAAAGTCTGTTGGACAGTTTAATCCCAACAGATAATAGATTAGGCAGAGAAAAATATGGGCTCAACTGTTTAATCTGAGTCCATGGAGAAATAAGGAGTAGAAATAGATTAGATTTCCTGCTTTCAAAAAGAATGAAATGATGTGAAAGAGTTTGCCAATCCAAGTTCACTCTAATGAAGAAAAAATGTTAGATCAGTAGGATTGGGTAGGTAGAAAGATTGTATTGATGAAGATCCATGGTTTTTATGGCTGCTAATGTGTTTTCAAAACAAGATCATCCCAGCAAAGGAAGGGCAGCCCAATGGATGAGGCAACTGATCAGCCTCCTAGAGAATCCAAGTCTGAAATTCTTGATGCCTTCAAGAAGGCACCATCCCCAAGTGGAGCCACTGTTAGCCACCTATAAATTTTGTCATATCAAGTGGTGGCTAAATGATTTTGGACAACCTTCAAGAAACAATTTCATTGCTAAAAATTGTTGATGCTTAAAGTCTTTTGATAATATTCTATCCTTTGGATAATCGTCACTGCTTTTCCCCTTTTCAACTCATAAATTCTGTTGTTATTACATGAAGAAAAACTGCTGCAAGCACCTTTTTCCTTTTCCCCCTTCTTCCAAAACTAACCTCATCTTTGCCTTTTAATTTCCCATGAAATCCTTCATTCTCATGTTTTCCCCTTCTCCCTTCATCAAAACCCCTTTGATAAGGTCTAAGACCCTTTCTTAGCCTTATCGAAACCCTCAAACCCCTTTGAAAATCATTGAAAATATATTAAAAAACCCATTTTCTTATTATAGACTTAAGCCCCCTAGGGATAAGTCTTTTAACCCTCCCCTCCATACGCCCTGGTGCTGGAACCGAGCGGCAGCCTTCCAAGCGCTTATCGCGTTGCCCAATTGCGATTAGCCCCTCCTCTTTAACCCCCGGTCATATTATCTTCCATGCGCCCAAAGGCCCCGCAGTCAGGCGCCAAGCCACATTGTAAATTAATATTTTAAACCTTCATTTATATAAATTTGACGTTTTTATTATGTCTTAAGGTTTTCCGTTGGTCCAAAGTTCAAGGCGATCTCCATCGTCAATCTGATCCACAGATCGACGACGCGCAATCTCTCGCCTCGGTGGTCCCCTCCATCCACTTACTGCTGCAAAACCAAGCGGATTTCATCACACCACTTTTGAGCGTGCGACGGTTTCTTCTATTTCGCAGTGATTCCATACACCGGTTGACGCGTGGCCTCGCCACTATTCACAAAACCGCCGTTCATCGTGCATTAAAGTTCGGATGTGGAGTGGGCGCGATATTGGTGCGCGCCGTCTGATTTGAGGCCGCTCATCAGACAGTGATCGCTCACCGAAGAAGCTCGACATTTAACCAGGATATGACGCGATAATTAAAGCATCTCTGCTGTCGATATGATATGCAGATCGATGACCCATAATTCATCGCCCTGATTCCTCGCCTAGTCAACATTTCTGGACCCGGGGGTTTTATTCATCCTGATTTTATTAAATATTTGAAATCCGGGTATGTTTCTAAGGATTATCAGTGCCTGTTCTCCACCGTTGATCGCGTGGGCTGATCTCATCTGACGGCCCACGTTTGTCCCAAATCCCGAACATGATTTTCAATCATTTTTTCCCCAAAACAAAGGTTTTAAACCTTTGTTTATGCTTTTATTTTATTTTTTCCGAATATCGTGACCCCTTCACGTTATTTATTCACCTCCGCTCCTGGCTGTCGATCTCTGTGCGATCGACGGCTCCGATTCAATTTTCCTTTCCGCCTTCCCTTTGAATTCCTCTAATAAATCTCGACCGTTGGATGATGCCATCCAACGGCCATGCTCCCTCCACGTGCCTCCTGAAGCAGTAAACTCATACATGCAGGATTTCATAATATTTATTTGTATTTTGCAGGGTTAAATGGTTTTTTCACCATGACTGAAGAAAATTCAGAAGCAGAGGGTGACGATCCGCCCACCTCTGATCTGTCAAAGAGAATCATTTGCAGGTTTTAAATTCACATTTCATCCATGATTCATGAGGCATTGATGCCATATCACCCCTGCGCAGCCCTGCATATCAGCAAAACACAGTGAATTAGACACAAATCAAAGAGTATCAGTGCCGAAGACAAAAATATACCAGGACAGAAAATTGAAGACAGATCTATAGGGATTACAGCTAAAATGGATTATCAGAAGCCTAAAACACAGTTTAAAGAAAATCATGAGTGTTTTATCAGACATAAAGCATACGCTGCCACATCAGGGGCTAATTAAATTCCCTAACCGTCACAGAGCCACCTACAGCCTCAAAGAAATCAAAGGAAAGTCGAAGTTATTACCAGACGAGGAGGTATTTTGCACCAATACAGCTGAACAATTATTTCAACCAAAGGAACTTATTGTCAGCTGTCAGCAGAACTTATTACAAGGATAACAAGGAGCCTTGAAGTCAACAAATTCTTTCTTGCAAACCTAATAGTTAATATAAGTGATTTAATACAAAAGACACCTATGTAAGCTTCTTCATTGAGCCCCAAAGGTCGAGAAGCCATTTAAGTTTGTATTAATTATCTTTAGAGATCTTTTATTAGAGTCCACCTCCTCTTTCTTCTATAAATACTACTGCAGAAGAAGAGTTGGTGTTGGTTGATCACTAGTTGTAATATTGGAACTCTCTTAAATAATACATAGTCTGTGGAAGTTGAAGAAGAAATTGAAGTCTTGGAAGCCCTGATGATGTTGTTGCATGCTTGTTACCGTGAAGGGCTCGTCGCTGGAACCATGAGCTACATGGCTGGTGAAGTATTCGAACTCGTTTAATGTTTTCTCCAAGCCATTATGTTCCATAATTTTCAGCCAACAGTCGAAAAGTTTTAGCCAAGAAATGACTTTGAAGTACCTAGACCTGTTTCTACCCTTCATCAAGTTTCATGTTTTTCTTCTGCTAAAGTATTTTAGAGTCTTTAACCTCTCTCTTTAGTCTTCATGCTTGTTTATTTCCTTAATAGTTCGAATAGTTGGTTTCAGCATGATTTATGGTTTTCCCTGCTTGTCTGCTGCCACTTAAAAACTGTTATTGAAGTATCCCTTTGAAGTTTTCTATTTACAGTGAGCCAAGGAGGTTTGTTCTGATCTTGCCCTTTGTCCTTGCTTAAATAGTTGTATTAAAGGTATTTATAGTTGTAATCATAGATGTGTTAGGTGTTCCCTCTTCTATGACTGCAGTTATCATTGAATTTTTTATGTTTTCTAAGTCATTTGAAATAAAATCTTTGAGGAAATAGGGTGTTCCCCGAATCTTAGGTTTCATTTCAAAAGTTGTTTTGAAATCATTATTTGCTTAAAGGTGTGATTTGTAGAATTCATGGTTAGCCCTGTCTATCAAAAAGCTCTTTATTGTTAAAATTGTGTTTTCAAATTCCCTTTGTTGAGAATTAAACTTCTCTTTCCAAATCATTGATGTCCATCTCATTCCAAAAACCAAAGGATCTTGTGGCCAAGTTAGATTTTCCCTCTGATATCCCATATCCATTGATAAGTATGTTATGACCTCTTTTTGACTCCATTTCCCAATGAACCAGATGTTTCTCCATTCTATATATGTTTCCTATGCCTTTCATGTTCTACTGTATCAACCCAACCAAACAAACAAACAAACACCTGCACTTAATAAATATTTTAAAATCCATACTCTAAGCACACAAGATAAACCTTTGCAAACAAAAATTTGAGAGATCCCTCTCTGAGAACAGGAGGACTAGATCCTGGAACTCTAAAGATTGGTTCTGATGTTGCCTTGTCTTTTGATTTGCCAAACTATCAAAACACGGGACACCAACACTACCACCAATTACTTGAGCACAAAGGAAATTGTTAGAAGTTGGGTGAAAGAGCCTTCAAAGCTTCTTCAGACACCCACCAACACCTAAAAGACAAAATCTCTCAAGAGGGCATATCAAATCCTAATAGTTTATGTTGCAGAATCTATGGAAAACGGAGCACTAGGACCTTCCCTGAAGGGTGGGAATTCTTACTGAACTAGGTTATGAATGAAGGGAAATTGTTCAATTGGACATACTTGTTGGATCTATAGTTAAGTATCCATGTATCCAACACTCTGAATCCTATTGAGGGCAGGCAAGCTAGATTTTACATGTTTTCATATCTACTGGATGCAATCTCCGCTCACAATTCATTCTCTGGCATCAATTGGAATTGGAAACCAAGAGACCATGTCTTTCACATCTACTGCAAACTACTCTTTAAGTGTAGCCACATAGGAGTAATGGAAAATATAACTGAACACTTCCTTATTCCATTATACAAGATTATTTTTTAGGAAGAGCCACCTTGCATGTTGTGTGGGGCAATGGAATCAATGTCGAAGATAGTAGACTGGTTTGCCTGATTAGATGGAACTTTCCTCAGAGTGTTCAATAAACAGAAGTCACCACATATTTTACCGAGTTATGCCACCAATAAGTTAGTCATGCAAGAAGTTTCATATCATATATCCATAAGGTTGTCAACATATTTTCACAGGAAGAATAAAGCACCTTAGCCAACTCTTCCTATGAAAATTAGATTGTACAAGATTAAGAACCTGAAATTTATGGACATCGAAGGAAATGCAATAGAAAAAATTGCATTTGATACTCTAGACTTCAATCCGTACAATCCTCGGAATTTTCGTAGAGACTACTGTGAGATAATTCATTTTTAGTGGCTGAGCAAGACATTTTATTGGTCAGAGGAGGAACCATGGAAGAATTGTTATAATGCCTCCAAGTCCCACGAACTGGTTAGTTTTACAAGAACTTTGCAGGTTACTCCATAGAAAGAGGGCACTCTAGAAGCAGTACCAATGGAAGAGCACAACCCATTGCTTGAAAAGGGTAAGAGGAAGCTTGCGGGTATCCTAGGGGAGAACGAAGTCACAAGATGAAATCGTATAAAATCATTATGAGAGCAGATTTAGTGAAAAAGGCAAGGAGGAAACAAATGATGCATGAAGTAGAACATAAGAAGAGGGAAGACCAAGAGAAAAGGATATTGGAGGAAGAAAAGAATAAGAAAGAAGAAGAAGAAAAGCAGAAGTAGGAAGAATAAGATAAGTGAAGAGTAGAAGAAGAAGAAGCCACACAGAAAAAAGTTGAGGAGCAAGAGCATAACCGAAAATTAGAAGAGAAAAGTGAACAATTGCAAGAGAAGGAGCTCACTCAATATATTGAAGAGTTTATTTTGATCCAAGACATGGAGGTGGAACCAGAGCCACATAACTAAAATCTAGACCTTATGCCAAGCACACAACAGGTCACCATTTAGTCTCCCCCTCCTCCAGCAGAGCAGGCTCCAAGTGAGGCTAAGGAAATTGTTCCTCTCAATGAAGGTCTGGTTATGGACACATACAATCTGACTTATGATGAGCTTCATAAAAATATTGTACAAGCAGGGAAGAAAAATTTTCTGGATGACCTCGCATCTCCTGCATTTATTGGATAAAGGGTGATTATGGAATACATTGGGAAGAATCCCAATGCCATTGTCACAACCAACTTTGCCTTCACAGGTGCAACATATTCAAACATTGAATATCTGATGAAAATGAAAAACAATTGGAAAATAACTTGCAGGATGTTAGGCAAGAGGTTGAACAGCTCTGAGCAGCAACTCTGAAGGCAACTTCCGCATAGGTCCTTTTGGAGAAACTGAAGGCATCGATACTCAGCGAAGTATTGACACTGGGAGAGACCATACAAAATATTTATGAGGAGCTTGTTACTGTGCATAAGGGAGTTTTCCACTTGTACAACTTGCAACCGAAGTGTAAAGATCATGTTAAAACTCTCAAGGTTGTACATGTAGTCATTTTTGTCGTGCATGAATGGTCACTGTGAGACAAAGAGGCACCACTTGAATTGGGAAAGAAAATAAAGCATGAGGTAAAGTTGGAAAAATAAAAGGTTCGGATGCTCGTCCAGAATAACAAACAACTCACCTCGTTCATTGCCAACATTCAGTCCTCGTATGCATGATTTTATAATGGCATGGATTTCTTGGTGAAATCACATAGGATCTCATCAATTGGCTCACTCACTGAATCCAAAGGTAGGAACCAGACTAGGAAGGAGATTAAATAATACTTGGAGCATTGAAAATAGATCACCACCAAGGAATATCTTGAAGTGAACATTTAAAATATGCAAAAGTACATTGGTTTCCCTATCCAAATAAACACGATGTTGCTCATTCTAAAGAAGGAAGTACAAAATATTTCCAAGTTAGTATACGTGGATGCCATGGAGGCTAGATTACGCTTCCATCCTGACACCATCACACAGTTTGAGGGACTCATTGCGCGATAAAAAAATTTGGCACCGTTACGTGACTGAGAAACAACAAGTGGAGTTTGTTGAGCTAGAGTTCCCCCAAACTCAAGCATGACATGTTTTGACTTATTAGGAGTTGAATCTACCCTATTTTTTCTTATATGGGTATGATTATGTTGAATCTACCCTATTTTCATGCATATGTTGTGAATATAGTAGGACTATTCTTGTTGTATTTGCAATGTATGTTATTTCACTTACGCTTATGCTTATGAACTATTTTGTTTGCATTGGTACAAATCATGTTGAATGTGTGTTGTTTTATATTTCCATCATGTCTTTATGCCCATGTGTTCCTTTCAAGATGTGTACTATTACAAGATTCTAGGGGGATCACTCACTTTCCCTTCGTGTGTTAGAACCTTCATGAATTACACTTGACTTTCTGCAGAGTCACACACTTGTTCCCACCAAAGTCACCATACACCACACTATGTGTTATTGCAGCCAAGGAACATCATTACAACCCACTACATTTGCAATTGGGTTGTATTCTAGATGGGACTCCTACACCAAACAGTGTGAGGTCTAGTTGGGACTTCATATCTGGTAGATCCCTTGAATGTCAGTGGGTCCAACACCGTAAACATTTATGGTGCTAGAAGGAGGGGCACATGAAAAGTTGAGCCCATGAAGTCTATTTGAACTCTCCGCACCATTAAATGGCTTCTTCCCAAATCTTAACCCCGACATGTTTTTCCATAACTGCAAATATGAACGTGATGCAGGAATTTTTTTTATTTTTTTTCACAAGGTCGGTTGCTGGTTGATATATTCAAAAGAAAAAAGGAGGGAGACGGATCTCCAGTTTTACAATATGGCTTTGGTAAATGCAGGACCAACAGCAGATGCAGTTTATGCCAAATTCTGCTTTACATTTTGCTTCCGTCGCTGTGTAGAAGAAGGAGGCAGTATAAATTCTGACAAACTGCCATAAAATGAAACAGATTTTACATTTCATATTTTAGTTTTGCAGATATGCCGCTTTTTCCGCCTGTTGAGATAGAGATAGCGCCGCTTAACTAATTCAAAAGGTGTTTTGTTTGATGTTCTTTGACTTGTCTTCAGAACAGCTTGCGTAGCTGACAAGGACGAAACCAAGGTTGCAAGAGGACAAAATCTGGGGCAGAGGAACTCTGTCTGTGATGAAGAATTCATGGAGCAGTGTCCAAGATGCGTCTGAGATCGGTAGGGAGAAGATGGGAAGAGATCAACTGGAGTAAGTGAACATTCATTTGAGCACGAAATGTTGAGAAAACAGAGGGCGCAGAGCTTAATGGGTTTTAAAAGAGCGATCCAGAGAGAGTTAAATTTTGATGTTGAGAAGGTTACATCTGTGGGGGTCAACGCCATTGGACAGAAGGCAGGAGTCTGAATCTTCGCAGAGAAGCTGGGCAAAGGAATTCGGAGTCCACGAGCAGTGATCTGCTGTGGGGTGGATCTGCTTAGGGAGTAAGACTAGATCATGGCAAGAAAAAGTGTTGGTTAGAGCCATTGCACCGGAGGATACCAACAGAGTGGGAACAAGCTTTATTTTCCAAATCATCAGCAGTTTTGTTGAGAGATCGAAGGACATGGTAATAAAAATTGCCTTTCATCTGCTGGTCCAAAGAGTGGCAACGCTCAATAATTTGCTGCAGAAGCAGATTTTGGGCTTTTCTGTTACTAATCATCAGACCAATGACAATGGCAGAGTCTCCAATTATAATAGCCTTGGTTATACCAAGTTTCTGAAGCTGGAGCAAACCTTGAAGGAGGGCGAAAGCTTCAGCCCTGTTGTTTGAAGCAGAGCCCAGACCCCATTCATAATCAGTTAACACATCTCCATTACCGTTGCAAATAAATCCTCCAGCCCTAGCCATTCCTGGATTAGATTTGGAGGCTCCATCGAAAAAGAGATAATGGGTATTGCAATTACTGAGCCATCGAGCAAATTCTTCATCTTTCATCCTAATTTTCCATCTACATCTGGAGTTGTTTCTGCTATTGGGATCACTTCTGTTTTGTTCTATGTTGCTTCTGTCCAGAATAGGCCCAATGTAATTCCTTTCTTCGACATTTAGATCCAGCACCTTCGGATTCCCATGACATTTTGTGGACAGAATTTCCAAGTTGAGGTTCCAAGCTTTGTTATAGAGTTTTCTAACATTAGTTTCTTTACCTTTGAAGATCATTATATTTCTTTCCAGCCAGATGTTCCAAAGAAGGGTACAGGGCAAGGCATTCCAGACCCGTCGAGCTGTGTTGTTTGCTTTTTTTCCCCACGGGTAGCTTTTTTTCCATATGTGTAGCACTTCAGATATGTTAGTGCCAGGCGCCCAAGGGGGGTTGTGACTCCGAAAAGCTTCCTTCCAGCAGGATGAAGCAAAAGGGCAGTCTATAAATAGATGTTGGCTTGTCTCTTCTTGACTTTGGCAGTTTGGACAGCGAGATGGTCCATTTATTCCTCGCTTTCTGAGGTTCTCTGCGGTGAGGGCTTTCCCTCTTAGGAGGATCCATAAGAATAATTTGATTTTTGGGAGAGTTTCTGCCTTCCAAACAAGTCTCCATTGTGCCCAGATTGCCATGGGATACTCGTTGATGCAGATCTAATGATAAGCAGCCTTAATAGTGTAGATTGTGCCTGAAGGATCCCATTGAAAGTCATCAGCAAGGTAGCGTTTGGAAGGGGCTATACCATGAAGGTAGACTTTCAGGTTGTTGAGACTGATTTCTGTATCTGTAGGTATGTGAGGGAAAGTCCAACCTTTCCAGGTCTGAGAGTGGGCTTCCCATTGTGATATCTGGTCCAGAGTTTGAATCCCTGCACTGCTGAAGAGAGCTAGAATCTGCTGAGTACCTGGCCTTCGACTTATGGGTTGTTGCCCCATTATTTTGTCTTCCCCAATTCTAATGTAGCTACCGCCTTTGGGCACTTTGGAAGTGTTTTGTTCAAGAAATGGTATAGCTTTCTTACACATCCTCCAGATTTTTTAGCACGCTTGGTTAGGGAGCTCATGATCCAATAGCTGGTGCCTTGGGTAGTCGAGATATTTTTTTTCTAGAACTGTTTTCCACCAAGCATTCCTGCCAGATATAAGTCTCCAAACCAGATTGCTAGCAAAGGCAAGATTTAGGAATTTAGAGGATCTGATTCCCAGCCCTCCATTCTCGCATGGCTGAGTGACCTGCTTCCAGCTTACCAAGTTGTATTTTTTTTTTTTCAGTTCTCCCTCCTTGCCAAAGAAAATGACGAAGGAGAGCATCCATTTTAAATTGAAAATTGGCAGGGGCTTGTGAGAGAGTAAAACAATACAAGGGCAGGGAGGACAGGCCTGCTTTAAGAAGAATTATGCGCCCTGCAGGATTAAGCCAAGAGGTGCCCCAATGCTGTATCTTCCTTTTCATCTTGTCGATAATAACTTCCTAGGCTGTAGCTTTCAAGATGCCGGCACTCACAGGCATGCCCAAATAAGTAAATTGCTCCCAATTCAACTTACATGGAACCCCAAAAGTTGTAGCAATCCTATGGAGAACTTGTGCCGAAGTGTTCCACCCATAAATACAGCTCTTAAGATAATTTATCAGACCTCCAGAGTAGCTCATATATTTATCTAGGAGAGCTTTAAAACGGCGGGCGATGATGTTTGAGGCTCCCCCCATTAGAAGAGTATCGTCAGCAAACTGAGAGTGATTGATGTTCTTGACTCCATTATCAAATTTGATCCCGGTGATGAGGCCCATGTGACGATTGTAATCCAGAGCTCTACTAAAAGATTCAGCCATCAAAATAAAGAGATAAGGTGAGAGGGGGCAGCCTTGTCTAAGACCACGAGAGGATTGAAAGGATGGTCCAGGTCTGCCATTGAGAAGAGGGGAGATCCAAGGTCCTGTAATGCAGGCTTTGATAAGGCTGATAAAGGATGTGGCAAATCCCATTTTTTCAAGCACAGCAAATAGGAAGGAATGCCTGGCACGGTCAAAAGCATTGGCTAAGTCTAACTTTAAAATGAAGCCTTTCTCATTTCGGGTTTCACTGGAGTGAATTGCCTCTTGGACAAGAAGGATGGAGTCCGAGATTTGCCTATTGGCCATAAAACCCCCTTGATTTTCAGATATAAGAGTGGGAAGGATAGGTTTTAGGTGAGCAGCCAAGATTTTTGTCAAAATTTTATATGATGAGTTGCACAACGAGATGGGGCGAAAACGAGAGAAGGTCAAAGGTCGATTTTCTTTAGGGATAAGGGCAAGGTGGGTTGCATTAGTGAATCCTCCGATTTTGCATTTACGTTGGATCCATCTTAGCATCTTGACAAGATATTTTTTAATTATTCCCCAGTATGTTCTATAGAAGCAGATTGGAAAGCCATCTGGACCTGGGGCTTTATCTGGCTGAAGAGCCCATATGGCATCATGTATTTCATCTTCATTGATTTCCTTAGTCAAATCTGCATTAATATCCTCATTGATTCCTTTGGGCATATGCTGTAGGAGGTCAGAATAATCCTCTGTTTCCTTGGTCTCAGTTAAAAGAGTGTTGTAATAGGCTGAGGCAGTTTGCTTGATAGCTTCTTGGGTTTTTTGAGGGCAGCCTTCCTCATCATTGATCATGGTGACATTATTTCTGACTTTCCTGACAGTTGCTTACTTATGGAAAAAAGTTGTATTTTTGTCTCCTCCTTGAAGCCAAAGCTGTCTTGACTTAATTCTCCACTTCTGCTCTTCTTCTCTATTAACCCGGTACAGCTGATAATATATGTCATTTTCTAATGCTTTGTCCTCGTGGGACAACCCGTTCTCCTCTATTTTCCTCTGATTTTCTTTTAATTTGTTTTTTAGCTCAACTTTGACATTTTCTGGTTCTTGTAGAAATTTGTTGAATAATGATTAATTATCCACCGAGACTATCCTGATCACATATCAATTCGAATTCATATGCAACACATAATCTCTTCCACTCAGATCATCACACATGCGGAAATAAAACAAGCGATAGCACATCAAATCATCATACACATTAACACAGTATGTATGGGGAAAGCTTATAGCTGAAAACCCCGCAGATATTGTGTATATTATAATGGAGAAATCATGTAAAAAACTCAGTACAATACTCCTCACAAGTACTCAGTACTTTCTCATGAAGTTACACACAAACTAGCTCAGTTTTGAACAGGTTACTGGTTCAAAACTCACCGCCAATTGCCTTGCCTCTATTGCGAAATCATGGCCTGTCTATATAGAGATCCAAGGTTCGAATCTCCTTGGGTTGACAGCGCAATCATCATGGGAAATTCCTCCAAGTGTGGTGCAAATCTCATGCACAACTGATGTCGCCACTGATAGCTAACTCCACCCTTTCATCTACCTCTTTCACTGGTCTCCACTGAACTGTCCATGCACTGTAGTGAACTGATGTGTGCTTGAGTTGAATAATGAGTTACTAATTAATGAATTAAATAATATTTAATTCACTCCACTCATTACTAGTTGATTAGCTAGTTAAACTAATCTCAACTAGTTCAACTAAGTTAAACTGAACACAACTCCACCATCTGTCTCATTAACTCCACCAAACTTCTGCCACTGAAGTCCTAACTGAAGTCAACCATGCATGAGCTCACCAAACCCCTAGGAATAGCGTAATTCCTCTGTCAGATGCATGAGCCACTTATGTAGCTCGAACTGAAGTGCTCCAAGAGAGTAAACTGAAGTTTAGAGTCCAAATATTATTAAGGGTAAATAATATTTGACTTCCCTATTTTTAGGATAGGTAGTCTAAAAATAGACTTCGACCTATAGGTCCAAAAATAGAGGTCCATCTATTTTTGCCAACATGACCAATACTCCAAGATTAACATACTGCAACCCCTGGACCATGCTCCATATGTCTAAAAATAGACATAGTCTAAAAATAGACTTTGCGCCAAAATTTGCCTGCGGGCCCACTTAGTGAAGGCGACTTCATTTCACTAAGCTCCATCATCTTGCTGCATTTTCAACAGTTCTTTGTAATGTTGCTTCACCCATTCCTTCAAGGCATGTTTTGTATTCTTCAGTTTGCATTCCCAAATAAACCCCGGTGATCCTTCTATATGATTTTTCCAGACTGTTTTGATAATCTGATCCACAATGGGATTGCTGCGCCAAAGAGAGTTGTATTTGAAAGGCAACGGCCCCAAAGGACAATGTGCTTCAAGGATAATGCAAATGGGGTAATGATCGGAATCTAAAGAAGGCAGAATTGCAGCATGAGCAGTAGAGAACTCAGAGAGGAAAGAAGTGTTTACCAGAATTCTGTCAAGGCGCTCCATTATGTTATCTCTGCCCAGCCTGCGGTTGTTCCAAGTGTACCTCCGATTTTTTGGGATGATATCTACTAAATCATACTCTTGCATGATGTTTTCTAGCTTTGCTCTATAAGGATCGTGTGTAAATGTGCCTCCTCTTTTTTCATTGGAGTGTAATATAAGATTTAGGTCGCCCCCAAGGATGATGTTTCTGTTGTCTTCATCTTGGATGTCTTCTTGTAGTGTGGCCCAGCACTGCTCTTTGTTTCTGAAATGGTTCGGTGTATAAATGTTATAAATGACTATTTGCTTGTGCTCTTCTTGATTTTCTAATATGACTTTAATCCAGTAAGGATTGATAGTTTTGGATGTGCATATCCAAGTATTTTTGTTCCACATAGTGGTGATACCACCAGAAGCTCCTCTTGCTTCACATATTTGTCCCTCATAATGCCTGAGCTGTTCTATAATTCTTGTCATCTCTTGCAATATTTGCTTTGTTTCCTTAATCATTACAATTCCTGGCTTCTCATGGTCTGTAAGATCTTTCAGGGCAGCAATTTTTGAGGGGTGCCCTAGTCCCCTACAATTCCATGATATAACTTTCATCATTGAGTATTTAGATTTCGGAGGGATGCTCGTCCCCCTTGCTCCTTATGTGTTGTTTCTTTGCTATTTTGACCCAATATATAAGTTTCTATGGGGTTTTGAGTTCCCATGGCGATGTCTTTTTGAGCATTTTCATCTCTTTGATGTTTGCTTGATTTCCTGCCAGGTCCTTTTTTTGGGGACTCTTGATTGACTCCATGCTCTTTCGAGGAGCTTCTAGTAGTTCGGGGTGGGGGGGGTCTGGAGAATGGGAGGGAGAGGAATGAGAAAGGGAGAAAAGGATGGGAGGGTCATTTTCAAGGGGGATCAGGGGATCATTTTCAGGGAGAGAGAGGGTGCCAAAGGGATTTGAAGATATCAGGGGAGGACCAGAGTTTGGCCCCGGGGTGGGGAAGATGGGCGGGCCAAGAGGAGAGGAGGGAGGAGGGACAGCTGAGGAGGAAGCTTTGGGCAGAGCTGAAGGGGGGTTAGGCTTGGGAGGGGCAGATTTAGGAGGAGCCTCTTCATAGTTTGCTTTCAAGCCAGAGGCAGTCTTCTTTTTTTTTACAATTTCCCATTGCTCTTCAGATTGAGCAGGTTCATCATTAACTATTTTGGAACAGCGATTGGCAAAATGGTCGTATTCGTGACATACCTTGCATTTGAAGGGAATTTTTTCATAGTCCAGTTGCTGAATATGCGTCCATTCGTCCACCTTTAGTTTGATTGCTTCTGGAAGACCCTTGCCGAGATCTACTTCAACACATATACGCACACATGCCTGCATATTATCCTTGGGCTCGCTCCGATCAATGTATTTTCCAACAACATTGCCGATGGCTCGAACCGAGTCATCTCCCCAGCAGTGGAGTGGGAGATGCGGAAGACGAACCCAAACCAGAACAGCATTAGGGACATCCAGCTCAGGATCGAAGTCTGGAGTCCATTTTTTCAGATACAATCCACGAGAGTCCATGAAGTACGGCCCATTTCTGAAGATTAAGTCCTTGTTTGCTCTAGATTCGAAATGGAAAGTGTAATAACCTTTTCTACAAAAACGAATGGAGATTTTACCATTAACTTTGTCTGCCCAGTTTCTTTCGATCCATCGTTGAACTGTTTTCGGGGAAGGCCAAAGGCCAGTGAACTGACCGATGAGTCCCCGCTCAGCTAAAGAGAGTGTAGCCATTCGTGGAAGTGTGGGAGGGAGGTTAACCTCTTGCAACCCATCCAACTTCTTGACAAATTTGGACAGCGCAGGGCGAGTTCTCTGAGGTTGAAGAGATCTGACCAATGCAGAAAATGCATCTGCTGCAGACTGATCAGCAAGGCCCTCCGTAGCAGCATTCGGGGAGGCCATGGAAGGCCAGAGGCCAGAGGCCTCGCGCAAGGAGGAAAAGACCAGCAGTCGGCTGCTAGTTCAAAGGAACGCGCAGGCAGGGCGCGCGCTCAGCTTTTTTGATGCGGGAATTATTAATGACTTGTCAAATTTGAAATTTGATGGCGAGGGTGGAATAACCATTCTCGAGCACACCACTCGTTTTTTCGAATTTCGTGCCAAACATAATATTCACTGTGAGGAATCGTGTTACACATTGCTAGTCTCTTCCATACACCCTTTCGAACATATTGTCAAATATATTGACCTTGCCTTTGACATGTATGATTACAAATTTGTTTTCAAGAAAATCGTGTGATTGGGAAAAAGGACCTGATGAATCTCTTGATGATTTTCACAATCGCTTCATTCATTTTTTTTGAATTTTCTAAATATGATATTGATTGGAATTTAATGAAAGACAAGTTCAAATTTCTTGTTCATATTTTGATGAATCCATACGAATATGAATCTTTCGAAAGTATCCCAAAATATCATAGTTATGGAACTCGTAAATCTATGAAAAATGAAGTTGTTGTTCCAAGTGACTCTTCGTCTTCTCCTTACCAAACAACTCCATTTTCACAGGTTGAGGTGGGAGAACTTGAGAATTCATCCATTGATTTACCACCTCTTCTACCGCCCCACATACTCAGAATTTCAACGCAAGTTTAGAATGTGAATCAGATTTTTGTGACGATTTTCTATCTCCTCGTCCTCCATCCATTGGTTCCTTTGGTACTCCTCATTTTGAGATGTTTGGTTCACCTGTTTATTTTGATGTTCATGAGCATCAAGTGCAAGATGGATTTAGTATTGAGAATAAAACATGCGATATCATTTATGATGACTATGTGTGGGAGTCTATTTCCGAATAGGAATCTGAGATTAAGGTTGATTCTTCTCCTTCCGCACCTCTCCCTCATTATCCTGAAATTTTCCACGACTTTGTCATTCATGTTGAATCTTGCGAAGAATCAATTTCTGATGATGTTATTTCCGATCACATTCATAACTCGTGGAATGTTAGTTTTACATTTGAATGTTGAGAGGAAAAATATTCTCTTCCTGATCTCTTGAATCCATCATCTAATCATTCTAAATAAATAGAGGGTGAAATTTATCTTCCCCTGTTTAGGATTCATCGGATCATGAGGATGCCATTGTTTTTGATCTTGAACTTTCTGATCCTAGCTGTCATGATCTATTCACTGATTTATCTCATCACGACTCTGATATTTTCGCTGTTGATCTTTCTGAGCCACCATTTTTTATTTATCTACCTTTTAGTGATTTGGAACCACTGCAAGCTGTCGAGGCACTTTAAGGCATGTTGATGGTTATGTCAGGTTCTCATAGTCTTGAGGTCAGTTCCAATTATGATCAGAACATCAATGTATTTTTCAAGGCTCCTCTTCAGTCCACCACATGAATTAAAAATCAATATATTTCACAATTTTCGCATCCTCAATATATCTTGCACGAACTTATCGCTTAGTCATTGGAGGAATCATACCTGCGAGCTTTGTTGTGAAACACAATTTTTATTATTTCTTTATGTTCACCTAGTTTAGAAGTTCAAAAATTTGTTCTTGCATGCCATTTTGTCACAGTGTGTTCGAACACCATAATGCATCCGCAAAATGCTTTGTATGTTCTTTTCTTTCATATTTTTTGAATGTTATGGTGTGTATCACTTTATATTTCTTGTTTTCTGTTATTGTTGAATATCTTTCTTAATATGCATTCCCTCTCCTAAATAGGCCAACCGACGCATCAGTGGTTACACTAGTTTCATTGTACGTAATACTGGCCTATTCTCAGTTAATTAGGAGCAGGGGTAGTTTGTTGTTTTCTTTGTTTTTGTTTTATTTTATTTACTTTCCGCTCTTTTCATTTCTTTTCAGTTGTAGGATAGATTCCACATGACACCAGTTTTGGTCTGAAGCAAGCATGGTGAATTTCAAGAGGAATTTGTGCTACTATCAACACTTGGTTACATGTTTATTTCCTTTCTTTGTGTGGATATTTCATCTGTTAGTTGATGATACTTTGGTGGAAAACGCCTTCTTTCTTGAAGGCATCCATAATATAATTACGATGCTTGAAACTATAACTGGTACCACCTGCTCTAATCAACCTTTTTATAATTTTAGGTTATCCCTTTGTAACAACCTTGCTTAAAAATCCATGTAAAAATATATAAGACCGCGATTGATGGGACACTTATTCCAAGTTGAATGTTGGGAAAGACATCCCGGTGTGTGTGTTTTTCGGTTTATTATGGCTAAGGAATTGGAAAAGGCAACAGAAAATGCTTTGAAAAGGTAAAATGCATTATTGGCATTTTATTTATGAAAATAAAGGAAAATATGAGAAAAAAGAGGTGAAAGGTCACAAGTTGCATGTGAGGAGGAAAATGAAGGAAAATAATGGAAAATGAAGAAATTAGAGGCTTCATTGATAAAAAGGCTTCTGAGGATCAGTAGGAAAGATTTTGCTCAAACATGTTGTCAATTCAGTTTTGGAGCTTTCTCATTATTATCTCTCTCTCTCACCCTTGGACACACAAAGTTTTCTTGGGGAAATTTGGCATTAGATCAAGAAAGGAAAAAAAGGCAAGAGGAAGGAAGAAGCAAGCAAGGAAGAGGAGGATTAGGCAACTACAACACGATTCTTTGCAGATATCGATTTGCATGTGTGGTCTCCTTGCTAGATTTGGCATGCATGGTATTGCATGTGATTATTTGCTGTCATGGAATGGTTTTTGCTAGGTGTGACAATGTTTTCATCATAGCCTTGGTAGTTCAGGATAGCCATGGTGTTATGGGGTTCTGATGTTTTGGTTGAGTTGAATTGCCAAATGGATTAGAAGTTGAGTGAGGTGGATCTATGAATGAAAGAACACATGGCCTAGAAACCCCTGAACCAGATTGTGGGTTGCGGTAAATTGAGATAGTGTATTGCCTCGGTGGGCCTAGGAATCCTCGTCTAGTTAATTGCGGGATATACGGTAAATCCTAGAGGTGGGTGCTCCCCATCAGGCCTAGGAATCCCGGGATGGGATATACAATAAATCCTGGAGAGTGGAGTCTTGGTTTAGGGCCTAGTGATCCGGTGTGGAATGTGGTAAATCCTAAGAGACCAAGAGATAGGAAAATTCCTCATGGTGTAGGTGGAGTAATCCGGTGGCATTAATGCTTGTTTTATGACCTAATGATTCAGGATGGATCGCGGTAAAATTCGATTTCTATTGATGAAAGTGAGGTGCTTTCGCCTTAGGATGCCCTCATTAGTTCTTTTAGTTTGAGTCCCACATTCATGCTTGGAATATGGCATGTGGGTGATTGGCTGAAGAGAGATTTGGCTCAACCAATCTATGTTCGAGTGGAACATGGTAGTCCCATCCCATCTTGGATTTTACATTCATTAATAAGAGGATATTTCCTAGAAATCTTATGTGTAAATGTACTGGTTTATATGTGGATTATATGATTGACATATCCTTGATATTTTTGTTGTTATTATGATGGTTATAAGCATGTATTATGACAGTGATGATGTATGGATCTCCTCAAGTTTTGATTTGTAAATGAATGAACAATGTATCTATGACCTAATATATGATAATTCAAATAATGATATAAGGGAAAAATGTTTCTTAGTGATTCTCATATAAGTATGAGACCCCTATGATCAGAGCTATTTTTTAAACATGTAAATTACATTTTTGTGGTATGTTTGACGAAATGTCTATATGGCTAGTAGGGGTCCAGTCTAGACCTTTTCAATGATTTTGCAAATGTACCATTGTTCTGTTGTTGTAATTCATTTGTGAACCTATCATTGAGTTCTGGGTAGTGACCTGGGCTCCAGGCTTGGAAAAGTGGCTCAAATCCTAGAGACACTAGCACACGTCTGAGGAAAAAATTCCCTGGACACATGCATGTCAATGCTATGGAAGTGTTTAGAGCCTCCCAGAAGCACCCTTATCCATATCAAGGGAGCGTCTGAGGGTTTAATGGTCTAAAACTCAGTGGGACCCAGGGGTTGGTTACCTGAGTGGTTGGAATGGCTCCTGGGATTTTTATTGCCAATGTGGAAGGTTTGTGTGAAGTGTTTCCGTCGATTCCACTTCCTTAAAGTCACCTAGGATGTTGAATCAGATCATAATAACCTCTCGTCACATGTTTACCCGGATTGGTTAGTTACTTGGGTAGATATGGGATGAGAGGATTACAGAGTGGTATCAGAGCGTGGTTTCACTCTCCTTGGGTGGTGTTTGGTTTATGTTCTCTTTGGGTCATATATAATACCATAGAGTGGTATCAAAGCATGGTTCAAAAATTGGAATGGATGGGTGGAATGCATTTTTCATGCATACATGTTGATTGCATATGTGTTCCTTATGCTTGTGGTTTATGTGCTTGTTGCATGTGCATGGAATTGGTCATAGTTACAGTGTTTTTTCCACGTGAAAGTTGATGGTTTTGTTGATTGGACGTGGTCCTCATGAATGCATGTCAATTGTATATGCATTTGTTACACATGTTAGTGTCTATATGTTGTTAGGCATGCATTGTCATGGTTAAGACTATCGTCCATGAGGTAATTGTATGCATTTTAGGTCATCGTGATGTTTTTGGTTTTTCGTGATGCTGATGTGTTGGTTGAGACAAAGAAGGAGATACAGATCATAAAAGTGAAGTTGTAGCATTAGACTTCGGGGTATCTTCGTATAGGTATCGTATGTTTGGCATGCATGTATGTTAGTTAATGGATTGTTATATGCATGTTTTTCATTTTATTGTTGTTTTGTTACATGCATGGTAGATGTTAGTGAATCAATGCGGTCATATGTACGTGTTTTAGATGGTCATGAATGATAGTAATGTGTTGTTATATGAATTGTTATTTTTGTCATGATTAATGGTTTGCCCTACCATGTTTATGTTAGCTATTAAACTAGTTATGCTTGAAACCCTTTGTTGTTCCCAAACTTGATGTTCATTTTATTCCATTTTGCCCAAAGATCATTTTTACCTCGAATCAAATCGGCCCTTCAACAGCCTTGTATCACCGTCTGATAGCTTTCTAGACCTTTTCGACCCCATAGCCCAGTTGATCTGACATCTTTTTACCCATCCTATATCTTTGATCAGTTTCATCCCTCACAATCTTAAAAAACCAAAACCAAAAAACTTACTTCATAACTAGCCTAAAATCAGAACATAATAAGCAAACACACAGATATCCCTTACACAAATAGAGAGAGCCCTCTCTGAGTCCAGGAACGCTAGGTCCTTGGGCTCCAAAGATTGGTTTGATGTTACACACTCATTTGGCTTGCCAATCAGCCAAATCACGGAAACCTAACATTTTAAAAAGGCATGTGTCAACTCAAGAAACAATCAAACAAACAAACTTATACATCCCTTTAGACTAGACTATAGAATCAATATCTCAACTAAATAACTCAAATTAGTCTTTAATACAATTCTTAATGATTGTTTTCTTATATTTTGTTCTACTATAACATTAGATTAAATTATAGTAATATTGTTATTTTAAAAATCTTTAAACATTTCCTTTATTTAATTTTTTTTCTTCGTGAATTCATTAAATAAAAAATTATTATTATTATTATTATTAAATTAATATATCTAAAAAAAAATATAAAACAAAAAAATCAAATTTTAATGATTTAATTTTCTAAATGAAAGTGTAATTTAAAGGCTATAAACCCAAAGGTAATAATCTCAACTATATTTCTTAGGCTAATAAAATTTAAAAGTGCTTTCAAGAGGAGCAACACTATTTAGCCATTTCTATGTGCACTATTTCATCACATTAATACGATTGGGGAATCAAAACTTTAAGAAAATATATACACAATGTGCTATTAAGAAATAGATAAAATATTGTATACAACATTTTCCTAAACATTTGTGATCTATGTTGCCATGATATATAGATTTTTTAAAAACCTTGCGTTGCCATGGTATATAGATTTCTAAAACCCTTATTTTCATTTCTAAAACCCTTATTTTCCTAAGAAAAATAAAAATAAAAATCTTATAAAAGGCATTCTTTAATTATGCTAATAGGTTTTCTATTATGAAGTTTCTATTGGTGACACTGTTGAGATTCTATTTTGAGATTTCTATTAGTGACAGTGTAGGCCCCTAGAACAACACTTGGTCTCTTGTGCAGCGCTACAATGCTTACAAAAACCAATCTCTTGTGCAACACTGCAAAGTTTAGAAAAACCTGAGTTGAATCGAAGAAACAAGAGTGTCGATTTATTTTGGAATGGCCTTGTAAGCCATTGGGACAACCCTACATATCTTTGTGCAGGGCTGCAAAGCTTACAAGAACCTAAGATGAATTAAAGAAACGGGAGCGCCAATTTGGAATGGCAGATCTTTGTTTCAATGAAAATAACGAGCAAGAATTGCTATGGGCCAACCTCAAGAAATTACCGACCTACACCAAAATTCTGAACGAGCTACGCGAGAACCAACGAGAAACCTAACCTATGTATATATGGTAATAGGACCTTAGTCTCTTCCGCCATCAATTCAGAACAAATCAAATGAAAAGTTTCCCTTTCGTTTTTTATTTCTATGTGGACTTCGTCTTCATTAGATGGGATTTTAGTGTGATGCGATCTAGACTACATTGTATTCCCAGGATAAAAATTCCTTTCACTTATGTTTTTTCACAAGGATTGCTCCTATTTCGTACCCAATTTTTGGGAGGATTTGGAATAGACTCGTTTGCAATTCAAAATCCAATAGCTCCACAATAATTTGGACCATAAAACAATTTGAACCTCAACTACCCTTAAAAGAAGAAAACTAAAAAAAATTGTAATTATTCCTTGCTCTCCTAACATCAATCAAGCGAGATCCTTTCAACTTTCACAAAAGAACAAGAACAAATGCAGAATTGTGAAAAACGAACTAACGTCACATCAGTGAACCATATATAAAACTCATCATAACAACCAGCATTAATGTGAACGACCAACTCCCTATCTTGCATTATAGTGCCCAAAAGCATTCTCGTTATTATTTACATGAACAAATATTATATGTGTAATAATGAAACTACAACTTTGATATACTATACCATGTTGTGATCCTAGTTCAAATCGAGATCTAATAGGAGAGTTGATCCTCTCCTATATCAGCACAATTTCTCTTTCACTGGTTTTAATTTCTCTTTTATTTGTTTTACATTATGATGAACTCACCACCCTACTAATAATTTACCATTATTACGCCATAAGGCATCTTATTTGAAAACGACTCTGCTAAGTGCCACGGTGTACAGGTCTGCAACGTCCGATGAAATGTTAGACGATTGAATAGGTTTACACCGTCTAATCAAAAATTGTTCCATCTCAACCGATTCTTGATTTAAGATGTTTAATTGAATACTGATTTAAGATATTTAACTAAATGACGGTTGAATCGATTTAATATGTTTAACTAAATGATGGTTTTGGGGCTCTAGACGTGATTGTCGAAGTGTGAAGCCAAAGAAGCGTGTCGAAGTGTGAAGCCAGAGAAGCAACAGCATGGAAGCCAGAGAAGACATGGCTGCTATACTGTTCAGCCTCTCGGTATCTACGACGGACAACAACAAAGCCCTGTTCAGCCTCTCGATATCTACGACGAACAACAACAAAGCCATGTTCAGCCTCTCGATATCTACGGCGGACAACAACAAAGGCACGATCTACAGCATGCCTCGCGCTATCCCAACCCTATTGAGTCTCCTTGGAGAAGGGACTGAATTAGGCAAAAACATGCTCCCATGGCTCTTCTCAACCTGTCCTTATGTAAGTAGAGAATTGTGCCTTTCATGTTGTGATTTCATGAAATTTGAAAAAAATTAAATCTTGTTTTCAACCACTTTCCTATAACAATTAAAGTGAGAGGAATTAGCATGCTTCAACAAAAATCCAAATCGTTTCACAATCTTGCGGATTTTATAAACCATATCCTTACATGACCTTGTACACAAAACGTTGTAGTGATTAAATAAGTAAAGCCAAAAGTACTAGTTATCATCCAGTAAATCTAAAAACAGAAAACTGATTAAATAAGTAAAACATTGTAGTGATTAAATAAGTAAAGACAAAAATATTGGTTATCATCTAGTAAATCTAAAAACAAAAAACATAAAAATGGAGAAAAAACACTAAAAAAATTACTATGAATGAAATATTAGTAGATATATTTCACAGGCCAAAATCTTCTATTAGATAACATATTTCACATGCAGGACGAAATCTTCTATTAGATAACATATTTCACATGCGGAACAGAAAGCTTCTATAGGTGGTGGAGTCATCTACCACAATTAAATCAAGCGCTCTACTTACATAACAGATTGAAAATTTCATAGTGCATGTCTCAGTTATTGATTGAAAATTCCAAAGTGCATGTCTCAGTTATTGAAATGTTTAATTGGGAGTGATATACAACCAAAAATCTAAAAATAATCTCAGCTAGTTATTAAAATATTTAGTTGGCAAAGCTATATAATCGAAAATTTAAAAACAAAACACAATTGCAACAAGAACTTCAGATCGACAACATAGCTTCAACTCTGGAAACTCAAAATTTCATACATATGGATATCATGGATGTGGATCCTTATAGAAATGACCAAAGATGTGGATCCTTAGAAGTGACCAAACCCATTGGAGCTTGCTTTATTAGAGAACGTTGGGATTAGCATACCCACAAGAAACATTGTAGTATGTGGCTGCCTTAATCGCTGGAGCAATGCCTTCCTGATCGACCTAGCCAGTGTGGCTATTAAGCATTTCAGCCTCAACCACCCTCTAAGCGTCTCGAATATTAACAGGCTTCTCTAGCTCCGAAGTATCCATGGCATGCTGTAATCATATATTATCATGAGTTTCCAAAATTGCACACCTTCATATTATTTCTTTTATGAAACCTGTATATATGTTGTTTTCTTCAAATTATTCTCATGTCATTGAATGCAATTTTGAAACCTACATATAAGCTGGTGTCTTCAAATTATTATCATGTCATTGAATGCATTTTTTTGTGATCCCATGTAATTGATTACAGTTTTTTGTGATCTCATGTCATTGATTGCAATTTTTTGTCATCTCGTGATTTATTCTCATGTCATTGAATGCATTTTTTGTGATCTCAATTTTTTGTAGAAGAGATACATACAATTGTGATTGTGCCCAACGTGTCTTCCTCGCCTTAACACCATGACCATAGGACTTGTGCTCCTGTCGAGGACCTGTTTCCCTTGAGCTACAGGGCCACTAGGAAGCCCGCTCTTAACTCTTGTGGCTCTCCCCTCAACACTCCTAATTTCACTCACAACCCCAAGATCAATCTCCTTATCGGGATTACGCAATCCCACTACTTGCAAGGCCTAAGAAATATGGCGCAGAGAACAAGAACGTTAAAGATTTCAAATATTTTACAAATCCGAATCTGAAAAAGTTAAATAGCATGATACCCAAACCTAAACGATTGATGCTCAAACTTGATACGTTACTAATTTCAAATATTATCGATACCCAAATATGAAAAAGCCAAATCTAAAATAATCGAGCACCCAAATCCCAAATATGAACGATTGAAAATACCCAAATCTGAAAATATTAAATCTCATTAATACTCAAGTCTGAAACGTTCAAATATGAATAGATATAGTTATTGCACAGTACCTCTCCAATGGAGATGGGACCAATTTGTCCCTCAAGACCGAGTCTCTACTCTTGGGCACTCATGCTGATTGTCGATAATTTGTTTAATTACACACTGGCACACAATATAAGAATTCATTGAGAAACAAGAATCGACCAACATATAGGAAGCGATGACATATAGGAAGCAATGAAGTCAGGGGAAAATCCTCAAAATTAAAGTGAAATTTCAATGCAAAAATATCCTAAGCCAACCTCTAAAGACAAAAGACTTCCAAAACAACATGCCCATACATTTGTGACTGCTTCTATTATATTATTTGTGAACTTGGCTTATCTATATTTCTAACTTTGTTGTGATTGAATGTGTTGCAGTACAAATAAACTATGGGAGAGGAGTAACAACAGGGATTTGGAGGCGCCACATCCTTGCATTGAGCATCATGGCAGATTGGGAGGAGCAAGCGAGCTTCACATGCACAAATGGAAACACCTATCTAGTGAAGCATACGCTTGTCAAGCATTGCAGAGTGCCTTTAACCTATTATTCTATTGTTCTAAGCCACAACTCCATCTGGATTTATTGAGCTACATCATCAATTTTACTTTTAGGTTAGGAAAACAATACCAAGGATGGAGAATGGATAAACACGTTATTAAGATGGTTAAAAGCACGAGCAAATAACAAAGTAAACAATAATCCAACAAATCGAAATGGATCCATGAACAAATCAAATTGAAAGAGTTTACACTCACTAACGAATCAAAGGTTATAAAGTAATCAAAATGAATCCATGAACGAATCAAACTAAAAGAGTTAACGCTCACTAACAAATCAAGGTTATAAAGTTTGTGCTTTACTGATATTAAGGCTAAGTAGCTTGAACTTTGTAATATTCATATGCTACATTACATACATTGAAACATGTATCATGCTAAACAATGACCTGAAAAGGGTGTGCAAAAGCAAATTGTAATATTTATATGTTACATTACATACATTGAAACATGCATGGTGTCAAATAGGAAGCTAATAATGGTGTGCAAAGGCTAATGGTAAAATACCAGATTTAGAATAAAGTTCAAGTGCAGTGTAGTTAATATTTTATATTGTTGTTTTCAAATACTAGATTTAAAATAAAATTTAAGTGCAATCTAGTAAATATTTTATATTGTTCTTTTAAAAATTGTTAAGTTGATAAATTTATATTGAATAAAGTGAAGTTAATATTAATTATTTAATTAATGTTTTAAATTCTTTGAAGCAAAAAATCATTCTTAAAAAGAATGTTGTTGTTATCTCTCTAACTAGGTTCATTGTGTCTTACATGATAATGAAAAATATTAATGTAATGGCTATGTTCCTATAAATATTGTTGCATTGACCCTTACATGAATATTGTTGTAGTAATCTTCACTCTCACTCTCACTTTGAGAAAGAGGACAATTTCCCATGAAAAAAAAGTCCATAGGAAACAACTCAATTTACAATGACATGATAATGTTATGAAATGTTACTAAACTATAAGATATTTGACTAATAATAAATCACATATTGATATTGATAAAATGGAAAAAGTTTCTCTATTATATGTGCTATAATCAAATATTATATTGATGTAATAATTTGCTTCTTCAATGGGTGGTTGTTTCAAAACCCTTGCTTTGATTTTTCAATTTTCTTTCTTTATTGGGGTTTTTCTCTTCAATTTAAAAAGACCATAGTGGCCTTTTATAGGGAAACTAGGGGTTTTATGCCCTTCCCTTACATCCAAATGTGCATGTCTCCTAGTTGATTGTATTCACTTTAAAATCCTATCCATTTGTGATTCCTGTAATAATAGCACATACATCATCTAACTATCCAACATGCCCAAGCAAACCAACCATGCATGTATAATGGTCCACCATGGGAATTCTTCATTTATCTTCATGCATTTGAAATGCAACCAACCCTAATTCAAAATACCTACATGACTGCAAGAAAACATGACACCAATGGTAGTAATTTAATTTGGCTTCACAATTGTCCATTCCAATCTATAGAAAATTATGATAGATTCCATTCCACCCAATACATTTAATAAACTATAATAATGACACTCCACAATAGAAAATCTTGTATAGAAAATATATCAAAGACTAGTGACTTTAAAAAAAAATTGAGAATTTAGTTTAAAAAATTTATGTTTCATATTGTTCTAAAATATTTCAATATAATATAAGACTCTTGAGTTTAACAAAGAAATTAACATTTTTCCTATTTATTCATCACAATATCTCATATAGTTGCTGGTTTTTCTATGCTATTGTAGGAACAAAGAGAGAAGACCCAACATAAATACAAAATTCAATTTATTTTGTTTACAAAATCTATCTTCGTTTTAAAAAAAAAAAAAAACACACACATCTAAATCTGCAATAACTGCAATAACTGGGGAAAAAAAATAGCAATCAAACTAAATATATTTTAAAAATATGCTGAAAATACATAATTAAACTTTAAAATAAATCCCGGGGAGCATCCCAGAAATTCCAAACCACAGGGAGTCGGGAAAAACGTACGGTAACTTCAATCTTCAAGCAAAACGTAAATAAATGGAAAGATGATCCAGAGAAAACAAAAGGCAAATAAATGGAAAGATGAACCAGAAAAGCTATGAGAGCAACAACAAGGTCTGAAACATACCTTTCCACCTAGCCCAACATTGAAAGACCGCAAAATCCTTTAAAAGCAGAGAAATTTTGTACAGGACCCATTGAAGCCAGTGTCAGAACAAAACATAGAACTGGTAGATTAACATCGGTATGTACATAGCAATTTCTTATTAGAGACCATAGAATTGATTCGGACAACAACTAAACCTAAGCATCAACGTTTAGAAGGGAGATGTCCCACTATCTTTAGAAAATACTTTCAGGAATCTGAACTCATTCATGACAAATTCCAACCCCGCCCTCGTCCAACGCTTTAAGACTCTTGCTGATTGTTAAACAAAAGGATCCGACAGGAGGTGGTGTTATAAAACACCATTGCTTTCCATTAATTCAGACAACCCCAACGGGAATGAACAACATTTCCTACTTAGATTTGGGGGACTTTGGCGCCGCGGCCTTCTCTGATTTCTCCGCAACCTTCTTGGGAAGGAGAACCTGATGAATATTTGGCAGCACTCCACCGCTAGCGATGGTCACTTTCCCCAAAAGTTTCCCCAATTCATCATCATTCCTGACTGCCAGTTGAATATGGCGAGGTATGATTCTGGTCTTCTTGTTGTCACGAGCAGCGTTTCCGGCCAGTTCCAACACCTCGGCTGCCAGATATTCCAGAACGGCAGCAACGTAGACGGCGGCACCGCCTCCAACCCGCTTGGCATACCGCCCCTTCTTCAGATATCTCGCGATCCTCCCCACCGGAAACTGTAACCCGGCCTTCGCTGTTCTGCTCACCGACTTCTTTCTGGAGCCTCCTCCCTTTCTGCCTCCCTTGCCACCGCTCTTTCCTGAACCCTCCATTTTCAAGCTACCGCTATTCTTTGCAGCTACTTCGATTAGAAAACAGCTCAACTGCGTGCTGATGCAAAGAAGTCTACAACAGGTTAAATAGGAAGATTTGAATACATTTGGGCGGGGAATCTATTCGACGGTTTAGATTTAACTAAATGGAACGGTCGAGATTAGTCCTCGCTCCATCCGTGGCATGCCTCGACATCCAATCGTAAGCGGCTGCCCCATCGGTCAGATGTGTGTGTTTTCTCTTGGGTAGTTGAAGTCCCTCGTAACATAGACGGAAGTGTAACTTTTGTGTATTAGTTCACTCATTTGTAAAATAGCTAGTGTAGTTATATTAAATTAAACTAGCATACCCTAAAGTTGGGAAAGGCCCGATGTTGTTTGAAAATAAGATATGTGTATTGGATGGTTAATGCATAACTTATAAATAATCCATTTAAAAACTTAATAGTTTTTATAAATAATGTATTAAAATGCTTTTTCATAGGGTTAAGGATTTTTTTAAGGTGAAAACATGTACCTCATTCTTGAGTATGATAAATAGCTCAAGTCAATTGAGAAATAATACCATTTTGTAATTTCTTTTAAATAATACAAATGAAAGTAAATTTCTTATCTTGTAATATGAGAAATCTAGATTTTAAAATATTAGTGAGTTATATGTTCTCTAATCTTAGTCATATACCTCATTATTGAGATAAGGTGGTTGATAGGATTAAGGATATTAGTTGCTAAGATTTGGGAGATTAGTTGCTAAGATTTGAGAGATTAATTTCTAGGATTGATGAGATTAATTATATCTCTCAAAGCACAAATATGACAAGATGAGAGAAGTAATTGATACACATAATACACCAAGAAGACTCGATATCAAGAGGGATCATTTGATCATATTCAGATCACAAGAGAGGAGTTGAGATCGAGAAATAGGGAAAAGAAGGAAAATTTGCAGCTGTCCAGTAGGCAGATTTTATCTCTATAAGTGCATACCTGATTTTTGTGTATGTCGTATTATTGGTAGTTTGAAAATTTGTGGAGGTTTCCCCATGATCTTGGAATATTTAAATGTTGATGATTTAAGAGTGTAATTTTTGGTGTATTGTGTTTATGCTTTCACTATTCATTTTTAGCTATAAATGTGATTGTTGCATGATCATAAATATTTATTATTGTGACTAAATAAGTTCATATTTGATTTATTTAATTAAAAAAAATGTAGGACAATAGTCATCTAGGACTTAAAAACTTACACTCATTTCCAATTAATATCAATTAAAATTAAACATAGAGAATAGTCATGTGGTAGTTGTTCTTATTTGAAAATATCACTAAGAATTTGGTGTGGGTTTTTCAAGTGTACATAACCATAAAAGATATTGCGTGTGTTGATCATTTTGTAACAAAAAATTTTACATTATAATAATGATTCCTTGACTACCATTTGATAAATGAAATCGATGATATATAATGAATTTCAAAAAAAAAAATGAGTAGCCTTCACCAAGTTTCCATCTATTTTTTCTACATTCTAATAGTTTCAGGAGATGTAGCAATGTATTTTTGGATTAAGAATAATCAGGCATTGTCGATACTTTGTTAACAACATCAATGAATACTTATGTTTACCAAATATGTGATGTATATATTGTTTATATACTATTCTATCGTGTGAATTCCATGTCAATTCCTAGTCCGTATACATACAAAAATAAATGTATAAGAAATATGTGTGGGCCAGAAGGAACATATCTACTTCAATTTTCACTAGTTAGGGAAAATGAACTTTTTCCTCTTTATGTATAAATGGTAGATTTTAAATCTAGAATGGAAATTATTGATCATTATTTGTCCTAATACTACCAGCCTAGATCCATCTAACTCTGGATCTATCATGCACCGAGAGGGATCAAATCTCTCGAGGTGAAAACCTATTTTTTGAGTGCAAAACTTTAGTAAAGGTTTTCACCTCGAGATATTTGATCCCTCTCAGCGCATGATAGATCCAGAGTTAGATGGATCTAGGCTGGTTCCAGTCGCAGGCATCAACGTCACATTTTTCAGATTATTAAAAATTTTGTATATTTTTGAGATGTAAGATGGATCTAGGCTGGTTTCAGTCGTGTGATGCCAAGGAAAATCTATCAAAGGTATGATTAATTTTATCAGTGATATGTAAATATATCAAATATTAATATAATCATTTTAAATATACTAAATATTTAAGTTAACTTGGTCATTTTAATTTTAAATTTTCTTAGTTACCTCAGTTCGTTGAGATGATAATTATTGTTAATAACTATGATGATGAAAAATGATGAAATATCTTTTTTAAATGCAAAGTGACAATAATAGTGTTGAAAGATAGAAAATGTGAATAATAAGAACGTACTCATGTTACAATCAATCTCAAACTATTTTCTTCTACTATTCTTATTTCCTCCCTTGTTAGTTTTTTTATCTTTTCATATCAATTATATGAAAAAAAAAATTTAAATCGTAAACCATTTAAATCTTTAGCTCGATCTGTTGTAGTAAACATGATACCTTGTCTCTCTTGCTCTCCAATATTATTAGCTTAAATTACTATAACACAAAAATCAATCTACATTGTTAATAAATTTTTGTGCTTACACTAAAATCAATGCATATTGTTAATCCAATCAATTTAATATTAATGTACCTTCATATATCCAATTACATCAAATCATAAATCAACATATAAATTGAAATCAATGCATTTAATGCAAGCAATCAAATAAGATTAGAAAATAACTTCTACATTGAAATCAATGCACCTAATGCAATCAATGAAATAAGATTAGAAACCAACATCTACACTGAAATCAATGCATATACTCAAAGCAATCAAATAGGATTAGAAATCGCCATCTACACTAAAATCAATGCATTTAGTGCAAACAATCAAATAGTATTAGGAATAATCTATATTGAAATCAATGCATCTAGTGCAAGCAATCAAATATAGTTATAAATCGACGTCTAAATTGAAATCAACACATCCAGTGCAAGCAATCAAATAGTATTAGGAATCATCACCTACACTGAAATCAATGCATCTAGTGCAAGTAATCATATATCATAATAAATAAATATCTACACTAAAATCGATGGATCTAGTGAAAATAATCAAACAGGATTATAAATCACCATCTCCACTTAAATCAATCCATCTAGTGCAAGAAATATTCTTCCCTCTTTCCACCCTCCATCCATATCTATATCCCCGTCCATCTCTTTTTTTTTGTCTCTATCTCACCCCACTAAACACACACGCTCTCGCACTCCATATATATCATTCTCTTTTTCGATCACCCTCTCTCCCCCTCTCTCTCTTCTTCCCTCTCTTCCCCTTCTCTCCCTTTCCCCTGCTAATATCTCTCTTTCCTCCTTTTGTACTCTCTCTCTCTCTCTCTCTCTCCATCTTCCTTATCACTCACTCTCTCTCTCTCTAGTAACCAACATCTGCACAAATCAATGCATTTACTCAAATAAATCAAATAGGATTAAAAATCACCATCTACACTGAAATCAATGCATTTAGTGCAAACAATCAAATAGGATTAGAAATCATCTACATTGAAACCAATTCATCTAGTGCAAGTAATCAAATATAATTATAAATTGACATCTAAATTGAAATCAACAAATTCAGTGCAAGCAATCAAATTGTATTAGAAATCACCACCTACACTGAAATCAATGCATCTAGTGCAAGTAATCAAATATCATTAGAAATAAATATCTACACTAAAATTGATGCATCTAGTGAAAATAATCAAATAGGATTAGATGTTCAGTGTAGATGTTGGTTTCTAATCTTATTTGATTGATTGCATTAGGTGCATTGATTTCAATGTAGAAGTTATTTTCTAATCTTATTTGATTGCTTGCATTAAATGCATTGATTTCAATGTATATGTTGATTTATGATTTGATGCAATTGGATATATGACAGTACATTAATATTAAAGTGATTGGATTAACAATATGCATTGATTTTTGTGTAAGCAATAGGATTAGAAATCGCGATCTACACTGGATCTAGGCTAGTTCCTGTCGGATTATATTTCATTTCATGAAAAATGAATTTAGTGCAAACAATCAAATAGGATTAGAAATCATCTACATTGAAATTAAGTCATCCAGTGCAAGTAATCAAATATAATTATAAATTGACATCTACATTGAAATCAACACATTCAGTGCAAGCAATCAAATTGTATTAGAAATCACCACCTACATTGAAATTAATTCATCTAGTGCAAGTAATCAAATATCATTAGAAATAAATATCTACACTAAAATCGATGCATCTGGTGCAAATAATCAAATAGGATTAGAAATCACCATCTCCACTTATATCAATCCATCTAGTGCGAGATATATTCCTCCCTCTCTCCACCCTCCATCCATATATATATCCCCCTCCATCTATTCTTTTTTGTCTCTCTATCTCACCCCCCTAAACACACGCGCTCTCGTACACCATATATATCAATCTCTTTTTCAATCACCCCCTCTCCCCATCTCTCTCTTCTTCCCTCTCTTCACCTTCCATCTATATCTCTATCTTCCCCTTCTCTCCCTCTCCCCCATTAATATCTCTCTTTCCTCCTTTGTCCCTCTCTCCCTCTCTCTCCATCTTCCTTATCACTCTCTCTCTCTCTCTCTCTCTAGAAACCAACATCTACACTGAAATCAATGCATTTACTCAAATAAATCAAATAGGATTAGAAATCGCCATCTACACTGAAATCAATGCCTTTAGTGCAAACAATCAAATAGGATTAGAAATCATCTACATTGAAACCAATTCATCCAGTGCAAGTAATAAAATATAATTATAAATCGACATCTAAATTGAAATCAAAAAATTCAGTGCAAGCAATCAAATTGTATTAGAAATCACCACAAACACTGAAATCAATGCAAGTAATCAAATATCATTAGAAATAAATATCTACACTAAAATTGATGCATATAGTGCAAATAATCAAATAGGATTATAAATCACCATCTCCACTTATATCAATCCATCTAGTGTGAGAAATATTCTTCCCTCTCTCCACCCTCCATCCATATCTATATCCCCCTCCATCTCTTATTTTATGTCTCTCTATCTCACCCTCCTAAACACACACATATATCAATCTCTTTGTCAATACCCTCCTCTCCCCATCTCTCTCTTCTTCCCTCTTTTCACCTTCCATCTATATCTCTATCTTCCCCCTCTCTCCCTCTCTCTCCATCTTCCTTATCACTTTCTCTCTCTCTCTCTCTCTCCACCTTTCTCTCTCTATTTCTTTCTTCTTACCTCTCTCCTCCTCCCCCTCCAAGTCCATCTCTCTTTCCCTCCCTCTCTCCACTCTCTCACATCCTCTCTCTTCCTTCCTCTCTTTCCCTTTCTCTCCCATCTCTCTCTCCCTCTCTCTCTCTCACTTCACCCACCAACTATGTTACTATATCCCTCCCTCTCTCCCTATATCTCCTTCTCCCCCCTTATCTCCATCTCTCCTTATTTTTCTCTTTATCTCAGCCCCAAACATACACGCTCTCTCTTTGTCTATCCCTTGTCACTCCTTCTCTCTCTCCACTTCTCACTCTCTATATTTCTTATTTCCTACATCTCTCCCCCTCCAAATCCATCTCTCTTATCGATCCCTCTCTCCTCCTGTCTCTCAATTCCTCTCTCTAGTCCTTCCTATCTCTCTCTCCCCTAAATCCCTTTCTCTTCCCTGATCTCTCTCTCTCTCTCTCTCTCTCTCTCTCTCTCTCTCTCTCTCTCTCCAATACTCTCTCTTCCCCCATCAGTCTCCTCCTCTCTCTCATCCTTCCTCTCTCTCCCTTTCTCTCCCACCTCTCTCTCTCTCTTTTCCCTCCAATCCTCTCTCTTCCCCCATATCTCTCTATCTCTCTCTCTCTCTCTCTCTCTCTCTCTCTCTCTAATCCTCTCTCTTCCCCCATCCCTTTCTTTCTCTCTCTCTTTCCACCCCTCTCTCTCTCCAACTACATTACTATATCCCTCCCTCTCTCCTTCTCACTTCTTCTCTCCCCATTCTTTCCATACATCTTACTTTGTCTCTTTATCTCACCCCTAAACATACACACTCTCTCTCCATCTCTCCCTTATAACTCTCTCTCTCTCTTTCTTCTTAGTTATGTAAACTAATGAACATAAATATTTGTAAATACAAAGCAGATTATGGAGTAAATATGAAAAGAGGTTTTATTTACTTAACATACCTCTAGTTTATTTATATTTTTATTTATTTACCATACCCCTTTTCTTTACTATGGCATTTGGCCCATAGACTTGTTATATAATTACATTTTTATTTATAATCCTATTTGATATATTGTTATTTATTTACCTTACCTCTTTGTGCCTCTTTTATATTTATTTATTTACCATACCTCTTTATATATATTTTATATTTATTTATTTATTTATCATACTTTTTATACCTCTTTTATATTTATTTATTTACCCATGGTATTTGGCCCATGGTATCAATATTAATTTGTCCCATGGTATTCGTCCCATAGGCTTCATCTAAATAAAACCTCTTTTTAAAGTTTTTTTAAATATAAAAGGTTTATGGAATAAATATAAAAAGAATTTTTATTTATTTACCATACATCTAGTTTATATATTTTTTTATTTATTTACCATAGCTCTGGAGTAAGTATAAATTCATTTTACAAATATTTAATTAAAAGAAATATTAAAAGATTCTGGATTTTGATTGTTTGTGTTGAATTAACTCTTTTCCTTTGATTTAGGAAATGGTATTGACTTTAGTAAAGAGTAAATATGTTTAAAATTTTACTTAATTTGGAAATTCAATGTGGTAATTTGTTTTGTTAAAGGTAAATTTATGATCCATTCAAATTCACGTATATAATTTAATATCCATTCAAATTATATAAATAATACATAATTGTATTAGAAATTGATATATGTTCTAGTACAATGCGATTTTTATTTTTTATTTATTTTTTTAATTTAAAACTTAAGCCGACATTTTGTATGAGGACGTGACATACCTGACATCGGGGTCATATTGGGCTGTAGATGCGCCTCTCGGCGCAATCTCGGCGCAATTACTACTCTAATAATAATATCAACCTATAACATATACAAACAAAATTGTGCTAAGGTCAAGTCTAAACTTGTTATAAGAAGGAATTAAGTGATACATCAAGAATGGGGGAACTAAAAACAACTTGAAACATGTTAGAAAATGCATGAAATAACCAAAACCATGAGAAACAAGATGAATATATGTGAAATGTGAAATATTGAGGGAGGGCATTGATCACACAAAGCAAAGTTATTTTGAAAAATGCATGAAATTTTCTAATTGTAATGAACAACAAAGTATATTTATGCATGGGAGATGTTAACAAAGTTAACTTTTCTAAATATATATTTAGTAGCTTGTATAGCCTCAAGGGTTAGCTCAATTGGTTGAGTCCTTGTCGTTAAATCACCTTTGCTATTAAGAGGTCACGGGTTCAATTCTCTCTACATTCTCGGGGTCAGGCTCCATGGTTAAGCCAATAGGAAGTGATCCCTTTAGGTGAATCTTCTTGGTACAAATATTCCATGGACGTACTGGTCATCGATCCCTCGGGATAGTGAACTACATAGAAAAAAATGTTTAATACCTTGTATATATATTTTTATTATTTTTATTTTATAAGTGATTTGAATTTTTCAAAAGTCGTTTATTGGGATTGAAACCAATACATTAAGGTTGCAAGTGCAATGTGAACATTTCTAGGGAATTGTATGTACAGGTATGCTCCTACAAGCCTTTAATTTCGAATGTCTAGTTTATGCTCATATTAAAAGCATTAAAGAGGTGACTCAGTGCTCCCTTACTCAATATCCCATCTCACCATCTCATCTTACTTAGTACTCATCTAAGGAGTTTTCTAGTGACTTGATATAATTATCACCCATGACCATACTGGAATGGTTTAGGAGGGGATTTTGTTGGTTGGTAAAGCTATGAAGCATCCTAGTATTATAAGTTCTCGAGCCAAGGTTGGATAGGAGAGGTGTAGTAGCCCTATTTGTTTATTATGCTTGAAATCATGGTATACATTGTGAAAATAGGTTACAACTCGACAAAGACCTTCCATTAGGTTGAAGCATACTAATAATAGGCCATCTACACCCTAAATGATTTTGGTAGGTCATCAACAAGAAATCTGAATCTATCTCATTGAAAAGTCATAATAGGTTGGTTGATCATAATTATATCATAAATGCCACAATCATGAAATGCATGACGGAGGCCTCTATCACATTACATAATAACTATGAGTGTGAGTCCTTTGGAACCAAATAACTATGTGCATCCTTTGAGTTAGACAACTTGAAAGAGATGCACACAAGAGATGCACACGCATAAGAATTAACATATTTACCCAAGTTGAACAAGGTGTGAAGACAAAAAGGGGGGTTAATGCCTTTAAAAAGGGCTTTATTAGCATTTTTTTTTAAGTTAATGCACTTTGTCATGTTAGTGAATGAGTTTTAGAAATTCCTTAACTTTTTCTAGTAGTATTAAAGTTTATGAATTTAGATGTATTAATGCACATTGTATAGTAACTCTTTCATTCTAAATTTTGATGTGTTTTGAACAAACAAATTAAGACCAACCAAAACATTATTACAATTTTAATGATTAATTATAAAATATATTAAAATATAATAGTTAACAAAAATCAATTCAAACTTAGATACATAAATTGTAATATTCCTACTTTCATTTTTTCAAAATATATATTTGTTTACTGTGTATGGTATTATTATTAGAATAACTTATAAACACAAAGTTAAACCATTACAAACTAAACTAGAATTAAATATATAAATAAAGTACCAAAGATATATGTTCAAAATCCATTATTATTATGTGATCAAATGCACATGTGAGCAACTACAATGCTATTGTAGTTTTGTCATATAATCATGCGCATATAAATGATCACATGAACTTTAGGATAATGTTGGTTTTGGGTAGACCTTAATTTTCTTAAATTATACAACCTTAACTCTTCAAGGCTACATATGTGTCCATGTTTATAACGCACATTACTAGTAACATGTCCTAGAGTCAAGCATCAATAGTTAGAATGTTTGGGAGGCAAGGTCTTGCACTCTCTCCAACTATGTCCAAATCCTCGATGAGACAGTTGGCCTGTTGTCATAAAGATAAAAAGGTATATGTTTAAGAGGAGTGGGACCCCCCTCGTGGGCGTGTCTTCATAAATCTCAACCCTTTTAATGTAATTAATTATAACACATATTAAAATAAAATAGCTAACAAAAATAGTATCAAACAAGATGCATAAATTGTAACATTCCTACTTTCAATTTTTAAAAATATAGATTTGTTCTAGTGTCTATGTTATTGTTGTAGATGGACTCGTAAACAAAAAGTTAAACCATTACAAATTAAACTCAAATTAAATAAACATAACCAATATCAAATATATATGTCCAGAATCCATTATTATCATGTGATCAAATGCACAAGCAAACAACTACAATGCTACTATAGTCACATGTCACACATATATGGACATATAAATGACCATGAACTTTAGGATGATGTTAGGTTTGGGTTGGCCTTCATTCACTTAAATTAGTACAATATTAACTCTTCAAGATTGCATGTGTCTATGGTTATAACACAGATTACAAGTAACATGTCACATAGTTGAGCATCAATACTTAGAATCGTTGAGAGGTAGGTCTGGCACTCTCCCCAACTAGCTTTAAATCCTTGATGAGACATTTGCCATGTAGTGATAAATCTAAAAGGGTAGAATTTCTTGAGGAGTGGAACCCCTCTAATGGGTGTACGGTCTTTGGACATCTTGACTCTTGCTAAGTCATAATTTATCAGTATATTTACCTTTATAAATTTTTTTATGATTGAAAAAATGTCACATTTGGATACTATATATCTACATATATTACACACAAAATGTTTTTTTTTTTTAACAAAGTCGGTTAGTGTGATAGCTATTCAAAAAAGAAAAGGAACAAGCTCCCATTGTAGGGAGGGTTTAAAGAGAAGTAGGCATAAGGAGATAAGAGCAGGAGTGCAGTCCTGATTACCTAAATCCTTGTTTCCAAAATTTTTGGAATTTCCTACTACATTTTTAGCATACTACCTTACAAACTGAAAAAGCAGAGACACACATTTACATAACATAATGGAAAAGGATGATTATATGTCGACTGGAGATCCTTCGTTGTATTCTGAGGTCTACTAGATATTGATCAGAGCATTTGTTATTGTTTTTTAGAATCAGAGCTCAGAATCTCCACAGTTCTCATTTTTCAGTCTACGTTTCGGGTCTAAAGCAAGACCCATCATCAGGACAAATCTTTGTCCTGATGATGGGTCTTTCTTTAGACCCGAAACGTAGACTGAAAAATGAGAACTGTGGAGATTCTGAGCTCTGATTCTAAAAATCTACACCACAGAAATCTACAATCCATCATTTGTTATTGTGTTGTGCCCTTGTTGTGACCTTGTTGTGCCATTGTTGTTCCTTTGTTGTGCCCTTGATGTGCCCTTGTTGTGCCCTTGCTTTTCCCTTGATGTGCGATTGGGATTTCCATTGAAATTAGAAGGGCATCACAGTGGATATTATTTAAAGGCGGGGAGCCCATCGACTATATTGTCACGGGAAGGAGAAGAGCCGAGGTAAGAACCCAAGAAAGATCAATTTGGATCTTGTTCGTGCAATAAAATATTTGGTTTCAAGGCTTGTTAAGGGTGTTGCTGATTTTGGGAGAGATTCCTTCATGCATTCTTGAATTCTGATAGATTTTCTTAATAATGGGATTGGTATTTTGACAAGATCTCTATATATTTTTTAATTTTATTTATTTATTTATTTTTTAATTTGACTGATTCAAAATGTTTACATAACATAATACATTACAACATCTCTTCCATACTAGGTTAGAGAGCGACTCTAGGCACAAATTAAATTTATAATTTAGTTAGTTTTATGATTGTGCCAAGTGTGGTAGAGATGTTCTCATGTCATGTTAAACATTTTGACTTTGTCTAATTACATAAAAATAAAATAAAATAAATGATTATAATCATAATTAATAATTGAAACCAGCTTGGATTCATTTTAAATTTGGATCTACCACATGTCTAGAGGGATCAAATCCCTTGAGATGTGTTGTATCTTAAGAGAAAATTCCTTGGCTATGAAAATGAATCAGTTCTTCAGAAATTTTTAACAATGTGTCACATAAGTAATTATATCATGTGGTCTTCACTCAATCCCTTTGGAAACTAATTTTTTAAAACCCTTAATAATCTGGTATAATGAAATATTCTACAATGCGATTAAATGTTGATACCTGAATGGAAAATAAGAACTGTAGAAGAAACTCCAAATGATATGTTGTAACATGGAATCTATCACTTTAAATTTCAAAATGAAGTTATGGAGAGAGAGGAAACTCAAAATAATATGAAGTAAACACATAATCTATTACTTTTAAGTTACAACGATAATTTGTGAAGGGAGAGGAGTTGGAGTGAAGGAGCGCAAATTAAGGTTATTTAACTCTTACTCACAAATGTAATTAAGAGACCGACAACTACTTTACTTCACTTCATTCCAGGAAGAAGGGACACAAAATGGCACAAGAAAAATGAATCACCATCAACAGTTGTAGGAAACTTGATGCTTCTTTCATAATTCTTTAGAAAAGTAAGTACCAAAGTTTTAGTCTTCCAGAGGTCCAAAATTCAGAACCCCCTCTTCTTTCTTTTTGTCTTGCTTAAATACATCCAAAATAGTTCATAACTTCTAGAAATTCTTGAAACTACTTCGACTACCTAAACTGTTAAAACCACTTATTACATTGCAATTGAGGACATCACTATAGCTTCGATCTTAAAAAACAAAGAAAACCAATTAAAACTTGAAATATTATCCTTTTTACTTAATCTGATTTGTTGTTGATGCGTCTCCCTGAAGTGTTTATGTGTCTCCCTGTCAGATCGGACATCCTTGCCCTGCATTTCTTCTAGAGTTCAATATTTTTCTTTTCTGCTTGTTGTCATGTTTTTTTTTGTTTCTGATGTGTTATTCGAACAATTCTGCAATAACGCCTCTTTGCCCAACTTGACCCAGTTGTTTCGTTTCCAACAGTGCCATCGTACTCCTTTTGCCTGACTCTGCCTATGCCTCTACACTTCAAACAATGTTATCATGTCCCCTTATGCTCGACTCTACCTCTTCTACTCATACCCGCAGCGTTCAGTCTTCCATTTATTTACAAGGTGCCACCATATACAACATTGTTCTGCACGGGGTCGAGTGTTACCCTAGTCTACTACCAGCGTTCACGTTTTTTCATAAAATAATGCAACTACAAATAATCCTGGACTTTAAATAAATTTAAATTAACCTTTGAATGGTATCGCATTTGCCTTTCCATCACATTTCGTCTTTCCATGTTGCTCCGTTATAAGCCTCCTCTTACCCCTGACGCGATTTCTCAAAGGAAAGGCCCTTACTTCCAGATTTGAAATCCTTTGCAGTTTAATTCTGAAACTACATCGCATTCGCCCCTTATTGCATTTCGGCCTTCGACGTTTATAACATATTCCTTAGCGCCATTCCTCCTGAGCTTGTGATGTGCAGTGTGCGATAGAGGTGGGGATGACATGGAAAGTAGAGGTGGGGCCAACCGCAAATCACAATCGACGATTTAAAACCTTGCCGCATTTCACATTTCGGAATTTATAACTTATTCCTTAGCGTGATTCCTCCTGAGATTTGCGATTTGCGATGTGCGATGTGCGAGAGGGTCCCACGACCAAACTTAAAATACTTTATATTGAGATCGCATTACGCATTTCACATTTTGGCATTTATAACTTATGTAGAAATTTAATACAAAATATGTATTGTCTGGATTCTCCTAATTTAACAATAATATACTACTGTTAAATACAAAATCGCTTCTACAAAATCTTTGCAGAATTTGAAACACAATTGTTAATCACAATATCATGAAGAAAGATCAATCATACATAACACATATAATTTACCTGGGGAAAGCATATAGCTAAAAACCCCACTATCTTATATTATGTATTATATCATGGATCATGAAACAATTACATACAAAGCTTTAATCCAAGAGCTCTCAATACATGAGCTAACTGTCTCACACTATCATACAAAAATTGTCAAGTTCCTTAGCCAATTTACTATCTCCAAACAACCTGCCTCCACTGCACAATCATCATGGGCACATCCAATGTGTGTGTGATTGCATGTGTGCAACCAGATAATGTCACAACTGATAGTTTACTTCCCTTTCACCTAGAACTCAACTGGGTTTCCACTGGATCTGACATTCATGCAACTAATAATAGCAAAAAACATTAGTTTCATGTGAGACCATTGATTGTGAATTAATTCACTTGATCTCTCACTAATGTATCTTTAGTTACAACTAGCACAATTGACTTTAACTCACTTAATTGAGTTATACTGATTTACAACTTGCATTAACTAATGCATCACTACACTTCCAACTCTGTTACAACTAGAATAACTCTGTTACAACTCAAGTCAACCTGCATGTCCCACCAACCAACCTCTTAACTCAAAATTCCTTTAGCTAACTAATTTTCCACTTCAGTTAACTATTTCCAAGTGCTCATTGAGAATAGATTATTGTTTATTTTCCAACTAATATTAAGGGATAATAATAGCCGACATGCATCTATAAATAGACATGCAATCTATAAATATAACTTGCACATACATTTATAAATAGACCTCATCTATAAATAGAATTTTCTCATGCATCTATAAATAGACATCCACCTAAAAATATAATGTGTGGCCCCCACCTAGTGTAGGTGCTTAATTTTCACTAGGATCAAGGATTTTGTTTCCGGATGCCAATTTCACTGTTTCTTGTTGCAAACTTCAACACTCCCTCTCAACAAGAAAGGAATGTCTTTGCATGTGACATGCAACTCCATGCATTCGCCATGTAACCTTTGCATGTAACACTTCCGAAACTGAATAGCCTCCAAACCACAGAATTAGTATAATTCATCTGTCATAAAAGTCTTCTAACTTCTGCTTAGCTATTGCACATGTCTTCAGGAACCACTACGCTGCTGACACCTTCATCCATGCACTCTGCACTTGCTTCCAACTCTGATCTATGCTCTAGTATCCAGCATTGTCACTTTGATTTCATGTCCTCACGACATCTGACTGCATCAATCCAACTGATCCTGCTACTGCTGCTTTGTGGGCTCCTCCTAGCCAGGTTCAATTCATGAGATCCACACCATCTCAATGAATCCTGCCCAGAAATTTATTCTTGGAATTATTCATGCATGTTGCCCCACCTCTCACCTAGTGGTATAGTTGCATGCACTCCCTTTTCTCATCTAGCTCGAAATTTCTCTAAATGAGTGGTTTCTCCCACTCCATGATCCTCATCTTGTGGCTCCTCCACATCCTGATTTTCACTCTTACCTGCATGCAAATCCAATTCCCTCTCAAGGTTCAATTGCATGACTTTCTCACACTTCCTAATGGTAGGAAGCTCTGTAGAAATCACATCTATACCAAGTCTATAGAGATTCTTAACTTGAATCCCAATCTTCTTGGCTTTCCCCATTGCTTTGTGTCGAAGGAAAATTTTTCCTTCACCAATTCACACACCCAAATAATTCCTCCTGAGCTTGCAATGTGCGATAGAGGTGGGGATGACGTGGCAAGGGGAGGTGGGGCCGATTGCAATCGCAATCGGCGATTTGAAACCTTGTCACATTTCACATTTTGGAATTCATAACTTATTCCTCAGCGCCTTTCCTCCTGAGCTTTGCAATTTGTGATGTGCGAGAGGGTCCCATGACCGGACTTTAAATACTTTAAATCGAGATCTGAACTATATCGCATCTGGCCCTCGTATCGCATTTCACATTTTGGCATTTATAACTTATGTAGAAATTTAATACAAAATATGTATTGTCTGGATTCTCCTGATTTAAGAAAAATATGCTACTGTTAAATACAAAATCTTTGCGGAATTTGAAACACAATCGCCAATCACAATATCATGAAGAAAGATCAATCACACATAACACAGATAATTTACCCAGGGAAAGCATATAGCTAAAAACCCCACTATATTCTATTATGTATTATATCATGGATCATGAAACAATTACATACAAAGCTCTAATCCAAGATCTCTCAGTACATGAGCTAACTATCTCACACTGTCATACAAAAATTGGCAAGTTCCTTAGCCAATTTACTGTCTCCAGATAGCCTGCCTCCACTGCGCAATCCCAGCTGATAGCAATCCCTGAATGAATGGAATATTTCTTGCCTTGACTGTGCAATCCTCATGGGCACATACAATGTGTGTGTAGTTGCATGTTTGCAACCTGATAATGTCACAACTGATAGTTTACTTCCCTTTCACCTAGAACTCAACTGGGTCTCCACTGGATCTGACATGCATGCAACTAATAATAGTAAAAAACATCAGTTTCATGTGAGACCACTTATTTTGAATTAATTAATAATTAATTCACTTGATCTATCACTAGTGTATCTTTAGTTACAAGTAGCACAACTCACTTTAACTCACTTAACTAATTTAAACTGATTTACAACTTGCATTAACTAATGCACCACTGCACTTCCAACTCTGTTACAACTAGAATCACTCTCTTACAAATCAATTCAACCTGCATGTCCCACCAACCAAACTCTTAACTCGAAATTCCTTTAGCTAACTGATTTTCCACTTCAGTTAACTATTTCCAACTGCTCATTGGGAATAGATTATTGTTTATTTTCTAAGTAATATTAAGGGATAATAATAGCCGACATGCATCTATAAATAGACATGCAATCTATAAATAGAACTTGCACATACATCTATAAATAGACCTCATCTATAAATATAATTTTCTCATGCATCTATAAATAGACATCCACCCAAAAATATCATGTGTGGACCCCACCTAGTGTAGGTGCTGAATTTTCACTAGGATCAAGGATGTTGTTTCCAGATGCCAATTTCACTGTTTCTTGTTGCAAACTTCAAAAAATTATTCCTTAGCACCATTCCTCCTGATCTTGCGATGTGTGATGTGCAATGTGCAAGAGGGTCCCACGGATGGACTTTAAATACTTTAGATCGAGCTCTGAACTATATTGCATCCATCCCTCGTATCACATTTCACATTTCGGCATTTATAACTTATTCCTTAGCACCATTCCTCTTGAGCTTGCGATTTTAATTTGTGATATGAAGGCGGGGCTGTCGAACAATGTTCTGCATGTATATTTGCACGACTCGACCCTGACCTGTGTGAAATTTTCTAAACGCATCAATCGGCCCAACTCTTGAACTCCTCTGCACGCAAATAAGCCTGACTCGACCTGCCTTCACATCTCCGCAAATAATGTTAATGAGCCACAATGAGATGAAAAAATATTTAGAGAAAAATGATATTTGAGCTTGTAAGTGGATGCTTAGCTCAAGTGGTAGGGATGGTCATTTTCCATACCATCCACCTGAGTTCAAGTTTCCGGAGACGTGGCCCTTCATAGTAAGGTTGGAGGGATAGGCGTCCCGTTGGAGTCTGGGATCTTGGCTCCAGTACTCGTGGTCTCTAAACGTCTTGGTCCTAGGCTGAACTATGAGTTCATGATATATGTGGCTTGTGGGATGTTGCATATATATGGGGAGGTTGTTAGTTCCCTATCAAAAAAATTGTGTTAACAAAAATATATTTTGTAACAAATATCACCATAACAAGTATCATCATACCCAAAAAAAATAAAAAATTAAACACTATAAACACTAAAAATAATACAACCAATCCTTTAGGCATAAGGGTGATTATGGTAATTGTTTTATGGTTTATTTGAATTTATTAATTATGATACATTTGAGGTACATTGTATGAACCATATTCGTTATGGCTTGTATGGTTTTATAGGCATTAACATACGCCTTTTAATTCTCTGAATGCTTGGATAACATTATAACTTACATAGTATGTGCAATATATGTACCAATGAGAATCCCCATACGCCTGCCTATGATCTCCATTGATTGATTGTCCGGTGGTCATGGTAAAGTTGACAACTCATGCGTTGGTATTCTCTTGTTGAATAGTCTAGAGGATGTTGTTAGTAGGACAGATGGAGAATCCACATCCCTTGATCTTTCTATGGTTGCATCACATGATTCTGCATCTTTTTCATTTGGTTTTGGAAACAACCCACTTTTGTCTGGCATTATGTTGTCATTTCTCTCTTCCTCTAACTCGAATTCTCCATCAAACTCATGGAGATTAGGGTTTTTCCTTTCGGCTTCATACAAGCATGCTAATTCCTCTCAGAAACACTTCCTAACTCTCATGGTCCACTTAATTGTTCCAGTTTGATTTGTGTCGGGCTAATTTTAGTTTCCTCCTTGGAAGTTAACTCAACAACTTCCTTTGTGATCCTTCCATCATTTCTCTTCGAGGATTGGCTATATACTTTGGCATGGTAGGTGACTATCACATGTTACTGTCACATGTTTAGTTTTTCTTACACTTGCATTCTGGAAGGGGTTAGGTATCATTATTTGTGGTTTTCTTGATACATGAAATAGGTGCAGGCTCTACTTCTATGAGGCCAGAGACAAGTATTTGAGCATTACAACTTGATATAAATTTTACCCTAGGACTAAGATTATGTATGATCTAAATTTATTATTTTCCATTTAACTCGAAAATCGGTTTTAATTTTCCAGAGAATCTCACAGGGTTTTCGCTATGTATGCAGGTACTCCCTTTGTTCTAGAAGCTAGAACCCTTACCATCCAAATTCCACGTTGGTTTCTCGTCTCCACTGATATATTTTTCTCTTACACATGTGCATTTACTCCTCTATTTCTTGCTCCTTCTAGAGCATTCGAGATTATCGTTTTTAAGGAGTAGAATTTTCCTTACCATTTTCTAATTACCCTGTAAGGGTTCACCAAGGATAATCTCGATCTAGGTTTATATATTTTTATTTGTATTTAATTCCACCACATTGGGGAATAGATATATTTTCAGGCTCAAGTTCATATCGCCCTTAAGTTCATAAATTTTCCCTCTCGGAAAGGGCTAGTTTTTTTACAATTATAACTAAGTTAAGTGTTTTTTTTGTTGACAAAATCAGTTGCTAGTTGTATTTCAAAAAGAAAAATGAGGGAGATGGGGCTTCATGATTACAATAAGAGTTGTCTCTAATGCTGAATGATAGCAGCTACAGCTGGAGGTTACAATCATTTTGTTTCTAGTATTCGGAAAATAGAAAGATGTTGTGAAATTGTAGATATGAACGAACTGAAAGAGAGGAAATGCATACTTAAAAGACATGATTAAAAAAGGAGAAGAGCTAATCTATGTTAATGTGATTGATTTTCCTTGCTGTAGAGAGTTCAGGATTCTCATCATTCCCCGCATTTCTTATGTTGTTGGAGCTGGTGCTGGGGATAGTGCATTTTTCAAGCATGTATTTCAGGATTTGGAGCGAATCCTCGGCATGGGTGCACCTATTCAAGACCTCTTCAAACTAAGCTTGGAGGGATGAGACCCTTGAGAGGAAGAAGTTAACATCGGTTTGATGTCTGTCCTCCAAAGATTTGACGTCTTTCTTCAGCTTAGCATCCATGGTCTTCTGATGAGCATGAATTTGATCAAGTTCTGCCTGTAAGTCAGCACAATGGAAGCAATTTTCACTTCTGGCCGTTATTTCTTGAGAGGACCAGGAGATTAAGACAGAGACGAAAGCTGCAAACAGAAACCAAGGACTAGAACCAGTGAAGGGAAGATGGAGGCGCAGGATTACCAGAGGGGCAGGGAAGAAGTGAAAGGGGGAGGGAGGGCACAGAGGGACGCGTTGCCAATCACCAAGGGACCCGAGAGCTTGAAGGGGCACCGAGAGAGACAACAGAGGGTCGGGGCAAGGGTGAAGTGAAGAGCAGAGGGAGGGAGAATTTATAGAGTCGAGCCGGGGAAGAGAGATTGGGCTGAGGGAGGACCAGATCAGGAGAGTCACTGGGGTGAAGAGAGAAAAGAAGCTAAGGGTGCAGGCGGTATTAGAATATGCAGTGGAGAGGATCGCAGAAGATTTGGAGGGAGGAGATAAGGATGGGACATCATTGCAAAAGAGGTGGCCTGGAGATTGAGCGCAGGCATAGTTGGCTAATCGATCTGCGTCGTTGTTAAGTGATCTTAAAATGTGATAAAATGTGATACTATTCAATTCACTAAGGAGGATGAGGCATCTGCTGAGGATTTGCTCGAGGGCGACATTTTATGTGGACCGCTTGCTAATCATGGACTGTATGACAATGTTTGAGTCGCCCAGAATGATGGCATTGTCCAGTCTGTGATTTTTAAGTTGGATTAGACCTTGATAGAGAGCCAGAGCTTCGGCTCTATTGTTGGATAGCGATCCAAGGCTCCATTCAAAAGATAAGATCACGTTCCCAGATGCGCTTCTGATGATGCCCCCTGCGCCGGCAATACCAGGATTCAATTTCGAGGCACCGTAAAAAAAATAGAGTAGGTTTGCCTCTATCTTTTATCCAGTCTTTGAAGGCATTTTCCTTAAGACGAATTTTCCAAGGGGTGGAGAGATGAGGAGCAGAGGGAATAGTATGCCTATTGCCTCTGAATATTAGCTCATGGAGAAAAATTCTTTCATCGACACTTAGGAGTTAGGTGTCGATCCTGTAATTACTTTTAGCAGCAAAGATTTCTGTGACGAGACTCCAGGATTTGTTGCAAAGTTTCCTAAGTGATGGTTCTTTGCCTTGGAAGATATTATTGTTCCAGGAGAGCCAGATATGCCAAAGGGCAGTGAACGGAAGGGTGTTCCATGTTGAGATTGCAACAAGATGATGAGCTTAGTGGAAAGAAGTCGCCTTCACTAAGTGGGCCCGCAGGCTATTTTTTGGCGCAAAGTCTATTTTTAGACATATGGATCATGTTCTATGAGTTGCAGGATGCTATTTTGGATGGTTGGTCAAGTTGGAAAAAATAGATGGACTTCTATTTTTAGACATATTGGGCGGAATCTATTTTAGATTGCCAGTCTAAAAATAGACATGTCGAATATTATTAGCTCTTAATAATATTTGGACTATAAACATTATCTTAGTCTCTTGGAGCACTTCAGTTAAGTGCACAGATGTGGCACAAGAGCTGACAGAAGGAATTGCGCTATTCCTAAAGGTTAAGTGGAGCTATTGCATGGATACTTCAGTTAGAACTCATGCGAGAGAGTTTGGTGGAGTTGATTGAGGAGTTAATGGAGTTGTGTTCAGTTTAACTAATCTAAACATAGTTGAACTAGTTGTATTTAGTCTAACTGATTAATACACTAGTGAAGAGTGGTGTGAATTAATTATTAATTAATTCACTAATTATAAACTCATTAATCAACTAAAGAATACATCAGTTAACTTCGGTGCATGGACAGTTTCAGTGGAGACCAGTGCAGAGATAGGTGAAAGAGCAGGTTAACTATCAGTTGTGACTATACTGTTGCATATTTGCAACTACCAGTGATTGGAGGAGCCCATGAGGATTGCGCAGTACAAGCCAGGTGGTTCAAGTTATTTAATGAGCCATCCTACAACATTGATTACGCAATAGAGGCTGGCTATCAGGTGGCAGAGATTGGAGCATGTGTTTTGCTAGATCTAGCTTGATTAGTGTGTAGCATTTGGAGGTTGTGTTGAGAGCTTGTGAGGAGCTTTGTACAATGATTTTTACATGATCTCTATGACATATAATATACAGATAGTTGGGGTTTTCAACTTTAAACTTTCCCATGAAATACTGTGTTCATATGTGTGATTGTTTATGGTTTTAATGTGCGCATGCAATTGATTTTATTTCCGCATGTAATGATCAATGGTAGAAGAGATTTTGTATTGTGCATGAAGCTAAAATCGTGTGTGATCAGGAGAATCTTGGTGAATAATATATCAGTTATTCAAATTTCTACATTCCATACCCTACTTGGGAGATTGGTCTTTTTATTTTTCCAAGGTAATCTGCTTTTCCATTGAGAAGGAAATTTGCAATAGTGCCGTCTTGATTGATATCAGGCTTGAAGTAGGTAGTGAGAGCAGACCAGCAGACAGTGGCGAAGGGGAACCTGAGAAAGAGGTGGGTTATAGTCTCTGCATCATTTTGACAGTTGGGGCAGATAGAAGGACCTATGACCCCCCTTTTCTGGAGATTGTCAGCAGTGAGGAGTTTTCCTTTCAGCAAGGTCCAGATGAAGAATTTAACCTTTGGGATGACTTCAGAGCACCAAACCATTTTCCATATAGGCCAAGTAGGGGCTGGAAATTTCTCTTTGCAAAGGAACTGGTAGGCAGACTTGATGGTGTAGGCTTTTCCTGTGGGATCCCAACGGAATCCATCCAAGGCATTTCTCTGGACAGGAGCTATACCATGTAGGTGGAGTTGCAACTTATTGAGGTCTTCATTGAGAAGGAGAGGGATAGAAGGAAATTTACATCTGATCCACAAATGATTTCTGTTATCCCATTTAGATATCTAATTTAGGAATTTGATGCCCATATTGTCCAAATGTCGAAGAATGTTCTGTGTGCCTGGTCTTTCAATGATGGGAATACCTCCCATGATGCGATCCTGGCCGATGTTGATGGATGTGCCTCATTTCAGAACTTTAGAGAGGTTTTCTGCTAAGAGGGGGATCGATTTTTTGCAAGAGGACCAGATTTTGGTGCACTGCCTGTTGGGGATGTCTTGCTGAAGTAATTGTTGTCTTGGAAAATTTAAATATTTGACTTCGACCACCTGTTTCCACCATGTTTGTTCCCCATTGATAAATCTCCAAACTATCTTACCTCCAAAGGTTTGATTCATGATTTTGGGCGAGTGAACACCAATGCCTCCATGTTCTTGGTCTTGGATGACTTGATTCCACTTGACTAAGTTGTATTTTTTTTTCTTGTTTTCCCCCATGCCATAGGAAATGTCGAATGATAGCCTCCATTTTTTGATGAATGTTGGCTAGGGCTTGCAAAAGAGTGAATTGATAGAGCAGGAGGGAGGATAGCCCAGACTTGAGGAGGTTGATGCGTCCCACGTGATTCAGCCATGAAGAGCCCCATTGATTCACTTTCCTCTTCATTCTATCAATGGTCATGTTCCAGATTTCAGTCTTTAAGAAGTTGATGCTGACAGGCATGCCCAGGTAGCTAAAATAATCCCAATTTAACTTGAAGGGAACCCCAAAAATGCTGGCAATGCTGTGTATATTTTGTCTGGAGGCGTTCCAGCCATAGACACAAATTTTCTTGAAGTTGATCAGCCCTCCAGAGCAGTGCATAAATCTGTCTAGAACTTTTTTGAATCGATGAGCTATAGTTGTGGAGGCTCCTCCCATTAACAAGGTATCATCAGTGAACTGGGGATAGAAGTTATATAATTTCTATATGGTATCAGAGCGATATTGATCATTGGAGCAATTGCAAAGCATTGAAGCGGTTGAGTTTTGTGCTGGTGGAATTCGAATTTGCAGCAGTGTTTTCTTGGTGTCGAAGTTGAGATGTCTTTCAACGGATTGCAATTGGAGTATGCCCTTGAGGGCAGCTCAAATTATATTGCATGGAGAGACAGGATGGAGGCAGTGCTGGATGACAATGGGTTGAAGGAGTTCATAGATGCAGAAATTCCAAAACCTGCTTCTAGTGATGCTGCCGCACTTGACGCATGGCAAAAGAAGATTGTAAGGTGTCGAAGGATTCTGTTGGAAGGTGTGAAGGATCGCATAGTGTCCAGTCTTCATGGTAAAGCTTCTCCATTCTTGATGTGGAAAGCTTTGATAGATTTTTTCCAAAGCAAGAGCAACCAGAGGAATTTGGTGCTCAAGGATAAACTCAGGAAAATAAAAATGGAGAAGAATGACACTATTCCGGTATACTTGACAAAGTTTTTCCACTACAGGGATGAGCTTGGGAGTGTAGGCGTTAGTGTGGATGATGAGGAATTGGTGAGCTTGGCTCTCCTTGGGATTCTGAAGAGTTGGAATTCCTATAAGGACTCTGCCAATGGTCGGGAGAAACTGTCAGGATGGGAGCGACTTTGGTCGGATCTTGTGCAGGAGGAGATAAGGCGGGATACCAGGGATGGATCTTCATCAAAGAATGATGATGAAGAGGATTACGCTTTGGCTGCCAAAGCAAGGAAAGGGAAGGGGAACAAAAATCCTTCTCAATCCGGTGCGGATGGCAAAGAATGTGACATGTCTAAAGTGAAGTGTTTTCACTGTCACGAGCATGGGCATTTCACCACGCATTGTCCACAGAAGAAGAAGAACAAGTAGGCTACTGGAGCTGCATCTAGTGAGGCTCTTGCCTCGAAATTTGAGCTGGACTTCTCATTGATCGCATGCATGGTGTCTAGTGCATTGGGATCGGGGTGGTATTTTGATAGGGGCGCTTCATTTCACATGACGGGAGATGTTAATCTTTTCAATGACTTGGTGGAGAAAGATCTCCAGTTGCATATTGATTTGGGCGACAATGGATGATATAATGCGACCGACATTGGTACCATAACCTTTCAGAGGGAGTCAGGTAAACTCATTCTTTTACAAGATGTAGTGCATGTTCCAGGTTTAAAGAAGAATTTAATCTCAGTCGCAATGTTAAAGGATAAAGGGTATGGTGTTGTCTTTAGTGAAGGAAAATTTTTCCTTCGGTACAAAGCAACAGGACAAGTCAAGAAGGTTGGGATTTGAGCCAAGAATCTCTACAGACTTGAAGTAGATGGGATTTCTACGGAGTTTCTTATTGTTGGGAAGTGCAAGAAAGACATGCAATTGAAGCTTGAGAGGGAGCAGGATTTGCATGCAGGTAAGAGTGAACCTTGGGATGTGGAGCAGCCATAAGATGAGGATAATGGAGTGGGAGAAACCACTCATGCAGAGAAATTTCGTGCCAGATGGGCAGAGGGAGTGCATGCAGCTATACCACCAGGTGAGAGGTGGGGCGACATGCATGAGTAATCCCAAGAGGAGATTTCTGGGTAGGATTCATGGAGATGGTGTGGATCTCATGAATTGAACCTGGCTACAAGGTGCCCACAGAGCAGCAGTAGCATGATTAGTTGGATTGATGCAGTGAGATCAAAGTGACAATGTCAGATACTGGAGCGCGGTTCAGAGTTGACAACAAGTGCAGAGTGCATGGGTGCAGAGTTCAACAACGCAATGGTTCTTGAAGACATGTGCAGTTGATACCAGTAGAGGTCGAAGACTTTGATAGATGCATTATATTGATTGAGTTTTTTGGAGCCTATTCAGTTTCGGAAGAGTTGCAGAGCAGATGCATGGAGTTGCATGGCGCTTGTAAAGGTTGCAGGGGGAATGCATGGAGTTGCATGTCGCATGCACATACAATCATTTCTTGTTGAGAGGGAGTGTTGAAGATTGCAACAAGAAACAATGAAGGAGGCATCCTGAAACATCATTCCTGATCCTAGTTGGAAAGTGATCACCTAAACTAGGTGGGGCCCACACAGGTGATTTTTGGCGCAAAGTCTATTTTTAGACATGTCGATCATATTCTATGAGTTGCAGGATGCTATTTGTGGATGGAAAAATAGATGGACTTATATTTTTAGACATATTGGGCGGAATCTATTTTTAGATTGCCAGTCTAAAAATAGATATGTCAAATATTATTAGCTCTTAATAATATTTGGACTCTAAACATTATCTTATTCTCTTGGAGCACTTCAGTTAAGTGCACAGATGTGGCACAGGAGCTAACAGAAGGAATTACGCTATTCCTGAGGGTCAAGTGGAGCTATTTCATAGAGACTTCAGTTAGAACTCATGTGACAGAGTTTGGTGGAGTTGTAGAAGTAGTTGGTGGAGTTGTGTTCAGTTTAACTCAGTTAGACACAATTGAGCTAGTTGTATCTAGTCTAACTGATTGATACACTAGTGAGAGTGGTGTGAATTAATTAGTTAATTAATTCAATAATTATTAAATCATTAATCAACTAAATAATACATCAGTTAACTACAGTGCATGGATAGTTTCAGTGGAGACAGTGGAGAGGTAGGTGAAAGCGCATGTTGACTATCAGTTGTGACTATGGTGTTGCATGAGTTTGCACCACACATTGATGGAGATGCCAATGAGGATTGCGTGGTCAATATAGGATGGATTTGAACTCATCCAGAGCCATTCTTCAGCAGGGATATCGCAGTAGAGGCAGGCTAAAGGCTGGCAAAGATCGGTGCATGGGATTTGCAAGATCGGGCCTGATTAGTGTGTAGCAATTGGAGATTGTACTGAGAGCTTGTGAGGAGCTTTGTACAATGATTGTTACATGATATCTATGACATATATAATATAGATAGTTGGGGTTTTCGGCTTTAATCTTTCCCATAAATTATTGTGTTCATATGTGTGAATTTTTATGGTTTTAATGTGTGCATGCAATTGATTTTATTTTTGCATGTGATGATCAATGGTCGAAGAGATTATGCATGAAGTCAAATAGTGTGTGATCAGGAGAATTTCGGATGTATAACATATCAGTTATATAAATTTCTACATGGTATCAGAGCGATATTGATCATTGGAGAAATTGCAAAGCATTGAAGCGGTTGAGTTTTGTGCTGGTGGAATTCAAAATTGCTACAGTGATTTCTTGGTGTCGAAGTTGAGATGTCTTTCAACGGATTGCAATTGGAGCATGCCCTTGAGGGCAGCTCGAATTATATTGCATGGAAGGACAGGATGGAGGTGGTGCTAGATGACAATGCATTGAAGGAGTTCATAGATGCTGATATTCCTAAACCTGGTTCTATCGATGCTGCCGCACTTGACGCATGGCAAAATATGGTAGCAAGGTGTCGAAGGATTCTGTTGGAAGGTGTGAAGGACAACATAGTTTCCAGCCTTCATGGTAAAGCTTCTCCATTCTTTATGTGGAAAGCTTTGATAGATTTGTTCCAAAGCAAGAGCGACCAGAAGAAGTTGGCGCTCAAGGATAAACTCAGGAAAAAAAAAATGGATAAGAATGACACTATTCCGGTATACTTGAAAAAGTTTGTCCAATGCAGGGATGAGCTTGGGAGTGTAGGAGTTAGTGTGGATGATGAGGAATTGGTGAGCTTGGCTCTCCTTGGGCTTCCGAAGATTTGGCATTCCTATCAGGACTCTGTCAATGGTCGGGAGAAACTGACAGGATGGGAGTGACTTTGGTCGGATCTTGTGCAGGAGGAGACAAGGCAGGATACCAACAATTGCTCTTCATCAAAGAATGATGATGAAGAGGATTGTGCTTTGGCTGCCAAAGCAAGGAAGGGGAAGGGTAAGAAGAATGTTTCTCAATCCAGTATGGATGGCAAAGAGCGTGACATTTCCAAAGTGAAGTGTTTTCATTATCACGAGCATGGGCATTACGCCACAAATTGTCCACAGAAGAAGAGGAACAAGCAAGCTGCTGGAGCTGCAGCTGGTGAGGCTCTTGCCTCTCAATTTGAGATGGAATTCTCATTGATCACGTGCATGGTGTCTAGTGCAATGGGATCGGGGTGGTATTTTGATAGTGGTGCTTCCTTTCACACGACGGGAGATGTGAATCTTTTTCGGTGACTTGGTGGAGAAAGATCTCTAGTTGCATGTTGAGTTGGGTGACAATGGACGATACAATGCGGCCGATATTCAGTACCATAACCTTTCGGAGGGAGTCGAGGTAAACTCATTCCTTTTACAAAGATGTAGTGCATGTTCCAGGTTTAAAGAATAATTTAATCTCGGTATCAGTATTTAGAGGATAAAGGGTATGATGTTGTCTTTAGTGAAGGAAAAGTTTTCCTTTGGTAAAAAGCAATAGGACAAGTCCAGGAAGGTTGGGATTTGGGCAAGAATCTCTGAGACTTGAGTAGATGGGATTTCTACGGAGCTTCCTACTATTGGGAAGTGCAAGAAAGACATGCAATTGAAGCTTGAGAGGGAGCTGGATTTGCATGCAGGTAAGAGTGAACCTTGGGATGTGGAGCAACCACAAGATGAGGATCATGGAGTGGGAGAAACCACTCATGCAGAGAAATTTTGTGCCAGATGGGTAGAGGGAGTGCATGCAACTATACCACCAGGTGAGAGGTGGGGCAACATGCATAATTAATCCCAAGAGAAGATTTCTGGGCAGGATTCATGGAGATAGTGTGGATCTCATGAATTGAACCTGGCTACGAGGTGCCCATAGAGCAGCAGTAGCATGATCAGTTGGATTGATGCAGGCAGATCAAAGTGACAGTGTCGGATACTAGAGCGCGGTTCAGAGTTGACAACAAGTACAGAGTGCATGGGTGCAGAGTTCAACAACGCAGTGGTTCCTGAAGACATGTATAGTTGGTACCAGCAGAAGTCGAAGACTTTTATGATAGATGCATCAGATTGATTGAGTTGTTTGGAGCCTATTCGGTTTCGTAAGAGTTGCGAGCGAGATGCATGGAGTTGCATGGCGCTTGTAAAGGTTCGAGGCGAATGCATGGAGTTGCATGTCGCATGCAAGTACGGTCCTTTCTTGTTGAGAGGGAGTGTTGAAGATTGCAACAAGAAATAGTGAAGGAGGCATCACGAAACATCATTCACGATCCTAGTTGGAAAGTGATCACCTAAACTAGGTGGGGGCCACATAGGTGATTTTTGTCGCAAAGTCTATTTTTAGACTATGTCTATTTTTAGACATATGGAGCATATTCTATAAGTTGCGAGATGCTATTTATGGATGGTTGGTCAAGTTGGAAAAATAGATGGATTTCTATTTTTAGACATATTGGATAGAATCTATTTTTAGATTGCCAGTCTAAAAATAGACATGTCGAATATTACTATCTCTTAATAATATTTGGACTCTAAACATTATCTTATTCTCTTGGAGCACTTCAGTTAAGTGCACAGATGTGGCACAAGAGCTGACAGAAGGAATTACATTATTCCTAAGGGTTATGTGGAGCTATTTCATGGAGACTTCAGTTAGAACTCATGTGACAGAGTTTGGTGGAGTTATTGAGGTAGTTGGTGGAGTTGTGTTCAGTTTAACTCAGTTAAACATAGTTGAGCTAGTTGTATCTAGTCTAATTGATTGATACACTAGTGAGAGTGGTGTGAATTAATTCAATAATTATTAACTCATTAATCAACTAAAGAATACATAATTTAACTACAGTGCATGGACAGTTTCAGTGGAGACCAGTGGACAGGTAGGTGAAAGAGCAGGTTGACTATTAGTTGTGACTATAGTGTTGCATGAGTTTGCACCACACATTGATGGAGATGCCAATGAGGATTGCGTGGTCAATATAGGATGGATTCGAACTCATCTAGAGCCATTCTTCAGCATGGATTGCGCAGTAGAGGCAGGCTAAAGGCTGGCAAAGATCGGTGCATGGATTTGCAAGATCGAGCCTGATTAGTGTGTAGCAATTGGAGATTGTATTGAGAGCTTGTGAGGAGCTTTGTATGATGATTGTTACATGATCTCTATCATTATAATATACATATAGTTGGGGGTTTTTGGCTTTAAGCTTTCCCATAAATACTGTGTTTATATGTGTGATTGTTTATGGTTTTAATGTGCGCATGCGATTGTTTAATTTCCGCAATTAATGATCAATGGTAGAAGAGATTTTGTATCGTGCATGAAGTCAAATAGTGTGTGATCAAGAGAATCTCAGATGTATAACATATCAGTTATATAATTTCTATATGTAGCATAAGGGGAGAGGACCATGAGGACACTGCGTTGTCAAAGAAAGGGTTGTGGGATAATGATCAGAAGCGGAGGAGGGAAGGATAGTTGCCGAAGCTGAGGAGAAAGAGGAAAGGAGGGAAACAAAGATGAGAATCTTGTCCAGTCGTTCCATGATGTTGTCCTTTCCTATTCTCCTATTGGACCATGTGTATCTGCGATTTTTAGGAATGATGTCAACTAGTTCGTGCTCTTGGATAATGTCATCTAGAAGTCTTCTAAAAGGAACTTCCCCAAAGGAACCACCTCGTTTCTCATTGGAGTGGAGAATGAGGTTTAGATCGCCTCCCATTATGATGTTGTTACTTTCTTCGTTGTGCATATCATCCCTTAGAGAGTTCCAGAAAGTTTCTTTTTCTCTGTAGTGATTTGGGCTGTATAGATTGTATACAACGATGCTTTGTTGTGTTTCGATTCTTTCTAACTCCGTTTTGAACCAGTTTTGCGTGACTGTTGAATCTTTAAGTTGCCACACATTGTTAGCCCAAAGGGTAGCTAATCCCCCAGATGCGCCTCTGGATTTTGATAAAGCGCCCTTGTATTTTTTCTCTCTGTCTATTATTGTCCTCATATCGGCTTCTCCCTGCTTCGTTTCTTGGGGAAGAATAATTTCTGGCTGTTCTTGATTAATGAGATCCCTGAGAGCTTTGGATTTGGAGGGGTGCCTTAAACCCCTGTTATTCCAAGATAAGACTTTCATCATTGTAAGAGTTCGGATTGAGGAGGTGCTCTTCCTCCTTGGACCTTTTGCATGATGTCCCTGCTGTTCTGACCTAGAATGTAGTTTTCTATTGGGTTCTAAGTTCCTAAAACAATATCTTTCTGAGCATTTTCTATCCAGAGCTGTTTGGTTGATTTTCTGCCAGGACCTTGCTTCTTGTGGGATTCCAATGAGGCACCATGCTCCTTGGCTGAGCTTCTAGTGATCCTAGTGGAGGCCGAGCTAGGGGAAGGGGATGAGGGGACAAGAGGGGGAGTTGAGGAGGGGGGAGGATTAAGAGGAGGGGGATGGATGGATAGGGGAGGATCATCGTTAGGAGGAGAAATGATTGTGAAGGGGTTGGATTGCAAGTTTGGTGGAGGGGTAGCAGAGGTTGAGGGGAGATTATGAGGGTCAGTTCCTAAGGGGGGAGGAGGGAAATGAGTGGGCTGAGGCACATCATGGGGATTGGGAGGCGAGGCAGGATTAGCTTCTTCTTCTTCTTCTTCTTCTTCTTCTTCTTCTTCTTCTTCTTCTTCCTTTTTTTTTTTTCTTTTTTTTTTTTTTTTTTTTTTTTTTTTTTTTTTTTTTTTATGGTTTCCCAAGGCTGATCAGATTCTTGAATAGAATTATCAATATTTTTAGTACAACAATTAGAAAAATTTCCATACTCATGGCATACCTTGCACTTGAACGGGATCTGCTCGTAGTCGATCTGCTGGATGTGAGTCCAATCGTCCACTTTGAGTTTGATGGCTTTCGGCAGCCCTTTTCCCAGATCAACTTCGACACAAATTCTGGCACATGCGAGCATGTTCTCCTTTGGTCCACTCCTGTCAATGAAGGTGCCACTCACATTCCCAATAGCCCTGACCAAGTCGCCCCCCCAACAATGCAGGGGAAGGTGAGGAAGGCGCACCCAAACAGGGACCACGGAAGGCACGTTGAGCTCAGGATCAAAGTCAGGGGTCCATTTTTTGAGATAAATACCCCTAGAATCCATGAAATAGGGACCCTTTCTAAAGATCAGATCCCTGTCATCCTTAGATTCAAAGTGGAAGGTAAAATACCCTTTACCATAGAACCTGATGGAGATTTTTCCAGAGATTTTGTCGGCCCAATTCCATTCGATCCATCTCTGGACAGACTTCGGGGAAGGCCAGAGCCCAGTGAACTGGCCTATCAATCCCTTTTCAGCCAGAGAGAGAGTCGCCATGCGAGGGAGCAAGGGGGGAAGGACAAATTCTTGCAGGCAATCCATTTTTTTCACAAATCTGGAGATGGTGGGACGAGGCTTAGGAGGGCCCAAAGAGCTGATGAGAGCAGCGAAGGCTTGAGCGTGAGGCAAGGCAGTAGACATATCTGGATTGGCCTCCTGAGAGCCCATGCTGAGATAGGCCAACGAGCAGACAGAGAGCAAAGCACGGGGATAGGGTGCAGGGACGCAGGGCAGGAGGCCCAGAGGCGGACTGAGTAAGAGATCAGGGTGCAGGGCAAGAGGCCCAGCGCAAGGGCACAAAGGCGCTCAGAAGAGGCCTAGGTCAACATACTAGAGTGCACCAATGCGCGCAACCATCCATCTCCCACTAAGTTAAGCGTTACTATTGTTGTAAGTTAATTGTTATCATCGTTGTGAGTTAGTTGTGAATGGTTTCGGCCCAAACTTTCTTGGTTTTGTTATACTGTTGAAACTATAAGCTTAATGATATCTCTTTGTATATATTCTTGTTTCCAATGCTATAATTGATGATATAAAATTGCAACTATAGCATATTGATTGAGTATTTTCTTTCTTTGTTGAAGGTTCTAAACGTTTTATTCATTTAACAGTTCTCATGAAATTTTTTAGTTAATATTAAACTCTCTAATATTGGTTTCCATTCCTCTTGGTTTTATTTGGGAAAAAAGGCATATTGTAGATCCTAAATTCGTTGAGAGAGTATTTCGACCAGAGTCTTGGATTGTTGAGTATCTGCTTGACCTGGGACTCCAAATGACTCCTCTCCCTTCTTTCGAGCTAAAGAATCCGGTCAACCCCAGGTTATCGTTTTAAGATTTCTTATTACTCTTCTAGTTAGAAAAAATGAAGTAATAGTGAATGCCTCAACCCACTAAAATTTATTAAGGTAATTATACATTTACATACAAGTTTTCTCCTGTCATTTTCTTAATACGACCACTACTAGCTAGGTTTTGTTAACTTCTACTTCGAAATTCTGGGTTTTTTCTTCATATCGTTGATGAGTTTCTCGTTTACCTTAATTTCCATGTGCTTCAAGGTATTTTTTCCTTACAATGATTTTCTCAAGTCCTATGTATTAAGGATTACATTCCTTTAACCCTTTAACTTCCTCCTCAGAGGTGATATAAGGTTATTCTTAGGTTTTTTCCGTGTAGGGTTTATACAAAACAACCAAAAACTTGGTCTATTTACAAAAGTCTATGACAATCATCCAAATGTAAAATAACTAAAGAACTCTTTTTCAAAATTTATACAAATATAAAGTACTATTTATCTGTTAGGATTTATATAAAAAAATATTAGATACTACTTATATGTAAGGATTTATATAAAAAAAAATCAGATACTACTTATCTGTAAGGATTTATACAAGATATCAAATACTACATATCTTTCAACTCAAGAGTCCTGGTATTTACTGGGAATTTCGACCTTTTTGCCTCTAAACCGTGAGTGCGGAAATTACGTATGAGCTCCCACCGAGCTTACAGCCCACTAAATAGCATGAAAATGAATACCACATAGGTCTAATCTGGCTTCAAGAACTCCTTTCCAGCCATATTATGAGATTCAACAAGGCATCCACTGGTATACAAACCAGCTCTAGAGTTCCCAAAAACTAGCAGTCTCCTGCCTGGAATTACTTCTCTCTCTCAGAAAATGCCTCTAGCCTTTTCCTTGTTGTCCTTGGATTTTTCCTATTCTCACTGAGATACTCATCCCTAGTTAAATGAGAGGACGAAACCTTTTTCTAACTGTCTGATGGTTTTTCTTTTTTTTTTCCTTAAGTCTCACCCATAAATACCAATTTTTTCTACTAACACATTTCTATTTTTTTTAATAATTAAAGACTAAGAAAATAAAATAATTTTAAATGATATTCCCCCTTATCATAACTTACTTTCAAAAATTTACCAAGTCTGAATAAAATAGTAAATGAGAAATTATTTGCAATACAGGGGGTGTTAAAAATTTGATCCCTTTGGATGCTTGGGAAATCAAGAATCTTTCGTTGTCGTCAAATGAAATATGTTCCATGAAATCAATAAATTGGACAAAACTATCTTTACCTACATGTTTTAGCATCATCGAGATTCAACTTTCTAGAGACTCCTCGGAAAATGATGCAACCATATTTTGGCATTCTTCGTATCGCCAACTGATTTATTGTACTAAATGAAATCTAAAGTAATGTCATCACACCTGGGGAACGAAGGACGAACAATGAGCTTGTCGAAGGAAAAGTAATGATTAAATAAGATGGTTTTCGGCAAGGATAATTTTAAGGATGGAAAATTATCTTGAAGTTTAAAAAATTGGCGAATCTCACTAATCCCTAATATGCAAACTATAAATGTTTATTGATGTATTTGTAAAATTATTCATATTTATAATATTATTATATATATTGTCTATATAATGTTGGCTATTTTTAACGTAAAATAATTTTATATTGTAAAATTTGGGCGAATCATTTTTATAAAAAAATGGAACTTGGCGAATCTTTTTTTTGGAAAAACCATGGAAAATTATCCCACCTGTTATCCCACCTACGAATATTAGCCCCTAAAATTTTCCATGGTTTTCGGAAGGAAGTAGGGAAATTGTTCATTGTTTTCCACTAATTGAGACGTGTTTTCCTGAGGCTGGCCTTGAAAAAGCTACGAAATAAGAGAATATTACTCAAGAAATTCCCAAAATAAAAGGAGTAATTTCTAGCCATGGTTCTCTTTTCAAATATATATATATATATGGGTATTGTGAAAAATAAAGTATTGTTATAAAGGGAAGAGATTCTTCATCGTGGCGATGAACAAAGCAATGGTCAAGGCTGACGATAATTCAAGGATCCAATATTGACTTTTATCGGATTGAGGGGGATTTTCGTATCATCATATATTGATCCTAAGAACCTCTCTCACCATGCCTCTCAAAATAAAGAGAACATTGTTCAATGCATTTCCTCAAAAATATCTAATGTAAAGGGGTTTCTTAATGTATTGCAAAGGTACATATGATTAATAAGATAATTAAATATATTAAGAAAATTGTGTATTTGGATTTTGAGATTTTAATGTCTCGATTTCTTCACTGTAACATTTTTCCAACGCCTTTATTATAATATGATAAGGAGTAGTAAATTTATTAAAAAAACATATACTAACATTTTGAAAAAAAAATAGAGTTGAGGAATATTGTCTTTTATGAAAGTTAGAGGAAAGAGTATTAGAAGGCTTAACATAATTTTTCATAGATTAAATTTATGGTTCTCTTTAATTGTGTTTTTTTTTGTAAGTCAGTAGAGAAACCTTATATTACTAGACAATCGTAGAGTACATCGAAACCAATTTGTCTTCTAGATTGCAAACCAGACTAGCTGCAATAAAAGATAGTCTTGACCACACATTTAACTAGACATGCCATAAGGTTTTTTTGTCTCTGGTATCCCTTATACAGATCTACAAAATTAATTTTACTACTACTTCTACTTATCAATTTACAGCTTAAAAGCAGTGTGTCTATTATTATTTTGTATATACAAACCTAACTATCACCACATAACTATTATCTGGCCTAAGCATCCATACGACAAAACAAAGCAAAAAAAGGAAAATAATTGTGATTATTTAACCATAGCCATTGGTGTTTCTTCCACCGCACCTGATTCAGACACACATGTTGTTATCGCCACTAGAGTTGTTGTTGTAGCCACCCTCGCTCCTTGAGTTTCCTATTGCTTACCACTTGCACTAGTTACCTCCCTGACCTGATATTTCGTGATTCGGGATGGATCTCCCTGCTATTTCCCTTATGCGATATCCTAGTTATGGATATATTTCAAGTAGATGGAGAAAATTTTATTCATGTCTCCAATCTTGTCATCTTGCAAACGCTCTATATTTTCTACCCCTTTGATGGATTCCTCTACAACTAATAACCTCAGCTCATTCGCCTTCAACTAGAGTTGGTTCTCCATTTGTATCTTGGTTCGATCCTTAGCCTCCTCCCCCTACAACTTCCCCACTGAGGTTTTGACATTCCACGTTGTCTCCAATGTCTTATGATACATTTTAGATCACGTTCGGAATTTCCAAGTGTCAATAATTCAGTCTACTTCTTCTTCAATTTTTCCATCTGGGACAATGTTACATTGGCGCCTAACCTCAATCTCCCAGATTTCCATGATTTATTTTCCTTTCTCTGGGACATTTTCATGACGATTTCTTGCATCCTCGTCCTCTTACCAACCGTTGAGTTCCGAGGGTTTGTGTGTGGCCTACCCCTCCGCCTTCCACCAATATTATGTCCCCCATCCATTACTATTTTTCAAGCATTAATTATCAAAATAACATAATCTCCCTCACTGCAACACCACCTTCTATCCTTCAACCTCAACTCTACACAACCTATGCACCTTCTAGTATTTTCATATAAAGGAAACGTCCCGAATAGGTCATACTGCCCCGTCCTTTGAGCACCTTCCTTGGCTATTTTCAGAAACTTCCGCATATCGATGATGTTACAGTAAAATCGTGTGATACTGGGGGTATCTTCCTCCTCAGCCACCTCTTCAATTGGTCTATGCAGGCTCATTATTTCCATAGTCTTGTTCCAGTACAACTCCCCTCTGGGCTTCGTACTTCTCCACTCTTCACACCATCCTTTCCAATTAATGTTGCCACCTAATAGATGATTGATTTAATCTAAGTTCCTCTCCTTCCCATCATTTGCCATCATTTACTTCATATCATGTATATATGTACCTCCTCGCTCTTCCCTAAGAGTCACTACTTATCTTACTGTGATAATCATTGTTGACACCTAATCCTAAGGGATTGGGTGAGATTGTATATTATTGTAAAATAGTAAATAAGGAAGGCCAAGTGACATTGGGAAATGAATCCCAATAGTCTCACCTCCATGTATAAGTACACACACAACCACCATCTAGTTAATATTCAGTTTTGTGTAGTTACCTCCTGACTTGACATGGTATCGGAGCCAACTATATTTCTGGCATCCATGCCCTTGTAACTCCCTCTCTGCCTCTCTGCCAGCACCTGGTAGAACTACTCCTTCTAAAATTCTGTAAATTCTTCAATTCTACAAATTCTCCACAACATATATCAATTTTTTATTACAAGCAAGTGTGTGCAAGCCTCAACACCACACTGCCTCCCTCACATCGACTCATTGGCACCTCACAGTGCTCACTCCTCACGCTCGGCTACCGCTCCCTCACACTCCGGCCTGGTTCCTCATGCTAACATTCTTCACCCGACTCCTACCACTCAGTTGTCGCTCCCTCCTGCCAGTTCCTCACACTCCGTCCATACAGACCACCGTTGGCTCCCTACCTCCTTAGCTTGTTTTATCCTCTCACTCCACGCGATTCCCTACCTCCCCTCGCTCCTCACTCCTCCCTGCGGCTCCCTCCCCTTTCCCCTCCCCTCCCTCATTACTACTCCCCCTCACCGCAAACCCCCCTCCCCATTCGCTCCCCTCCGCTCCTACCTCCCTCACCCTCCCCTCCCCTCACGCTCCTCGCGCCCACTCATCCCCTTCCCCCTCACTCCTCCCTGTGGCTCCCTCCCCTCATCGCTCCCCTCCGCTCCTACCTCCCTCACCCTCCCCTCCTCTCACGCTCCTCGTGCCTAATCATCCCCTTCCCCCTCACTGCAGACCCTCCTCCCCTTCCCCTTCCCTCTGCTCCTACTCCCCATGGACTCCCCTCCCATGCAGACCATCGTGGGCCTATAATCTTACTCCCTCCCTGTCGCTGCTTTATAGCTCGGACTCCCCCAAGTAAATACCTCTTCACTTCCTCCCTCCCCCAGTAAATACCTCCCCACTTCCACCCTCCCCCAGCTAATACCTTCCCCACTTCCATCCTCCCCCAGCTAATACCTCCCCCAAATAAACCCTCCCTCAGATAATACCTCTGATTTTTTTTTCTTCCAAAATTTTTTTTTACAGTGTTTTTTTTTTTTGAAGTGCAGAATTTAAACCAAAATTGAGTATTTTTTTACCGTGGGAGCAAAGTGATTTTTTTTCAAAAGAATGCATTCTCTCATATCTATTGTGGGAGTTGTTCTCTCCGGCAAGGAGAAATATCCTGAATGGTATCGAAAAATCAAGCACACTCTCATTTTTAATGGGTTGTGGAGAGGAATTTGTGAAGAAGAAGGAGACCATCCATCAGCAAAGCCAACTTCAGACAAGGAGATCATTATTTGGGAAAACAAGAACTACGAGACTTATGCCTTTATTGCAGCTTCCACAAATGAAGATGTGAGTCGCCATATTACACCGTTTTCAAATGCCTATGAAGCCTTGATAAAATTAAAAGAACTCTATGACTCACATTCAGAACTTGAAATTTTTCAATTAATGATTAAGTTATTCAACCTTGAATTGAAAAATTATGACCCTCTTACTTTAGCTTCAGAAGTAAGATCTATCATGCATGACATTAAGAATACTGGTGTAGAAGTTGACATACCTCTCATAGATTATGTTAAGGCATTGTATCCCACTTAATCACATTACCTTGATTCATATAAAGTAAGTGGAAACCTCATGAAAATCACCTTCGATTCCATTGAGAAAATGTTTGCAGAAAGAGAGAAGGCTTTTGGAAAGATGATAACCCCTCTGTCTTCTGAAGAGGTTGTATGTTTCACACATAGAGAGAAGATTCATGCTCAAGATTCTTCCATAGGAAGAGGTGACCGAAGAGGAATAGGAAGAAGAAATTTTAGAGGAAGGGGGGGCAAACAAACTCAAATTGAAAAATATGATCTTCATTGCATACGATGAAATAAAGATTGGCATGATGCATCTACATGTAAGCTACCTTAGGATAAAATTGAGCAGCAAATAAATCAAGAAAAAGGTAAAACTCATGACAGAGACAAAGGTAAATCACCTGAATCCGCTCCTTATGTTGTAGCACATTGTAACAATGGAGCAAATGAAGACTTGTTTGATTTTTCATTTACTTCTTGGAGAAATGATTGGTTGCTATATTCAGGAGAAACATGTCACATGACTTTTAGAGAATATTTTTTTGAATAATTTACTGACAAAGTTGATGGAGTAGTATAATTCACAGATAAATCCAAACTCAAGCCATCAAGGCTTGGCACAATCAGGCTTAAGTTGCCTAGTCTTCTAGATCATCTTCTACATGAGTTTCTATACCTCCCTAAATTGAGGAAACTCCATTCACATGTTTGATGGCAAGGTTGAGGTTAGAAAAACATCAAATCACTCACTTGTAATGGAAGGAATAGAAGAAGGAAGACTCCTAAATCTACAAGGTTCCTCTGCTCATGCACAAAAATTTGCATTCATCTCACATCATGATGAAGGTACATTCCCATCAAGTATTTTATGGCATGATAGATTTGGACACTTAAACTATGACAACCTTCGATTATTTAAGAAAAATGGTGTTATTGGATTGCCTACAATTCCTAGGAAACTTAAGTAATGTGATGCTTGTATTCTCAGAAAGCATAGCAAACAACCATTTCATGATTCACATTATAGAGCACATAGAAAACTTAAGCTTATTCATTCAAATTTATGTGGCCCCATGCATGTTGCTTCTGCAAATGGAAATAAATATATGATGGAATTTATTGATGATTACACCAGAATGTGTTGGTTTTACTTATTGAAGAACAAATTTGATGTTTTTCAAACATTCAAGAATTTTCATGCATGGATTGAAAATGATGCACAAACTCATATTGTCTCTTTGCACACTGATAATGGAAAAGAATACACTTCAAACGAATTTGAAAACTATCTTCATCAACATGGGATCAAACATAAAAAAATTGTGCCCTATAATCCCCAACAGAACGGTGTAGAAGAATGAACAGGACAATTTTAAATATGGTTTGCACCATGATGTTTTTTAAGAATGTAAAATTAATTTTTTGGGTTGATGTAGTTCTATTGTTGTATACATAAAGAATAGGTGTCTTTCAAATTCAATCAAAAACAAATCTCCTTATGAAATGTGGAATGGCCACATTTCTTCGATAAATCATTTCAAGGTCTTTGGTTCCACCTATTATGCTTTGATACCTAAGGTACAAAGGAATAAACTTGGTGCTAGAAGTCGAAAATGTATCTTCTTGGGGTATTCCAATGCCTCATAAGGATATCGTCTCTATAATGAAGTTAATAAGAAGTTTGTAGTAGCAAGATATGTCATATTCCTTGAATCTTCCAAGACTGGAAATGTTGTTGAGTGACAACTTGATCACTTGGATAGATTCACACATGCAAATTATTTTCAATAATTTGATAATCAGATTCCACATCTTGAAGGGGGGATTCCTATACGAAATCAATTTGTGGAATCATCTTCCTAAACACTCTCTCCCCCACATGAAGAACCAACCACGAATGACACCTTGAACGATGTGATTGAAAGAATTGGGAGATTAAATATTGATTCAATTCTAACTCATTCAAATGAGCAACCTAGGTCATCTCATAAATGTCCCCCAAAAAGGCTGACAAAGGCACTTCAAAATGTTCGTCCCGATGAGGTTGAAAAGATAGGAACAAGAAGTTCCACTAGAAAAAATGGAGGTGACATAGATCATTCTTATTCACCTATTGATATGGATATTACTTATAATTTTGAACTAAATTTGTCTACAAATCATGAACGAACTTCCTTCAAAGAAGTTGCTTCTCATGTTGAATGGAATGAAGTGATCCAAAGGAGTATGATGCCTTGATAAATAATTGCACTTGAAAGATGGTTGATCCTCCTTTTGGAACAAAAATAATTGGCTACAAGTGGGTCTACAAGAACAAGTACAAAGAAGATGGCTCACTTGACAAGAACAAAGCCAGGCTTGTGGCTAAAGGTTTTGCATAGAAAGAAGGGTTCGATTATGAAGAAACTTTTTCCGCCACAGCAAAATGGGCCACCATCCGGACACTCTTTTCCCTAGTCTGGTATAAGAAAATAACTTAGCATCTTCTGAAATTTAACTTCAAACATTTTGATCTTGATGATGCAAATTTGTTTGTTAAGTAATTTGGAAAAATAGTTGTATATCTTATGGTGTATATAGATGATATTTTGATGACAGGGAATAATGAGATTTATATTGCATCCATAAAGAAAGAATTGAAGAAAGGTTTTGAAATGACTGATTTGGGCTATGTTCACTAATATCTGGGTATTGAAGTAACTCAACATCCTAAATTTATATTCCTTTCTCAAAAGAAGTACATTGGAGATATTTTGAACAATTTTGGCATGGATGAATACAATCCCTTAACCACTCCAATAGAACAAAACTTGAAGTTCAATTCCATTTAAGGGAAGGAATTCGAGGATGCAACAAAGTATAGACAGCTTGTAGGAAGTCTTATCTACCTGACTACCACCCGACCAAACATCTCATTTGATGTTGGAATACTCTCCAGATTTATGTAAAAACCTTGTGAAGAACATTGGTCTGATGCAAAAAGAGTTTTAAAGTACTTGAAGGGGACTCAAGACTTTGGACTCAAATATACACAGGTAGGCGAATTTAGCTTGATTAGATACTCCGATTTAGACTTTGATGGAGATAAAGAAACTGGGGTATCAACTTTAGGTTATACCATGAGTCTTGGATCAAGAGATGTCTCATGGAGATCATGCAAACAGTCAGTTCCAACAGATTCCACAACTAAGGTAGAATATGTGGCATCAACTGAAGCAACAAAGGAAATTGTGTGGCTCAATAAAATCCTAGAAGATTTGCAGATGAAACAAATGCATTCAACTCCACTCATGATCGACAACACTTCTGCAATAAAGTTGGCCAAGAACCCAAAGTTTTGTGATCGAACAAAGAAAATCAATACAAAACACCATCTGATTCGACACCATGTTCAGGCCAACACTATCCATCTACATCATTGTTCCACAAATGAGCAAACTATAGACATCTTCACCAACGCGCTTGGAAGAGAAAAGTTTGAAAATTTCAGAATAATGCTTGGACTCACCAACATCCCTTCAGATTAAAGGGGGGAATTTTGACACCTAATCCTAAGGGATTGGGTGAGATTGTATATTATTGTAAAATAGTAAATAAGGAAGGCTAAGAGAAATTGGGAAATTAATCCAAATAGTCTCACCTCCATGTATAACTACACACACAACCTCTATCTAATTCATATTCATCTTTGCGAAGTTACCTCCTGGCCTGCCAATCATTATGAATTCATATCACCAGGTGGGTCTGCCCCCTAATCCTGGCCCACCCCTTGTCTGTCTCTCCTCCCTTCTGACGTGGAGTAATCTCACTCTGCCTGTGCTCGAAATTCTTCCTTTATTTTTCCCTGTTATCACTGGAAAATCGTACCTGGAAAATCGTACAAGAAATGTTGACATTATTTAATGTCAGGCAAAAGGATTTACAAGGCTGAGAGACATTAGAGAATCTGAAATTATTTGAAAATCTCTAAGGTCTGAGGAAAAATCAAATTGCGTACAAGAAGGACTAGTCAAATGTGCCTTTGGGCACAAAATTCTTCGATAAATGTGCCTTTGCGAGCCTTTTTCTCAAAAATGTGCGCAATCCTTGGAGTGGCGGAAGTCATTTTCCGACACCACAAGGCACACTCTAGGACATTGATTCCACACTTGAAGCTGCCTAAGGACAACCGCCCAAGCCTCCTTAGGACATCAAGGGAGAATAAAATGGAATAAATGTGGCACACAATGGAATCACCCTCCTCTATTGGGTCACTATCCATAATGTACCAAGAGAGGGAAGGATGATTTGAATTCTCCTATAAAAGGCCACCAAGAGATGAACAACAGGAGAGCACATTGTTATGCTGGCCAAAATTTCCCCAAGCAATACCAGCAGTGTGTGATCTGGATTAGAGATAGAGGGGTCTTAGTTGTTGGCCATCCAACTACTCCAGTCCACATAGTAGAGAGAGGGAGAATTTGCACCAAGGCAACTCAGAAGTAAAGACATCCTTGCATCGGCACTTAGAACCCCTAGTTCTAAGGGCCCCTTGGAAAATGGGTTAAAGTTTCATTATCATTACTACCAGCACTCAATAAGAGGGGACGTAAGAGCCACCGTTTGGATTATTGAAGTTGTTTGACTCTATTTAGAATTTTTGTGTTATTTTTTTTAGTTTTAGTTTAATTTTTATGTTTGAATATGCATGTTATTTCTCTATCTAGTATGTTTATGTTTGAGCATGTTCCAATAACTTGCTTGACTCCATATATTTTCTGCCTGTGACCAATAACTTAAGAGGGAAAACCACACCCCTTAAGTTGGTGTGATTTCGTACATACGTGCACAAAACTCACTAACACAGGATTGACGACTCCACTAATGTTTATTTCCAAGTTTATGTGGTAGTGCATTTTTGCAGAGACCTCCGTATTTGTTGTGGCTTTGGGCTGGAATTTCCCCCTTTCTCTCCTTAATTTCCTGGTTCACCCTAGTGATAGAATGAAGCAGAAGATCTCCAAAAAATTACATTGCAGGAATTTGCACGCATTTCTCACAGACAGGCGCGCCCCAAGGCGCGCGTTCAGAGCTAACCTGTGCGCAGAAATCACGCCAATTTCAGCCTTCTGTGCGCAAAAAAAAGAATGAGAATTTTCTCCAACATTCCATCTTTTCCTGCTTGTAAAGAGCGACTGGCATCCCATAATACATCTACTAGCACTGGTTGAGGTGCCCCACAACTTTCTAAGTCTCACTCTTAGCTGCTTTTGGTAGGCTTGGTGTTAGTTTTATTTCAAGTTGGTTTTTGCAAAGTTAACACATAGCTTAAGTACAAGGCAAATTAACTTGAATTCCAAAATAACTTATGTTTTTCAAATTTAGGTACCAAAACACCTAGATAATTAGCCAAAGTAAGTGGCCCAAGTCCATGCATTCTTAGCTAGTTCTTTTTTCTAGTGTAAAAGTCATTAGTTTAGTTCAATTTTTGCACTAGGATTTCAGGACCAAGATCGAAATTTCGATAGAAGATAGAGTAATATCTGCTACCTTTGCACCTTCCAGTGATGCTAGGAAAGCATATGAACACTCTCTATTCACAACTCACCACCTCCCTATAGTTGATCACATAGATTAACTAGGAAAAATTGAAAGTGGCCCATATTCGCGCATGTTTTTCTTTTGAGCAAGGAACAATAGAACATAGTTTAAATAGGGGATTTTGAAAAGGATCACCGCATATCCACATGTTCAAACTATGTGCTTGTTCAATTTTCGCTCACACAAATCCACACACTAAGCAAAGAAAAGACACCTAAAACTAGCTTAACAAAACTCACTAAATTCTCCCCACAAGGGCCAAAAAAGAACTTATAGTCTAAGTTAGGATCAAGGGGGTAGGCATCCCATAAGCAGCCTTGATCATTCTTCATCTTGAAACATAGAATTTTACTATTTAGGGAAATTTAAAATCCACATATTAGCCCACGGAAAAGAAAACCCAAGCACAGAAGAGACATGATTCAGAGTGGGTTAGGATTAGCCGCAGTGTGTGTGGTATCAGTTGGGGCTACCTGACTCGGCTGATACTCGGTACTATTAGCTAAACTAAAAATAATCCCAAGACTCGAACACTCACATGGGATGGTGGTACTTAGTGGCTATTGAGAATGCAACAAGATGATGAGCTTAGTGAAAAGAGTCGCCTTCACTAAGTGGGCCCGCAGGCTATTTTTGGCGCAACTCTATTTTTAGACTATGTCTATTTTTAGACATGTCGATCATATTCTATGAGTTGCAGGATGCTATTTGTGGATGGTTGGTCAAGTTGGAAAAATATATGGACTTCTATTTTTAGACATATTGGGTGAAATCTATTTTTAGATTTCCAGTCTAAATACAGATATGTCGAATATTATTAGCTCTTAATAATATTTTGACTCTAAACATTATCTTATTCTACTGGGCACTTCGCCATGCATAGATGTGGCACAGGAGTCATTTAAGGAATTACGCCATTCGTGAGGGTTAAGTGGAGCTATTGCATGGAGACTTCGGCTAGAACTCATGTGACAGTAGTTTGTGGAGTTGTAGAAGTAGTTGGTGGAGTTGTGTTCAGTTTAACTCAGTTAAACATAGTTGAGCTAGTTGTATCTAGTCTAACTGATTGATACACTAGTGAGAGTGGTGGGAATTAATTATTAATTAATTCACTAATTAATAACTCATTAATAAACTGAAGAATACATCAGTTAACTACAATGCATGGACAGTTTCAGTGGAGACCAGTGGAGAGGTAGGTGAAAGAGCAAGTGTGACTATCAGTTGTGACTATAGTGTTGCATGATTTACAACACACAGTGATTGGAGATGCCAATGAGGATTGTGTGAGAAAGGCTGGACCAATTCGAGTTCATTCAGAGCCATTCTTCAACATGGATTGCGTAGTATAGGCAGGCTAGTAGGTGGCAAAGATCGATGCATGGATTTGCAAGATCAAGACCTAATTAGTGTGTAGCGATTGGATTTTACTGAGAGCTTGTGAGAAGCTTTGTATGAGGATTGTTACATGATCTCTATGACATATATTATATACATATAGTTGGGGTTTTTAACTTCAATCTTTCCCATAAATCACTATTTTAATGTGTGTGAATTTTTATGGTTTTAATGTGTGCATGAAATTGATTTAATTTCCGCATATGATGATCAATGGTGGAATAGATTATGTATTATGCATGAAGTCAAATAGTGTATGATTAGGAGAATATTAGACATATAACATATCATTTATATAATTTCTACATGGTATAAGAGCATATTGATCATTGGAGCAATTGCAAATCATTGAAGCGATTGAGTTTTGTGCTGGTGGAATTCGAATTTGCAGTAGTGTTTTCTTGGTGTCGAAGTTGAGATGTATTTCAACAGATTGCGATTGGATTATGCTCTTGAGGGTAGCTCGAATTATATTGAATGGAAGGACAGGATGGAGGTTGTGCTGGAGGATAATGGGTTGAAGGAGTTCATAGATGCAGAAATTCAAAAACCTGCTTCTAGCGATGCTGCCGCACTTGACGCATGGCAAAAGCAGATAGAAAAATGTCGAAGGATTCTATTGGAAGGTGTGAAGGATTACATAGTTTCCAGCCTTCATGGTAAAGCTTCTCCATTCTTGATGTGGAAAGCTTTGATATACTTGTTCCAAAACAAGAGCGACCAGAGGAAGTTGGCGCTCAAGGATAAGCTTGGGAAAATAAAAATGGAGAAGGGCGAGAGTATACCCAAGTACCTCACGAAGTTCGTCCAGTGCAGGGATGAGTTGGGAAGTGTGGGGGTTACTGTAGATGAAGAGGACTTGGTGAGCTTGGCTCTCCTTGGGCTTCTGAAGAGTTGGCATTCCTATGAGGACTCTGTCAATGGTCGGGAGAAACTGCTAGGATGGGAGCGACTTTGGTCAGATCTTGTGTAGGAGGATATAAGGTGGAGTACCAGGGATGGATCTTCATCGAAGAATGAAGATGAAGAAAATTGTGCTACCAAAACAAGGAAGGGGAAGAGCAAGAAAAATACTTCTCAATCCGGTGCGAAAGGCAAGAAGCAGGACATGTCCAAGGTGAAGTGCTTTCACTGTCACCAATACGGACATTACGCCACTAATTGTCCACAGAAGAAGAAAAATAAGCAGGCTGCTAGTCTGCAGCTGGAGAGGACTTAGCCTCACAGTTTGAGCTGGATTTTTCACTGATCGCATGCTTGGTCTCAAGTGTGATGGGTTCAGTGTGGTTTCTTGACAGTGGTGCATCTTTTCATATGACCGGAGACAAAGATTTGTTCAATGATTTGGATGAGAAGGATCTTGGAGTGCACATCGAGATGGGCAATGATGGTAGATACAATGCGACTCTTATCGGGACCATTTCCTTTGAGAGGGAGTCTGGTAAACCTTTCATATTGAAGGATTTCATGCATGTTCCAGGATTGAAGAAGAATCTGATCTCAGTGGCCATGTTGGAAGACAAGGGATATGATGTTGTCTTTAGTGAAGGAAAGGCTTTCTTGCGAAGTAAGGCAACTGGTGAAACCCGGAGGATAGGGGTTCGAGTTAAGAACCTTTATCAATTGCAAGTAGATGGCTGCACAGCAATGGCAGGCAAGGCAGAAGGAGTGGTGAGCCAGGATGAGGGCGAGCTATGGCACAAGAGATTGGACCATCTTCACCATGGTGATTTGAAAATTTTGCAGCAGATTTCTACCGGGCTTCCCAAAGGTACACCTGCACAGTCAGATCAGTGCAAGGGATGTACTTTTGGAAAATTTGTGAAATCCACCTTTCACGAGAAGGATAGTCGCGCCACGACGATCCTTGAGAGAATTCACACAGACGTGTGTGGACCTTTCTCAGTAGCTTCAACAGCAAAGCACAGGTACTATGTGATATTTTTTGATGACTTTTCTCGGAAGTGTTGGATCTTCTTCATGTAGAAGAAGAGCGAGACATACTCAAAGTTATGTGAGTTCAAGGCACTGGTGGAGAAAGATTCGGGGAAGCAGGTGAACGCTCTTAGGAGTGACAATGGTGGTGAATTCATCTATGGTGAATTCAAGTACATTTGTAGCGCAGAAGGAATTCGAAGAGAGCTCATAGCGCCTCATAACCCACAGCAAAATGGGGTCGCAGAGCGAAAGAATAGAATGATCGTGGGTGCTGCACGGGTGATGTTGCATGATCAGGGCCTTCCCATACACTTGTGGGTTGAGGCATGCAATACTGTGGTTTATGTGCAAAATTGTTGTCCTCACAGAGTACTTGGCATGAGTACACCCGAGGAGGTGTTTTCTGGTAAGAAGCCTGATATTTCTCATTTGAAGATTTTTGGCTCACCTGTTTACATTCATGTGACGAAAGATGCCAAGAAGAAGCTGGAGCTGACCGCAGAGGTTGGGATATTTTTGGGGTACACTGATACACCCCACAAATATCGTGTGTATTTTCCAGACAGTCGAAAGACTGTTGTGCGACGGGATATCAAATTTCATGAGGAGAAAGCCATGAAGTGTTCGCTTGAGAGGGAGCCACACTTGCATGCAGATGAGGAGCTATTAGTTCCTAAGGATGAGCCTCAGGATGTGGATCAGCCACAAGAGGAGGTTCATGGATTGGAAGAAACCACTCATGCAACGCCAACCATCAGAGGGTGAAAGTGCACTACAAAAGTTGAGCGACTGAATCTCGATGCAGAGAAGATTGTAGGAGCACCTACATCACAACACAGATAGAGACAGTCACCTAACCGTTATACTAGATACATGGCTCTAATGAGCAAGTGTATCATGACAGAACCATCCTCTTTCGAGGAAGTTGTGGAGGACCTTGCATGGGTAGATGCCATGTAGAAGAGTATGATTCGATTGTCAAAAATCGTGCATGAGATTGGCTGCAAGGCCGAAAGGGAAATCAGTGGTAGGTTCGAGATGGATCTACAAAGTGAAGCAAGTAGCTGACGAGAGTGTGGAGAAGTACAAGGCAAGATTTGTTGCCCGAGGCTTCTCACAAATTGAGGGGATCGATTATGAGGAAACCTTTGCACCTGTCGCAAGGTATTCTTCCATACGGACGATTCTTTCTCTCTCAGCGCAGATGGGGTGGCACATTCATCAGATGGATGTGAAGACTGCGTTCCTCAACGGATTCATTGAGGAGGAGGTGTACATAGAGCAGCCCAAAGGTTTTGAGATCTTCAGCAGCGATTCGCATGTGTGCAGGCTCAAGAGAGCGTTGTATGGGTTGAAACAAGCACCTCGTGCTTGGTACACACGGATAGACAGTTATTTCACCGGACTTGGATTCTCCAAGAGTGAGGTGGATCCGAACCTATACCAGATAGTGGTGGAGGGTAAGTTGCTGATCATTGTACTTTATGTAGATGATTTGATACTGACCGGTGATGAACAGTTGATACTCTCATGCAAGGTTGATCTTGCAAAAGAGTTTGAGATGAAGGACTTGGGCCTCCTTCATTATTTCCTAGGATTGGAAATTTGGCAGCACAGTGATGGATTGTTTGTGTCTCAAGGCAAGTATGCCCGGGAGATACTGGAGAAGTTCAACATGCAAGGATGCAAGCCTATCGACACTCCTCTTCCTGGTGGTTGGAGGAAATAGGATGCTACATCGGCAGAGGTAGTGGATGCCACTGTTTACCAACAGTTGGTGGGGTTGCTTATGTATCTAGTCAATACACGACCCGACATATGCTATGCTGTTAACCAGCTTTCACAAGCTATGGTTAAGCCTACCAAGCTCTTTTGGAAGGATTGAGATATCTCAGAGGCACATCAGGATATCAATTTTGGTACAGACAGGAGGATGAGTTGAGGCTTCATGGCTTCACGGATCGGTATCATCATATCAGAGATTGTGTGCAGCGGAAGATCATGTTACTTTCTTACATTCCTACGGAGGATCAGGATGTTGATATCTTGACGAAGGCACTCACCAGGAGAAAATTCGAATACCACAGAGGCAGGATCGGGATGGCAGATAATCCGTATCTTGTTGAGAAGAAGTGTTGAGAATGCAACAAGATGATGAGCTTAGTGAAAAGAGTCACCTTCACTAAGTGGGCCCGCAGGCTATTTTTGGCACAAGTCTATTTTTAGACATGTCAATCATATTCTACGAGTTGCAGGATGCTATTTGTGGATGGTTGGTCAAGTTGGAAAAATATATGGACTTCTATTTTTAGATATATTGGGCGGAATCTATTTTTAGATTTCCAGTCTAAAAATAGATATGTCGAATATTATTAGCTCTTAATAATATTTGGACTCTAAACATTATCTATTTCAAATACTAGCTATGCAAAGATGTGGCATGATAGAGCCGACAAAGGAATTACGTTTATTCGTGAGGGTTAAGGGAGCTATTGCACGGAGACTTCAGCTTAGAACTATGATGAGTTTATGGAGTTGTGGTAAGAAGGTGGAGTTGTAGTAGCTTTAACTCGCTAGATATAGTTGAGCTAGTTGTATCTAGTCTAACCGATTGATACACTAGTGAGAGTGGTGTGAATAATTATTAATTAACTTACTAATTAATAACTTGTCTTATCAATCAAGAATACATCGCTAACTACAAAGGTATGGACAAGCCATGGAAACCAAGGAGAGGTAGGTGAAAGAGCAAGGTGACTATCGTCAGGTTTTAGTAAGCCCATGATTTATGTAACACATGTTGATCGAGATAATGAGATTGAAAGAGTGGGTATGGACCAATTAGAGTTCATTCAGAGCCCTTCTTCAGCAGGGATTGCGTAGTAGAGGTAGGCTAGCAGGTGGCAAAGATCGGTGCATGGATTTGCAAGGTCGGGACCTGATTAGTGTGTAGCGACTGGATTATACTGAGAGCTTGTGAGAAGCTTTGTATGAGGATTGTTACATGATCTCTATGACATATATTATATATAGATATTTGGGGTTTTTAGCTTCAGGCTTTCCCATAAATCACTGTGTTAATGTGTGTGAATTTTTATGGTTTTAATGTGTGCATGCAATTGATTTAATTTTCGCATATGATGATCAATGGTGGAATAGATTCTGTCTTGTGCATGAAGTCAAATAGTGTATGATCAGGAGAATCTTAGACATATAACATATCATTTATATAATTTCTACAGTGGCCAAAATTAGGGCATCATTTCCCTATAGGTAATGATGTAGGCAAGCACTAGATCCTCTACCCTTACCTTGGTGGATTTTCTTCGACTGACTAGGGACGTTGACGTTTTGCTAGCACTCGCAATATATCTTCTCAAGGTCCAGTTACATTTGAGTGTGTGAGGACGATTAGGTCTTCTAGAATTTTAGTATCAGTGGTCCATGTACCAGTGGAAGATTCAACGCCCGTAGCTCCCGTTTAATACCTGATAAAGCAAATCTTGGTTTTCGCTTTCCTTGAGATGGACCTAGGAGAGGAGGAAGGTTGATCTTATAGCGGAATATCCTCCTTTGAATTTATTTTTATAATGAACTGTAAACTGTGATCTCTTTTTTCCTTTTCAGATTAAATGAAACCAACCATTTTATGAACCCGAAACTAATTCCTTGGTGTATCAATTGAAAAACGTTTTCTTCCATTTATCGATTGAAATGAGTACGACCAACAGTTTTTCGAATGTAGATATTAAGGATTTCCCCCATTATACCTCTAACAATTTCTTTGTTCTTAACGCCCTGTATTCTCCGGGGATTAATAACTTCAACGATCTCCTTCCTATTTCAAGAGCAGCACCCTGTGTTTTCACGCCGAGAATTTTTCGCAGACGAAGAACTGCTGAAAAGGATTTATATCTCCGGTCCAATTTTCAAAAATTTCTTTCAGATTCATCGATATTGAATTATTCAAATGGGCTTCTGACAATTGTGAAAAAACAAAAACCACATTTTTTGATTGACTGATCACATATGATTAATCTAAAGGGAAAATTTATTTTATTTTCACTTTGTTTTATGTATGCGATCGAAATTTTTCTTTGATTATAATCTCTATCCTCTCAAATATTTCCAAAGCCATACCTAGTCGACGTCAGAATGGACCCAACAAGACCTCATCAATCTAGACGTCTTTTGGACCTCCCCCCATTACCGAGAGGGTTTCCAGGTATTTCGCCATTTAGGTGTCAAAGACAGAACATGGCCACCATTATTGGTTCATCCTTTATTGGGGAATATTTAGTTGGGAACCCCAGTCGGTCTCCCAACGCCACATTAGTGAACACCCCCATAGGGTCACCACACACCACTCCTCCCACAACCCCTAGAGGGTAGAGGAGTGTTACCCATTCGGGAAGCCAGTTGAATGCACAACCGGGTACATCATAGACAAACCCTATTCCTAACCAAAACATTGGGTTTTCACAAGTTGCAATGGCTACAACCTTGTAGTCACCTTTTATAGCTTCGTTAAATCTACCAGATTTAACCAAGTTGACAAACAACCCCATTTCACACAACCCAATATGGCTTCCCATTCCCATGAAGGTCCCTTTAGACATTCCAAAGTTCGAAGGAAAGCAAGCAGAAGACCCCAGAAATCATGTTATGACTTTCCACCTGTGGTTTTCTTCGAATATCATCGTTGATGATACTATTCGACTGAGACTATTTCAACGCACTCTAACCGGAGTAGAAGAGAAATGGTATGTGGAGAAACCCTCTACTACACATGGAACCTTTAGTGCCCTCGCCACTGCGTTCCTGACCTATTTTCAGTTACCCATCCAAAATGATTTCGGAATGGAGTTAATGATCCAGGTGGATATTGGTGGTCACCCGCCTATTCCACTTGGGGCTCCACCAGTGTCTATTTCAGTTTTTCAGTTTCGGCACAGTTTACTATTTTTAGCAGTTTTTCGGGTCCTAAACTTCCGGAGCCGTTTTGAGGCCCTAAACGACGTTTTTTGGGAAAATGGAGGGAAACATGGGTCCATGGACCGATGTTGCCCATTCCAAATTTGTAGTCCTCGGATAGATCTTTCTAACGAGGTATGGTACGCGTCAAACGGAGATCGTATGCCAAAGTTACGCCCCTGGGAAGTTGAAACACCAATTTACCCAAACGGGGCTCATAGTTTTGGCGCTTCATCTCCTAGGGTTAGGGTTTTGGCTGTTTAGGATTTCCCATTGTTTCTAAATGATAAATAGGCCCTCGAGCCTCATTGTAACTCAGTTCAGAGGCCTGTAGCCGCCACATCTCTTCTCAGAGATAGCTACCAGCGCCCTAGCTAGTTTTATTTCCATTCTGTCTGTAAGCAAATTTCATTTCTTTGATATTAATGAAATGAAGTGTTATTTCCACTGCATCTCTGTATTTATGGTTATGTGTTTATTCTGTTGCGTTCCTGCATAAATCCGGATCAGTGGTATCAGAGCGGTCTGCTTTTTCTCGATCCTTCTTTGCATGTCCCCAACGAGGTCGTGGTATAAGGAGCTAGGGCTTGATCTGGTGGAACCTTTGCAAGATCAGCCTCGCAAACCTCGACGGACGCCCATGGGGGACGAAAAGAAAGATGAGGGAGCAGGAGATCCTATCAAAATATTGCTCGAGGAGGCCCTCGAAAAACAAAGGAACGCGATGATGGATAACTTTGTTTAGATCCTTCAACGGCTACCCACCGGCGGCGCATCTGCTCCAGTAGCCACTCTGGAGTTGCGACTCCCTTTAAGGTACAAGTAAATTTTGACATTCCCATATTTGAGGGTCAAATAGACGCAGATGCCGTAGATAGATGGTTGAATCTATTAGAAGGATATTTCTCTGTTCATGACTTTTCAGACCGGGAGAAGATTATTTTTGCACTCCTCGAAGCTACCCCCCATGTTAAGGACTGGTGGGAAACCTACTGTGAGAACAAGGACCAGACAGAACCCTCTCTGTTCTCGGCCGTACCAACTTGGAATTCTTTCCGAGACGCCGTCAAGGAACAGTACTATTCCGTGGGGAGCTATGAGGACAAGTACATACAATGGACCACGCTGCGACAACAAAGGGATCAAGATGTGCACGAGCTGACGAATCTGTTCCATACCCTGCGCACGAAGTTGGGTATCAAAGATTCAGAGAAACATTTGGTGCTAAAGTATCGCAGTTGTCTGCACAGATACATTCAGGAGGAAATGGAGTTCCTCGACATCTCCTCGCTTGGTACGGCATACCGGTATGCTGCCAAGATTGAGCAGAAATTCAAGCAGAAGAAGCGAGACTTTGGATTTGCGAATCAAAAGCAAGGGAAAGGTGCTTCCAAACTGCAGAACAAAGGACCGAGCCAAGGCATGGCGGCTAAAGACAACTCATCGAAGCCACAAGAAAAGAACAGCACCGCAAAGCCAAAGAAGGACACGGGAAAGTGGTGTGAGTTCCATAAGAGCTCCACTCACAACACGAGTGAGTGTCGGGCCAAGCAGTCGCTAGTGGCCGAGATGAGGGCTTCTGAGTCAGATGCATGCTCTGACTCCGAATCAGAACCTGAAAAGGGGAATGAAAAAGGGAAACAGATTCTTGATGCGGAGCCCAACGCCACTGTTGCCACTACAAAGGTCCAGAAGGAGGAACCGGAAGATCCAGAGGAGGAGGAACGTCTCTTCCACTCCCAGATGTGGGTAAAGGGCTCCCCTGTACGGTTCATTGTCGACAATGGGAGCCAAAAGAACCTCATTTCAGCAGACGCCGTGAAGCGGTTGGGCTTGCCGACCACAGCTCACCCACATCCATACACCATCGGGTGGCTTCATCAAGGACGAGATCTCCGCGTCAGCCAGCAGTGCCGCCTTCCCTATAGCATCAAGCCCTTCACGGATGAGGTATTATGTGACGTTTCTCCTATTGATGTTTCTGATGTATTATTAGGACAACCATACTTGTGGAAGCGTCATGCTGTGTATGAGTCTCGACCTCGTGCTGTTATTGTTACTTTGGGAAATAAGTTGTACGGGATACCAGAGGTACCACCTCCTGCCGCTATCTCTTTGGTTACTGCAAAACAATGTAGTAAGCTCATTTCCCAAACCAGGAAATTCGTTTTCCTGATGATCCGCCCCCAGGGCAAGAAGAAGACTGTGGCCACGACCTCCAGACAGGGCCCCTCTGCACGGCAACAACAAATGGATAAGGTCGTGGAGGAGTACGGGGACATCTTCACCTCACCCACAGGGGTTCCTCTGCACTGCCAGGTCAAGCACCCGATTGATCTGACCCCAGGTGCGCCACTACCCAATGGACCGATCTATCGACGCTCTGTTCTGGAAAATGATGAAATCAAGAGGCAGATTCAGGAGCTGTTGCAGAAAGGTCACATCGGACCAAGTTCATCGCCCTGTGGGAGCCCGATCGTGTTGGTACAGAAGAAGGATGGGACGTGGAGACTCTGTATTGACTATCGGGCGCTGAACAAGATCACTGTCCGGAATAGGTACCCAATCCCACGGATTGATGACCTTCTGAACCAACTCAAAGGTGAAAAATATTTCAGCAAGATCGACCTGAAGTCTGGGTATCACCAGGTACCAATTGAACCCTCCGATGTGTGGAAGAATGCCTTCAAAGCCAAGGAAGGCCTTTTCGAATGGCTGGTCATGCCTTTTGGGTTGACGAATGCTCCCGCCACCTTCATGAGGATGATGGATGACATCTTGTGGCCATTCACCAACTCATTTGTAGTGGTGTACTTGGATGATATTATGATCTTCAGCCAGACTTGGGAAGAGCACCTTCACCACATCCGACAAGTCCTCCAAACACTGTGGCAACATAAGTTGTGTGCCAATTTGGAGAAGTGCACTTTTGGCATGACCCAGGTTCAATATCTGGGATACATTATTGATGAAAGGGGGGTGCATGTGGATCCAGCCAAGATCCAAGTCATTCGGGATTGGCCAGCCCCAACCACTATAACAGAGCTTCGCAACTTTCTGGGTCTTGCTAATTTCTATCGGAGGTTCGTGTTGGGATTCTCTCATATCACTTGGCCCTTGAGTCAAGTCACCAAGGGAGGAGCGAGAGAAAATTTTTTTTGGTTAGAACCTCAACAGAAGGCGTTCACAGAACTGAAAAACCGCCTCTGTTCTGCCCCAGTGCTCACTTTACCAGACTTGCAACAGCCATTTGAGATCGAGACAGATGCCTCTGACTATGCTATTGGGGCAGTTCTTACTCAACGGGGACATCCAGTGGCATTTCATAGTGAGACATTGTCTGACACAGTTCGCAAGTACCCCACATATGACAAAGAAATGTACTCCATTGTGCAAGCTTGTCGACAATGGAAGCATTACATTTTGGGGAAGGAAACAATCATCCACACAGACCACGGGCCCCTGCAGTTCATACAGACACAAGGGAAGTTGCAGAATGATCGCCATCAGAAGTGGTCTACATATCTGCAACAGTTTCATTTGAACATAAAGTATAAGAAGGGTAGCACCAATCATGTTGCAGACTGCCTCAGCCGACCACCGATCGTGGCGCTCACCACTGTGCTCAACTCTTGTGGGCACGAGACTTCTGATTGGCCGCTTCTCTATGAGAGTGACCCAGAATTCGGCCAAACTTACAAGGCACTCTTGGAGGGTACGCAAGTTCCAAATTTTCACCTCCAAGATGCACTTTTATGTCACATGGGACACCTTTGTGTTCCTTCAAGCGAGCGTGCTAAGATGATATGGGAAGCACACTACAGTCGAGTCGCTGGGCATTTCGGGGTCGAGAAAACAATAGCAATCCTGCAGAAGTATTTCTATTGGCCGAACCTTTGAAAGGATGTCGAGAAGCACATCAGATCCTGCACTGCTTGTGCCATTGCCAAACCGACCATCAAGAAGCAAGGCCTATATACTCCTCTACCTACCCCTAGTCGACCTTGAGAATCCATCTCCATGGATTACATGTCGGGCCTGCCTTCTACTAAGCATGGAAATGACTGTGTTTTTGTGGTCGTCGACAGATTCTCGAAGATGGCCATTATGGCGGCCTGCAAGAAGAATATCACAGCAGAAGCCACTGCTAAACTCTTCTTTGAACGAGTGTGGGTGCACTTTGGGATCCCACGGTCTATCATATCAGATCGGGATAGCAGGTTCCTCAGCACATTTTGGTCCAGCCTCTGGTCGATGTTGGATACCAAGCTCACCAAGTCCACAGCTTTCCATCCCGAAACAGATGGCCAGACAGAGGTCGTCAACATATTGATTGTACACATTCTGCGCATGTACAATTCAAAGCATCCTCGCACATGGGACGAGAGCCTCCCTTATGTACAACATAGTTATAATCGAGCTCTCCATAGTTCAATCGGCCATAGCCCCTTTCAGGTGGGCTTGGGATTCCGGCCACTATGCCCCATTGACGTAGCCATGCCATTTGCAGCTGCTCAGGCCAATTCAGCTCATGTCCAGTCTGAAGTTGACAAAGCCAGTAGCTTCATCGAGCGCATTCAACACATCCGCCAACAGGTTCATGATATATTGGACAGAGCCAATGCCAAGTACAAGCAACGCCATGATCAACACCGGGTGCCACACAACTTCCAGGTGGGTGACAAAGTATGGCTACATTTGCAGAAGGAGCGCCTCACTGGACCCCACCACAAGCTTCACCTGCTCCGCTACGGGCCGTACACCATCATCAAGGCTATAGGGAACAATGCATTCGAGCTTAGTATTCCACCATTCCTTGGTCTGCACCCAGTCTTCAATGTGGATCGCCTTCGTCCTTACTTCCCACCTCTATTGGACACCTCGGACATTGCAGAACAACTCACACCAACTGAGTTAAATCCAGACTGCATGGAACAGGCCACCACAGATTGCATCATGGACATGCAAATCAAGAACACTCGCCAGCAGAAGATCCAACTATATCGGGTTGTCAAAGCTGGCCAACTCCTGCACCAAGGAAAGTGGTTCACCGGGGACCAAGTTCAGCAGAAATTTCCTCATCTCATGGAGGAACTTAACACAATGGGGACCATTGCTTCCTAAGGGGGGAGGAATGATCCAGGTGGATATTGGTGGTCACCCGCCTATTCCACTTGAGGCTCCACCATTGTCTATTTCAGTTTTTCAGTTTCGGCACAGTTTACTATTTTTAGCAGTTTTTCGGGTCCTAAACTTCCGGAGCCGTTTTGAGGCCCTAAACGACGTTTTTTGGGAAAACGGAGGGCAACATGGGTTCATGGACCGATGTTTCCCATTCCAAATTTGTAGTCCTCGGATAGATCTTTCTAACGAGGTATGGCACGCGTCAAACGGAGATCGTATGCCAAAGTTACGCCCCTGGGAAGTTGAAACACCAATTTACCCAAACGGGGCCCATAGTTTTGGCGCTTCATCTCCTAGGGTTAGGGTTTTGGCTGTTTAGGATTTCCCATTGTTTCTAAATGATAAACAGGCCCTCGAGCCTCATTGTAACTCAGTTCAGAGGCCTGTAGCCGCCACATCTCTTCTCAGAGATAGCTACCAGCGCCCTAGCTAGTTTTATTTCCATTCTGTCTGTAAGCAAATTTCAGTTCTTTGATATTAATGAAATGAAGTGATATTTCCGCTGCATCTCTGTCTTTATGTTTGTATGTTTATTCTGTTGCGTTCCTGCATAAATCCGGATCAGTTAATAACCCACTTTAGGCAAAACCCTGCCGTTCATATCTCGGACCATCTTCACGAATGGTGGCGACATTGTAGTTTGTGCAAAGCCAAACTCGACGATCGAGTTATGTTAGACCTGTTCCTGAAAACTCTCATCGTAGAGATTTCGAAGGATGTGGCGCAACAAAAGACTATATCTGAAGAGGACGCCATCATTAAGGCCCAACAGCTCGAGTTGATCTATACTCAGTTAAGGTATATTTACAATATCCTTCCATAAACTTACAAAGAATTTCCAGGCTTGTCGAACTCTGCAGACGGTTCAATTGGTTCATTGACGCAAAGTCACCCAAACAGAAGCGTTCAATACCCTGGTTACACGTATGATTATACCCATAACGTACCATAACCCAGCTACCAAATTCATCACATGCCTCCGCAAAATTTGACCAGTAGGGTGTCATCATATCACCATCAGCACGGAGGACCCTATCTTCCAGCTCAGGGGACCTAGTACGCAGATAGACATGCTGACGGAAGAGCTCCCCCCCAACAACCATTTACAAACCATGGACCGCATTATGCTCAGTCCCCAGCACAAGATCCGCCCATGCAGAATAATGCACAGATGAAATTTTTGCAACCTTCCCAAAACCAACCGCACCAACCATATAACCAGGAAAACTATCCTCCTAACGTGGTTTAGAAAAAAGGAAAAAACAAGCCTAAAGGAAATCCTGGATAGGGGGGCAACAAATAGCAACACCCTCCACGATCTCAGGCTGGAGGGAACTCCAATCGAAATCAAAACCAGGAGCCAAGCAACTCCCAAAGGCAGAACAAATGGCCACCTCTTTGGAAAAACCACTCTTGTTCGATCTGTGGTGAGTACGACCATACTCACCACTGTCCTAACGTCCCTAAGCTGAAGAAGCTACAGAGTAACCGTGGATAAGGGGGATCCTCCCAACAGCCAACAGTCATGCAATAACCTTCCCCCCATCAAGGGACAATTAGCACACAGCAACAAACTCCCAATGACTCCGAAAATAATAGCCACGAAATCTACATGAATGGCGAGGAAATGTTTTTTCATACATGGAATCAAAATTACGATACCCCACCAGACACCAACGTGTCAAGGGCTAGTACCAGTGCACCAACTGCACCTTTGACCATATCAAAGATTCCTATTGAACCTTTTCCAAATATGGCTAAGGGACCAACTAGGCTAGCAAGAAACTATTCCAAAGCAACCCATAACTATAGCATTATGGATGATCTAGCTCAATCTCTCACTGCTATGTCAACTTTGTAAGTATTACATCCATGCCCAAAGCAACGGAAAGCCCTACTTTCTGCATTAGGCACCATTGACCCTGCCGATTCGCATCTAATGGCTTTTGATTTAGATAAAGCCACCCCTAGGCTTCCTTCAATGGTTGCCTTTTAGATACCAGTGTCGATCCAGAACATTACCATTCACCAATGTATCATTGACGAAGGTGCATCCACATGCATCATGTTAAAGAACATTTGGAAAAAGTTAGGATCACCCGAACTAAAGCCATCAGACATCATGCTTAGAACATATGATGGTCTCCCTTCGGCCCCCGTCAGTCTCTACCAAAACGTCTCGGTCTACTTAGTGGGAAAGACGGTCCTTATAGACATTGAGGTTTTGGATGCCTAGTTGGACTACAATATACTCCTTGGTTGGAGTTATATGTATGCCATGTCATCCATCGTCTCCTCCATCTTTCAAACTATGATGTTCCCCCATGAGAATCGCATCGTTACTGTCGACCAATTTACGCATAGCGAAAAGCGGCCCCTTACAAATACTAATGTCATTATACCCTACGTAGACACATTGGTGGATGCGTTTTCACGGTACCAATAATATGTCCCTGGCCAGTTCAAACCATCATCCATCCTAGGATCATTCCTAGGAGATCCCCCTATTATACCTGAGTCATCACCTGATGTCACAGGGGCTCCAGTGGGTAGGATGTCCACATCAAGCGCTGAAGCTATTTAGGACATGAACATGAACAGTAATGACACCGGCTCCTCGGCCACATCAACCTCTCTAGCCTACACCGCTTCCCATACCCCTTTCCTCTACCCCCCAGCTGGTTTCGTATCCCAGCAGGTCTTGGCAACAGTGGTGTTACCAAACATATCTTTTACAATACCAGTTTGGTACCTTGTCCCCCCTACTAGGATGGGAGCCACACACATCACCGCCACAAGGTTAAAGCTCCTCAATCTCAAGGTGGCCCCACCCATTCAAAAAACTGTCGAAAGCATCCTTGAAAATGAAATTCCCATTGCAAAACTGATGATTTTAGCTAAGAAAACCGAGATAGGAAAGAGGGTGGAGACTCCCGCCATGCAACAGGAGTCATCAAGTTGTGCCATATGTGACGTAGTAGGTCACCCTACCCGCATCTTCCCAGAGTTGGACAAATTAAAACCGCTCCTTAGCTCTGAGGCAAACATCGCAACACCATGTTCTCGTAAAAAAGAACTGGCCACAAAAAGTAAAGGCAAAGCATTGCGTACCAATCATGCATGCATTATATGCAGCAATTATGGGTACTATACCCATCATTACCCATAAATCCTGAGATATAGGGATGCCTTACATGCCATCGAGTGTTCCTATCAAGAGGATCCCTCCACCCAGTCATCTGGAGATGAACCTCGCACCATCTTCTACTTGCAGGAGGAATGACAGTCACCTGAAAGACTCCCAGCCAGGCCCCCTCCTCCCATTGAGCATTGTGTACTCTGCAATGAGCTCGATCATTTCATCATTGATTTCCCAAATTTGGAAATTTTCCAGCGATGGTATCCAGTTCATATAGTATATCGAAATAACATGGAAATCCAGTATTCGTGTCAAATATGTGGTGACAATCACTCGGTGCGCCATTTTCACTACATATCTAGATTTTGCGCAGCACTAGCTTTTATGCGATCAACCATAGTCTGCCTATCCCAAGAAGACGGCACAAACTCAAAATCCGTGAATAGCTCAACAACCCAAGAAGATGTGACGAGTAGATCCATCCTCTTTCTGTTAGCTGAAAAACGACCAATCAGGGAACCCTTAATTACTCCCAACCACTCTCGATAGAGAAGAATAACATGTGCATTATGTAAAAATCCCAATCATGTGGTTGCCACTTGCCCTAATTTAGTAGCGTTATGACGCTAGTACCCCGCCAGACCACAAACTGAACACGATGGGACCCCCATATCTAGGCTATTTTGCCTAGTATGTCAAGGAAATCACTGTGGGAAGTGTTGTACCTATATTTCGCAAGTTCATCCTCTCATTGGTATGATTTATACATTAGAGAAGAAAGAACACTATCTCTTCAAATGGTATAGAAAGTATATCACCCCCAGACCAGAAAACCCACACCCACATCAACGTGGTGGGAAAACTAGGATGGCGCACCTACAAAGCATGACCCAGGCCCAACCTAGGATAACATGTGGACTATGTGACCCGATTGACCACCGGGTCAATTAGTTGAAAGAACTGAACCACCTCGCAAACAGTTTTCGCACAGTCTCTTCTCTCCCACAAAAAATTCTCTCTAACCAAGAGAAGATCGCGCGTACTTATTTCCGGATTTGTTCACACTTTCATCATACAATTAAATGTGAGCATCTCCCCAAGCTAAGAGTGGAAAGAGCAACGTTAAGTCTACACTCCCCAAAAGAGCTAGACACACCCAAGCCAACGACACCAAAATGGAAGCAGAAGACCTCATCTTCTACAACAGATCCTTTCTAAGCATCCAAATATGGGACGAAGAGTAGTGTTGATTCCCACACAATCTACTCGGTTGGAATAGTGGTACCATGCACCATTTTCACTGGCCATAATCATGAACTAGAGGCATGCCCATTAATGGAAAAATTCAGGCACCTCTACACAAGGCATAGTTTCCACCAAAAGGAAATTGACCATCCTAATAGGGGACCCAACCTTGCACTTATGCAAACTCCCATCACGGAGATTCTTCCCCCACCAAACACCGATGACATGATACACCATATACGATTCATATCTTCATGTATCAGAACTATGACTCAATATTTCTGCTCATCTGCCATAGGTGTCAAGTTAGTAGCAGCTACGAGAGTAGTTGTTCCTACAACAGTGCAGACCTAATCTGTCTACACTCTGTCGACCACGTCCATCGAAGATGGAATCCTTCTCATGTCTATCAACTAGCTCCGTGAGGATTGAACCTCTTCAGCATAACCTTGCGCAAGATCAATCCCCCTTAGGATCCTTATTTCATTCAGATGAGGAAATCCTAGAGGTAATCACGGAGCCATATTACCCATGGGATGCAATGCATCACCATCCGCTTTTTCTCCCCAAGAACACATTCAATCCTGACAAGACAAAATAACAAGAGATCTATGTGATCGAATCAAAATATTTCCTCCCATCAGGAAAATTCGATTGGTTCAAGAATCCCATTCCGACACCCGATGCGTTCGAGGAAGGAAATGTGTCAAACATCTCACCTACCGTCAAGGTGAACATATCCCAAAATTTTGGAAAGGTCGAAGAAATCTCATTGGGGGCAGCATGCTCTCCAGAAGAAATAGCCTCATATACCCAATTTCTACAAGACTATCAAGATATCTTCACGTGGGACTACTCAGAAATTCCTAGGCTTAGTCCCAAAATCGTAGAGCACCATATTGACACTTGACCCGACGTACCTCTAGTGCGCCAAAAACAACGTCAACTACACCCATAAAAGGTACAATTAATAAAATGAGAAATCGATAAGCTTCAAAAAGTCGGGTTTATATACCCCATTGCTTACACATCTTGGGTTTCCAACCCTGTTCCTGTCATGAAAAAACAAGGCACCATACGTGTTTGCACCAATTTTCGGGACTTGAACAAAGCTTTTCCTAAGGACAATTATCTTACCCCATTCATCGACCAGGTAATCGATGCTTGTGCGGGTCATGAGGCTCTCTCCTTTATGGATGGATTCTCTAGGTACAACCAAATTCAAATCCGCCATACACACTGGTACAAAACCGTGTTCACCACCCCCTAAGGCACATTCACATACAAGGTAATGCCATTTTGCCTAAAGAATTCTAGAGCCACTTTCCAAAGGGCCATGAACTATATATTTCATGACTTGGCACACATTATCCTCGCCTACTTGGATGACCTGAATGCCCGCTCCAAGAAGCTCTCAGACCATATTGAGGATTTGCGATTGGTATTCCAACGATGTCATCAATACAACCTATGCTAGAACCCTCTCAAGTTTGTCTTCTGTGTCACAGCATGTAGACTCTTAGGTTTTATCGTGTCTGAGCAAGGGATTTGCGTGGACCCCCTCAAGGTCTAAGCCATCAAAGAGGTACCTCCACCTCGAACCCTCAGGCAACTACAAACCCTGCAGGTGAAGGACAATTTCTTGAGGCGCTTCATCCCAGATTATGAAACTTGTGCTCAAGGGTTCATGCGCCTCCTTCACTAGGACATTCTATTCAAATGGGATGATCATGCCCAACAAGCATTCGATGCACTGAAAGAAACATTGTCTTCAACACCACTCATCAATCCCCTAGACTATAACAAAAATTACATCCTGTATCTATCAGCCTCCAAGTCTGCCTTGGCCAGATTTTTGATCCAGGAAGGCCTGGATGGGAAGGAGAACATAATTTACTATGTTAGTAAAACCTTAGTGGGCCCAGCATTAAGATATGAGCCTAAAGAAAATACTGCCCTAGCATTAATACATGCAGTCCAAAAGCTTTTCCACTACATCATCTTAAAAACCACTACAGTCATTACGGATATTAATTCCATCAAATATCTGCTCACACACTGCCTAATGAACCATAAGTACACCCATTTAATATTCATTCTCCAAGAATACAACTTACAGTTTCTCTCCCCTAAAAGCAAAAAGGCGCTTATCTTAGCAGATTTCATTACGGACGTCCCAAGGGATACCAAGGGATCACCAGTAAACAATTCGCTACCAGACGAGCATCTCTTCTTCATAGCAACTGACGACCCTTGTTATGGAGACATTCTCCTCTTCCTACGAACTCAAAAGTTCAGACCTCATATCACTCGAGATGGTCGTCAGCGCATATGCCATCAGACCCCTCGATATTTCCTCATGGGCGATGTTTTGTACCGACGGGGCATCGACACCATTTTACGTCGATGCCTCATTCATGACCAAGCAGAACAAGCCCGTGATAATTGCCACAGAGGAGATTACTACGGGCAGGATATTTATGGCCCTCCATGTTTCGCGATTGCATTACAACAGTCAAGAGATGCGAGTGATGCCAGTGCTTCGCTCATAAGGCAAGAGCCCCTCCCACTCCTTTGCACCCTGTCATTGTCACCAACCCCTTTTGTAAATGGGAAATAGACTTCATGACTTGCAACCCCGCATCCTCTAGAAATCATAAATACATCATAGTGGTTGTTGATTATTTCACCAAGTGGGCAGAGGCCATGCCCACATATGACAACACCGCAAAAACCGTCGCTCAATTTCTGTTTAACCACGTGATTGCCTGGTTCGGTGTTCCCAAAGAGTTAGTCTCTAACCATGGGAAACACTTTGAGAATGAAGTTTTCAAGGAGATATCTCACCACCTCAGATTCACCCACGAATTCGTTTCACCATACTACCCCCAATCCAATGGACAGGTAGAAGTTGTAAAAAAAATCCTCAAAATGATGTTACAATGCATGGTGAATGACCATAAAACCAACTGGCACCATATGCTCTTCTCTGCCCTGTGGGCATACCGCAAAATTGTGAAGAAGTCTGTTGGTTTCACTCCCTTCGACTTGGTATACGGGGTTGAAGACATGATTCCCATAGAACGTGAGATCCTAAATTTACATGTTGCCATCGAACTCCTCGCAATACCCAGCCTCTAGAACAACGCCTGGTACAACTAGAGTTCATCAATGAAATTCGATGACAGTCGCTTCAACACAACAAGGCCCATAAGAAAATTGTAAAATCATCGTTCGTCCACCACATCAACCCTCGCTCATTTACCGAGGGAGAACTAGTCCTCTGCTACGATGTCGCAAAAGAAGCCCTAGGGCCAGGAAAGTTCGAAACTTTGTGGAAAGGACACTACATCATAAAACATTACCTTCGCCAAGGAGCATACATCTTGATGGAACTAGAAATGACATGCCTCAACAACCCCGTCAATGGCCTTTACCTCAAGAAATTCTACCCACAAGGGCCAAGAAGGCCCTACCCTAGAGTCAACATACACAAACCCAACCACTTTAACTTTTTGACCAAAAGTATTGTTACAAAATGCGTTCGAGTGTCACAATGGATTACCAACCCGACCCTTACTTCAGATTTGATGATGGAGCATCAAGATGGTCTCAAAGTTTAGCAGCAGTCGCTTGGGTTATCTATCACCCTGAATGATCACCACTCTACACCAATGGTGTATGCATCGGTTCAAAAACAAACAATCAAGGAGAATATGACGATGTTATTGGACTTATGTGCAACGCCCTCCATCAGGGAATACGCCACATGCATATATACCTTGATTCCCAGTTATTAGTGTCACAGTTAAACCAAACGTTTGAGATACGAGATTCACATCTATTTAGAAAATATTTGTGTGCAAAAATATTAAGCTGACAATTTGACTACATTACATTCACACATGTACCAAGGAGTCAAATCCAAATAGCTGATCACATAGCTAACAATATTCTAAACTGGAATTCATCTTGAATAAACCATCATACATAAAAAATAAAAAATAAAAACATAAAAAACATAGATATCCATGAGCATAACATAATCCATAAGCAGAAACAAAGGGCACACCATGTAGAGCCGCAAAAAATATCTCTCATATATATATCAAAATGTATGTGTCTGAGTACAAAAATAGTGTCTCTGACCCATCGGTCAGCCCAAAAAGATACACATATAATTCATCAAAAATAAGGGAAGCATCCTCATAATGGGTGCTTTCCCCATGTTCAAAAAAAGACTCTAGGGCGGTGCTCCCCCAGGTGGGGCACCTGGACCCACTGTCGCTCCCAATACCACTACTGGAGCCGCCGTCAATACCAAGACTGCCCCCTGACGTAAAACTTGCCGATATTCCCTCTCCCGAGCCATCAAGGTCTCCAGCCATACCTCCTCAAGGTCATCTAAAAATATTCGAGTTAGCATCCCTTGGGTCAAGCGGTCCACTCAATCCCAGGCATCCTCCAGAACTGACACCCGCGTGATCAGCTCAGCAACACGAACCTCTACTGCATCAGCATGAGCTCGCTCAGCTGCAGCCTCGGTAGCAGCCAAGCTATTGCCCTCCCCCGAAGGGCCAGTCTCACCACCCAGTGCCCCACCCTGAAGCTATGCAGGAACTCCTCCCAGAGATCCCCGAGGTTTCCGAAGAGGATCATGCCCAACCAATAGAGCTACAGGGCGACCAAACTCGCCAACATTTGCAAGAGTAACCAAAATTATGTCAGTGTCATCATAATACACATAAACATAAATACTCAAATAAATTTATAAAAAATAAAGACATAGGCCCCCAAGCGTAGCCAGGAGGGACACCCATCTCTGGATCCCCCCGAAAGTCCATCCCTGCATATGGAAAGGGCAGAAACATCTGAGGGTTGGCCTCAAACCAAGCCTCATTAGTGGCATTCCAGTAACACCCCACCCTACCCCCACCTCCTCGAGGCATCACAAGAGCCCACCTCCTCATGCGAGGCTCCCATGGCCCCCCAGCAGGCACCGCCACCACCGATCTCAACAGCACCACCCGCTCGTACATAATGCTACATAAAATATTGGCATAGGCAAATAGCTTCGATCCATCTCGAATCTTGTAAATTTGTGCCAGCATCCCGTTAGAGCAGAAACGGGCAAAGTCAAAAAAATGCCTGACCCTCAGCCAGCGCAAGACTCCAACGTGCGGGCCCGATGCCTGATGTGGAGCCGACGACCCTACTAGTTGCAAAATAGCTACCAAAGCACACCGCTTGGCCAAATTTTTCACTGAAGCAATGGCTATGCACCCCTCCGTAAGGGGCACCCCACCATAGTGAGACATCTGGAACTGCTCAAAATCCACCCTCCTAGAAGGAAGTGGATACTGAAGCGCCTCACCTTGAGGTAGAAACCTGGTCACAAAGTAAATATCCATCTCAGGACGAATAACAAGGTCACACCCACATAGCACAAACACCTTGTGTCGCCTGTTCCAATGTTGGATCAGGTAGCACAGGAGTCGGTCCTGTGACCGAAGAAGGTCATTCTCCACAAATTTTAGGAGACCCCATCGCACAAACTATTGGCAAGCTTGACCATTAGCGGCTAAAGAAGTGTGGAGCTCAGGCCAATCCCACTCCCTCCATAGCATCCTGTCAACAAAGCAGGAGCACATCAGCAGCATAAAAACGTCAAAAAACAGGCCAAATTTCCAAAAATTTGGGCAAAATTTGCCTTGGCCCTCCGCGCGCATGTCCCTCAGAAAAGCGCACGGAAGGCATGCCTATATTTCTCATAGGCATGCAAAACGTGCACCCAAGGTTGAGAAAAGCGCGCATAAGGTGCGCAAAACCATATTTTTACGTGCAAAAGGTGCGCCCTTACCCTGATCGCCCGCACAATCCAGGGTAAAACTAGCTCAAAATCCATACAAACTAGTATTGTATGGACCTCGACACCCTCAAACTGAAAACAATTAAAATACAGGACATCATGGAGTTTACCTAGTCATAAAATCACTAATCCCGGGTGCTCAGGCTGACCGCAACAACAAGAACTGCTCCACGGAAGCCTATGACCTCTCAATACTCAAAAGACACAAATGAATTGAATTGAGCCATATTCACCCATATATCGCCCTTTTCAGAAACTTTGGAGGACCATAACGAGAGCTCAGAAGGCCCAATCACCGGACCGAAAGCAACACTGTAATTAGCACTCCATAATGCCCAAAGGCAGTGCCACATATTCACACCCCTGAAAAAATATTTTTCAGCGCCGGCAGGTATTCCCTCTCTCATCTTCTTTAAAAAAAATAAGCACATATATTTCTTCAATAATATTTGGATAAAGAAGATTCTTTCACTTGGGGTAGTTTTTTTTCTAGGTAGTATGCAAACTAGCCATAACTCCATCCACTAAAATTTCCAGAGTAGGTATCATTCTACCCCCAGCATGATAGAGTCCCAGACAAACTTTGCATATCCTGATCACATCATTTCTCCATCATAAATCATCCATAGGTTCCACACATCTGACCATGTTTATCATCACCTCGCCTTGCACATGATAAGCATCATCGTTGGTCGGTAAAGCCTTCCCCCCCATGGCGCTCATCACCCGCAGTAGACCATATATCACAACAATAGTGACGCCATGGCCATACCACTTTAGTCCAGGAAGCACCTCATGCCCATTCTATCATCATGCATAAGGTCAAGTTTTACCATATGAAATAAAACCCCTTTCCCGGATGACCAGTTTCTATAAGCAAATCGAAAAGCACACTATTGCGCCTCGCATTTGGCCCACCATACCTCCATCAGCATAACCCATCTGCGATAATTTTTCATCCACTTCATCAACCTCACACATGAGACCAACCAATGGGGCCCCCACCCTCAGCAAAACACCTTCCTCACATCATCAGTGAGCGAAAACTTTCATGTTTTGGGGCACCCGTCTCTGTGTTTTGTACAAACCAAACCCCATTATTTTATTCTTTTGGTAAGTGTACAAAGACCGCAAATGGTGCACCGTGTCCCCCACCCACCCATTCATTTTTTCTCCCATGGCAGCAGTCCCTCATCACCCTTGGTCGGAGTATCACACCCACACCCAAAATCCACCATGACATTCATAACTAGTTTATACCCACCTTGGAAGTCCTACTGACTCCAGGCTTTCCCCATCCAAAATAGTTATGACTGATGCCAAGATGATTTTTATACTCCGACCTTGGGCCACTAAATCCCCATCATCAGCTTTCAGTCACTTCTCGCCATCATGCCTATGTTAAACCCATCACATCCAGGATCCTGATCCCTTGAATTAGTGACCCTCTTGTTCAATTGCGGATTCCTTTTTGTCGACATCAACACCTCTTTTTCGAAAAGGAAGCGGTACCTTGGATCACCCCTCTCCATAAAAGGGACATCCTCGGGTGGCACTATGGGAGACATCGTTGCCCACAAATTTCATCGATCCTCCTGAAATTCAACTACAACAAAAGCTTTCATGTCAGGATGGTATTGTACCTTACAACCATTGCACTTTGATCAAATTCATCGAAGACCTGTGCCTTTATAAGCGTCTCTTTTAGCAATTCTTGCACAAGAAGGTCCCAGCCAGTGCCTATGCAGACAATGCGCATGTATATGCCATACCGATTCTACGCATGTGGGTACCACTTTCCACCTATTTTCAAAGAAAAAATGCCCCTAAGGGCGTCAGCAGTTGTCATCATCAACCAACAGATCACTACCATATTAGTGACACAGACAAAATTTGTATCTATCAAATAGATTTGTTTAACTAGCCAAAGCATCATGAGCATGGGACATGTCTGCCTTGTAGAAAATTTGTATATATTGTATTATACCATTGCTTGCAGGGATCCCGTAGGACATGGTCACTCTTCGACTCGGTGCAGGGTGTCTCAAATTCCAAGCTACACGTGGGTCTCTCTCTCTATACACATAGTATACAGAAAATAAACTATAACGTATTTCGGCTATACAGTTCTTCCTAGACCTCACATATTAGGGGGCAAATGTTATCACTGGAAAATTGTACAAGAAAAGGTGACATTATTTAATGTCAGGCAGAAGGATTTACAGGGCTGAGAGACATTAGAGAATCTGAAAGTATTTTAAAATCTCTAAGGTTTGAGGAAAAATCAAATTGTGTACAAGAAGGACTAGTCAAATGTGTCTTTGTGCGCAAAAGTCTTCGATAAATGCGCCTTTGTGCAACTTTTTTTCAAAAATGTGCGCAATCCTTGAAGTGGCAGAAGTCATTTTCCGGGACCACAAGGCACACTCCAAGACATTGATTCCACACTTGAAGCCACCTAAGGACAGCCGCCCAAGCCTCCTTAGGAAATCAATGGAGAACACAATGGAATAAATGTGGCACACAATGGAATAACCCTCCTATTTTGGGTCACTATCCACAATGTACCAAGAGAGGGAAGGAGGATTTGAATTCTCTTATAAAAGGCCACCAAGAGATGAAAAACAGGAGAGCACATTGTTATGCTAGAAAAAATTGCCCCAAGCAATACCAGCAGTGTGTGATCCTGAGCAGAGATAGAGTGGACTCAATTGTTGGCCATCCAACTACTCCAGTCCACCATAGTAGAGAGAGGGAGACTTTGCACCAAGGCAGCTCTGAAGTAAAGAAATCCTTGCATCAGGACTTAGAACCCCTAGTTCTAAGGGCCCCTTGGAAAATGGGTTAAAGTTTCATCCTCATTCCTACCAGCACTTAATAAGAGGGGACGTAAGAGCCACCGTTAGGATTATTGAAGTTGTTTGACTCTATTTATAGATTTTGTGTTATTTGTTTTAATTTTAGTTTAATTTTTATGTTTGAATATGCATGCTATTTCTTTATCTAGTATGTTTATGTTTGAGCATGTTCCACTAACTTGCTTGACTCCATATATTTTCTGCATGTGACCAATAACTTAAGAGGGAAAACCACACCCCTTAAGTTGGTGTGATTTCGTACACATGTGCACCAAACACACTAACATAGTCCCTCCAATAGGTCCTCCTATATCACCTTGGTAATCAACCTGGCACTCTCCACCCCTTCATTTTCCACTATGTCCACCACTGTGTTAGTTGATCGATGTACCAAGGGGAACTACACAGTTTTCAACCCCTCTATGTGTGTCTGTATCCTTTGGATTATATGGGTGAGGCGTTAATTATTCATTACTTTGTTCAGGTGTGTGCCACATTGCAATCGATGTGTTACTTGAATAGATAATGCAGAATCCCCTTCGACTATCACATTCACCATTCCTTCTCTTCGCAATATTTCTAACCCATGCTCTAGGGCTTGGAATTTTGTTGCGTTTCTCGAATCCTAACCCATATTGATGAAGTATAGGCTTCGAAATTTACTTGTCCAATCCCGAAAGATCCCTCTAGCCCCTGCGTTTCTTGAGTTTCACATGGATGCTCCGTCAAAGTTCAATTTACAGAAACCCTACGGGAGAGTTTGCCACACTATAGAGCCCCTTTTTATGTGGCACTCTTTGGATCTATGGATCATACTGCTCATGTAATACATGTCAAAAAAAATTATAATTCTCACTTTCTGAGGGTAGGGTTGTTTCTCTGAGGTTTTAATTCCTCCACTATTGATTGTCTCCTTAAGTTTGCGATAAATTTCTTCCATTAGGTTTGCAACTGGATATTTTTGTCACGAAATATTTAGTAGTTTCATTCCTTCCAGACTGACCAGAGGATAAATCCCATAATTAAGTTCCAGGTCATATTCACCACTTTGTTCTTAGTATACTACAACTTCCATTTTTTAATAGTTTCTTGTATACTTTCATTTTTTCTGTTAGTTTGTCTATAGATGACGGTCAACCACTCCCATAGATATTCATTATAGCTACAAGTTTTCAGAAGGTGGTTAATTCTTTCTTCTACACTCCAGCATAGGCAACACCATGATGGACCTGTAATTCCTCGCTTTGCTAAATTCTCCCAAGTTAAAACCTTTTTGTGCAAAATTAACCAAATTTTTTTTTAATTTTCAGTGAGTGAGAGGCCACCCAAACTTTTCTCCATGATGGGTCACTGAATTCATTATGTTTAGCTTTGAGATATACCTTGGCCTCCTTCAGGTTGAACTCTCCCCTCTCTTTTTGTCCCCATCAAAGTTGGTCCTGGTCTCCATTCACTAGGATTTCCCTTTTGCTGATTTCCTCTATAATATATTGGATGATTGAATCCCTCAAGTCTTCCAGGTGAAAGATGTTTAGGTTACATCTTCTCCATTTTTTATTATCCAATCCTTGAGCCCAGAATTGGTGGACTTCCTTATACCCCTGTCTCTCTGTGGCTACTTGTAGATCCCTCCATTCATGTCTTTTAATTTTTGTTGTTGTTTATTAGGCATCCTAACAGAATATAGCTTCATTTCTATTTCTTGTTTCCAAAAAGCAATGTTGTTGTATGATTTCTCCATTATTCCATGCCAGGTTCCATATAGCCAACCCCTGGATTAAACCCGAGAGCCTAACTAGGTCTTTTTCTTGGAAATTAGGGGCATATTTAACTTTCCATAGTTTCGCCCATGGATTCTCCCCTCCTTTTAACCATCTCCACCATAATTTGGCTCCATTTTATCTATTTGTTATATCTAGGTCTTGAATCCCTAGGCCTCCTACATTTTTTTATTTACAGACTGTGTTCCAAGCCACTAGCGCCCATTTTAATTTTTCCTTTGCCCCTCACCACAAGTAGTTTCTTTGAACCTCCCTTATTTTTTTTAGTACTCCCTTAGGCACTAGTAGGATGGATAAAATAAACCCTGGGATATCATGAAGCACCGCCTTTACTAGAACCAGTCGAACCAACAAGTTCATCACTCTCACCGTCCATCTTTTAACCTTATCTTCAAGGTTAGATATTAATATCTCCTAGTTATATTTCTTCCAAGATTGTACTATTAGGGGGAACCCTAAATACTTCGATGGGATTTGTTTCCTTCGGAACCCTAAATAGTTGATAGGTTTCTCTGGATAGCAATGTGGGTGTTAAAAAATAAAATCATAGACTTAGACTGGTTTAACTCCATACCTAAAGTCACCATGAAGGTATCCATAATGGATTTGAAATTCTAAGCCTCCTTGACTATAGGAATGCCATGAAGCATGGTATCATCTAAAAATTGTTGATGAGTTGTCGCCTAGGCATCCTCATGCAGCGTAATTCCCTTTATGTCTCCTTCTTTGTTGGCCGCTCCAATCACCCTCCCGATTCCTTCCATCATTAAGATAAACACGAAGGGAGATAATGGGTCCCCTTGCCAAATTCCTTTGGATGGAAATAAAGGTTTTGATAGGGCCCCATTAATTAGGATTGAAAAATTATGTGATGAGACCAATTCTATAATCAAATTGATCGAGTGTTCATCAAACCAAATTATTTTAGCATCGATTCAACGTATTCCCAACTAATCTTATCACAAGCCTTCGAAAAATATAATTGCAAGATCATACCAACATTTTTTCGAGTCTTCAATGAATGAGCTACTTCATGCACAAGGATAACATCTCCAAAAATTATCTCCCCTCAACAAAACCTGACTGTTCTTGAGAGATCAGATATGGGAGAATTGTTTCCATCCGATTAGCTATAACTTTGGATATGATTTTGGATAAGGCGTTGCAAAGGGATATTGGTCTGAATTTCTTTGGGGTGTTGGTCTATTCTTCCTTGGGAATAAGGGCTATAAAATTCGAATTCAAGGCTTTGAGAATCATTGCTTGTTGAGATTCAACAAGAAAATTTTAGCACCCACGCCTAGTGCATTAAGCACCTACACTAGGGTGGGGCCCATAGTGCTATTTTTGGTGCATGTCTATTTTAGTTATCCATTAATTAAGATGGAAAATAAACTGCAATATATTCTCAATAATAACTTGTAATAGTTAACTGAGAGTGATAAACTCATTTAGCTAGTGGATTTCTAGTTAGAGGTAGTTGGTGAGGCATGCGGAGTAATTCTAGTTGTAACAGAGTTCAAAGTGCAGTGGTGCATAAGTTAATGCAGGTTGTAATCAATTTAACTTAGTTAAGTGAGTTAAACTCAGTTGTGCTAGTTGTAACTGAAGATACACTAGCAAGAGATCAAGTGAATTAAGTATTAATTAATTCACAATCATTGATCACACATGCAACTGAGGATTTACTATTATTAGTTGCATGCATGTTAGATCTAGTGGAGACCCAGTTGAGATCTAGGTGAAAGGGAAGTTGACTATCAGTTGTAGGATTATTGGGTTGCAACACATTCAAAAAAACACCCATTGGAGTGCCCATGATACTTGCCCAGTCAAGGAAGGCCAAAATTCCTATCTTTTATGGATTGTGCAAGAAAGGCAGGTTGTCTATAGGTAGTAAATTGGCTAAGTATCGGTCAATTTTTTGTATGACAGTGTGAGACAATTAGCTTAGTACTGGAGGAATCTTGTGAGAATATTTTTGTATGTAATTGTTTCATCATCCATGCTGAATATACAATAGAATATATTGGGTTTTTGAGCTGCAAGCTTTCCCCAGGAAATTATATGTGTTGTGTTTGATTTGATTCTTCTTTGCTTCATGTGATTAGCGATTGTATTTTTAATTCCACAAAATATTTGTAGAAGCGATTCAATATTTAACTTTAGTACATTTTTAGATCGGGTGAATCCAAGATATACATGCATGTTGTATAATTTCTACATGGTATCAGAGCACAGGAAATCACAATTGTGAAGGAGGAGCCGATTTTGTGACTGGATAGAATTCGAATTTGTAGAAAGACTTTCTTGGTGCTATAGCTGATTCAAGATCGAAATGGATTTCAATGGATTGAGGTTGGAGTATGCACTCCAGGGCAGCTCAAACTATATTTATTGGAAGGACAGGATGGAGGCAGTACTCGAAGACAATGGCTTGAAGGAATTCATTGAAAATGATGTTCCTAAACCTGCTGTGACAAATGCTACAAATATTGATGCATGGCAAAAGAAAGTGCAAGGGCGAGGAGGATCCATTTGGAGGGAGTATGAGACCACATTGTCTCAAGCCTCCATGGGAAATCCATGCCATATGCAATGTGGATGGCTTTGACGAATCTATTCCAGAGCAACAACGACAATAGGAAATTGGCACTCAAAGATAAACTCTACAAGATCAAGATGGAGAAGGGTGACTCCATACCAAAATATCTAACAAAGTTTGTTGAATGTCAGGATGAACTTGGGAGCATTGGTATAATAGTAATTGATGATGATTTGGTGAGTTTGGCTCTCCTAGGACTTCCCAAGAGTTTGCACAGTTATCAAGACTTTGTTAATGGAAGGGAAAAATTTCCAGATTGGGAACGACTTTGGTCGGATTTGGTGGAGGAGGAGTTCAAACATAACACAAGAGATGGATCTTCATCTAAGAATGAAGATGAAGAAGATTTTTCTTTGGCTGCCAAGGCGAAGAAGAGGAAGGGGAATAAATTCCATTCCAAATCTGATTCCAAGAATGGCAAGAAGCAGGACATGTCCAAGGTGAAGTGTTTTCACTGTCATGAGCATGGGCATTTTGCTACTAACTTTCAACAAAAGAAGAATAATAAGGCTGGAGGATCTGTAGCTGGTGAGGCTCTTGCCTCATAATTTGAGCTTGACTTCTCATTGATCACATGCATGGTGTCAAGTGCATTGGGATCTGTGTGGTATTTGGATAGTGGCGCTTCCTTTCACATGATGGTAGACAAGGAAATTTTCAGTGACTTGGAGGAGAAGGATATTTAGATGCATATTTAAATAGGCGATGACGGGTGGTACAATGCTACCGGGATTGGTACCATTACCTTCCAGAGGCAGTGAGGTAAACCCTTTCAATTAAAATATGTAATTCATGTACCAGGTTTGAAGAAAAATTTAGTCTCAGTTGTAATGTTGGAGGACAGAGGCTATGATGTTGTTTTTAGTGAAGGAAAATCCTTCATGCGACACAAAAAAACAGGACAATCTAAGAGGATATGGATTCGAGTTAAAAATATATATAATTTGGAGGTGGATGGCTACACGGTAATGATGGGCAAGGCAGATCAAGTGGTGAGCTGGGATGAGGGCGAATTATGACATAGGAGATTGGGCTATCTTCACCATGGAGCCTTGAAAGTCATGCAACAGATTTCTACTGGTATTCCCAGGGGTACACTTGTGCATTTAGACACATTCAATGGATGTACTATGGGAAAATATGTAAAGGCCACCTTTCAATAGAAGGAGAACCAAGCTTCGGGGATCCTTGAGAAAGTTCACACAGACGTGTGTGAACCATTCTCTCTTGCTTCGACAACAAAACATAAGTACTATGTAATATTTATTGATGAATTTTCTTGTAAGTGTTGGATCTTCTTCATGTAGAAGAAAGATCAGACATTCTCTTATTTTATTGAAATTAAGGCACTGGTGGAGAAAGAGTCGGGGAAGCAAGTGAAGGCTCTTAGGAGCGATAATGGTGGTGAATACATCTCTAACGAATTAAAGAAATTCTACAGGAAAGAAGGAATTAGAAGAGAACTAATAGCGCCTCATAACCCATAACAGAATGGGGTTGTGAAAAGAAAGAACTGAACGATCGTGGGTGCAACAAGAGCAATGTTGTGTGATCAAGGCCTATCGATGCATCTGTGGGCAGAAGCATGCGACACTACGGTATTGTTGCAGAATTGTTTTCCTCATGGGATACTTGGCATGAGTACACCTGAAGAGGCTTTCACTGGTAAGAAACCTAATGTTTCACATTTTAAGATTTTTGGTTGTGACCAAGGATGCCAGGAAGAAGCTGGAACTGACAGCTGAGATCGGGATTTTTTTGGGGTACATTGAAACACCCCATAATTATCGTGTGTATTTTCCAAAAAAAATAATGATTGTTGTGTGAGGGGATATAAAATTTGATGAGGAGAAAGCCACGCGGTTGTCCCTTGAGAGGGAGCTGGACTTACATGTAGAGGAGGAACTATTGGTTCCCAAGGATGAGCCTCAAGATGTGGATCATCCACATGAGGAGGTTCATGGAGTGGAGGAAAACACTCATGCAGAGCCATCCATCAAAAATGTCAGAAGGCGCACCACGGAAGCTGATAGATTGAGACTTGATGTTGCGGAGAATGTAAGAGTCCCTACATCATAGCACAGACAACAGTCTCCTAACCATTTTACTGGATACATGGCTCTTATGAGCAAATGTATTGTGACTGAACCATCTTCCTTTCAGGAAGCAGTGCAACAACCAACTTGGGTTGATGTAATGGTGGAGGAATATGACTCCATTGTCAAGAACAGTACATGGGAGATTGTCCCAAAATTGGTCGACAAATCAGTGGTTGGATCAAAATGGATATACAAGGTAAAGAAAGATGTTGATGGGAGTGTGGATAAATACAATTCTAGATTTGTGGCCCGGGGATTCTCACAGATCGAGGGGATAGATTATGATGAGACATTTGCACTTGTTGCAAGGTAATCTTCCATACGTTACATCCTTGCACTCTCAGCGCAGATGGGCTGGCGCATTCATCAGATGGATGTGAAAATTTTGTTTCTCAATGGGATCATTGAGGAAGAGGTGTACAAGAGTAGCCTAAAGGTTTCAAGATCTTCAACAGTGAGTTTCATGTGTGTTGACTCAAAATAGCATTGTATGGACTGAAGCAAGCACCCCGTGCTTGGTACACTTAGATAGACAATTATTTCACTGGACTGGGCTTCACCAAAAGTGAAGGCAAACATGTACCATATTGTGGTTGAGGGTAAGCTATTCATTATTTTTCTTTATGTTGATGATCTAATTTTGACTGGTGATGAACAGCTAATACACTCATGCAAGGAGGATCTTGCAAGGGAGTTTGAAATGAAGGACATGGGACTCCTTTATTATTTTCTTAGATTAGAACTATGGCAGCGGGATGGTGAAATTTTTTTGTCTCAAGGCAAGTATGCAAACGAGATATTGGGTAAGTTTCACATGGAAATCTGCAAACCCATGAATACTCCTCTTCCAGGAAATTTGAGGAAAGAGGATGCTACTATCTACAGGAGTTAGTTGGTTCACTAATGTATCTAATGAACACCAGACCATACATTTGATACACAGTTGACCAACTGAGTCAAGCTATGGTTAAGCCTACCAAGCTCTTTTGGAAGGCAGGGAAGCATGTCTTGAGATACCTTAGGGGCACATCAGAGTAAGGTATATGGTACAGACGGACAGAGGAAGTGAAGCTTCAAGGCTTCACGGATGCAGATTGGGCGGGCAGTCCATTAGACAGAAAGAGCACATCAGGAGGGATCTTCAGCATAGGATCGACAACAGTTTCCTGATAAAGCAGGAAACAACGATCTGTGGCACCTAGTTCAATGGAAGCAAAATACTTGGCAGCAAATAAATCTGCATGCGAGGCTATCCAGATGAGAAAGATCTTGGTTGGTTTGTTTTTTTCTCAGATGGATCCGACAATGATTCATTGTGATAATCAGAGTTGCACTAAAATCTCGATTAATCCTATGTTTCATGATAGGTCCAAGCATATAGATATCTGATACCATCATCTCAGAGATTGTGTGCAGAAAAGGATAATGTTGCTTTAGTACATTCCCATGGAAGATCAGGATGCAGATATTCTGACGAAGGCGCTAATTGGGAGAAAATTATAATACCACAAAGATAGGATTGGGGTGAAGGATAGTCCCTTTCTTGTTGAGAGGGAGTGTTGAGATTCAACAAGAAAATTTCAGCACCCACGCCTAGTGCATTAAGCACCTACACTAGGGTGGGGCCCACAATGCTATTTTTGGTGCATGTCTATTTTAGTTATCCCTTAATTAAGATGGAAAATAAAATCTAATATATTCTCAATAATAACTTGTAACGGTTAACTTAGAGTGATAAAATCAGTTAGCTAGTGGATTTCGAGTTAGAGGTAATTGGTGAGGCATGCAAAGTAATTCTAGTTGTAACAGAATTCGAAGTGCAGTGGTGCATTAGTTAATGCAGGTTGTAATCAATTTGTCTCACTTAGGTGAGTTAAACTCAGTTGTGCTAGTTGTAACTAAAGATATACTAGTGAGAGATCAAGTGAATTAAATATCAATTAATCATTGATCTCACATTCAACTAAGGATTTACTATTATTAGTTGCATGCATGTCAGATCCAGTGGAGACCCAGTTGATATCTAGGTGAAAGGGAAGTTGACTATCATTTGTAGGATTATTGAGTTTCACACATGTAACCAAACACCCATTAGAGTGCCCATTATACTTGCGCAGTCAAGGAAGGCCAAAATTCCTATCTTTTAGGGATTGCATTCATCAGGGATTGCGCAAGCAAGACATGTTGTCTGGAGGCAGTAAATTGGCTAAGTATTGGTCAGTTTTTTGTATGACATTGTGAGAGTGTGAGACAATTAGCTGAGTACTGGAGGGCTCTTGTGAGAAGAGTTTTGTATGTAATTGTTTCATGATCCATGCTAAATATACAATAGAAGATAGTGGGGTTTTTAGCAGCAAGCTTTCCTTGGGAAATTATCTGTGTTGTGATTGATTTGATTCTTATTTACTTCATGTGATTAGCGATTGTGTTTTTAATTCCGAAAAATATTTGTAGAAGTGATTCAGTATTTAACTTTAGTACATTGTTAGATCGGGTGAATCCAAGATATACATGCATGTTGTATAATTTCTACATTGATAACTCCTAAGAATCTGCCACCACCTCATAGATATCATATTTTACTATTTCCCAGAAAGCTTTGAAGAAATCAATAGTAAATCCATCCAGTCTAGGGGATTTTCCATTAGCCATTTCCTTCACTGTTAGGGTCACTTCATCCATGGAGACCGGGTTGTTCAAATTCTTGTTGTGATCTTCCATAATCAACTTAGGGATCTGCATCGCAATCCTTTGGATACTCTCCCATCTCTCCGCTTGGGGTTCTTCTGTTATATTTTGGAAGTGTTGGACCAAGACCTTCTCAATGTCTTAATGAGCTTCAATGTTTTCCCCCCTCTCATCCTTTATTGTAAGAATTGTATTAGATTTATATGTTCTATTGTTGAACGATGAAAGAACATAGTGTTTCTCTCACCCTTCCTGAGCCATAACACTCGAGATTTATGTCTCCATATAATTTCCTCTTGTTTACATCTATCCTCCCACTTATTTAATACTCCATCTCCTCTTCTCTTCTTTCTTTTGAGTAACCTTCTGAGATCATCCTTTTTTGTAATGCTTCCATCTTTTGTTCCAATTCATTTTTCACTTGAAAAATGTTCCCAAATTATTTCTTATTCCACTACTTTAATTTCAACTTGATGTGTCTTAACCATTCCCATAAGGTGTACATTTTAGAGCCTCTAAATGGGATTTGTTCCTCCCACCATCTTTTGATATTCTCCATAAAGGCAGGGTGGTCCAACTAGAAGGCTTCAAATCTAAAAGGCCTATTTTTGGGGATGCCTAACAACTGCATCATTAATATCACTGGCCAGTGGTCAGAACCCCCACATGGAAGGATATTTTCTATCGCATCTACCCCTCTCATCAGTAAATCTTCCGAAATTAAAATCCTTTCAAGTCTGGATGCAACTTGATGTTGCCCTCCTCGCTTATTACTCCATGTGGAGCACCCATTAGTAGTTCCCAGATAAATCAGGTGCCCTTTCCTTAGTTTTATCTTACTCAGATCTTAAAGGAGTTTGATGTTCTCCTCAGCGCTTTGAGGCCCATAAAAATTTGTAAAAACCATTGTTCCAGGATTTCCTATAACCTATTTTTCTACTGATAAGTATTATATTGTTATGTTTGAGTCCAATAAGATCAAGGATTGGTTGTTTTAGAAAACCACCAATCCCCCTGCCGAGCCCTGCACTTCCACCTCCGCGGTACCATGCCTTCTCCCTAATTTTCTACTAAACTCCTTGATTTTATCTGTAGATCACTTTGACACTTATAAGAAGATAATATCATGTTGTTCCATTTGAATCTTTTTCCTAAGCAGGCATTAATTCCTAAGGCTAGTGATGCCTCTTATATTCAATGTTAAAATTTCATGATTTAACCATGGTTAAGAGTGGGCAAGCTTAATGCTCTCATCTTACCTAAGTTTATTAGCATGGCACCCAGCTCCTTAAGGGTGACGTTGTTCGAATTCCTCCATATTTTTTTATGGTTATGTCGTGGTGTCAAAACTGTATGAGATCCTGTTGCTTTCACTCCCAACTCGACTATTTTTTGATGTGATATTGTATGGCCCCTTAATATCGTATCTTCTCTCATCAGGTATAGATATTGGATTCTATCCATTTCATCTGCATTGATAGTTTCTAGTCCCTATTTTCTCGCTTGCTCCACCATATCCTGGAGGTTGATTCCCTGCCTCTCTATTGTTTCTTGTAGTTCTGGGTCCTCCATTCCTACCTCGTCTGGGGTCATTTTTGCATCTCCCTCAAAATCCTTTGATAGATCTGGGGTATCTCCCTGCTTTCCAATATCCTCAGTTGGTTCCAACATTTCTTCCTCTTTCCCTTATATTTTTTCCTCATTGTCCTCTTCCTCCACCCATTGACCCTTGGTTTTTCTTCGGCTAGGACTTCAAAGTTGTTTCTTTCAGCTTTTCATCCTCCATGTTTTCTTTGTTGTTGTCTTCTATTAGGTGTGCCCCTTGGGATGGGTCTAAGGAAACAATTTACATCCTTTCAGTCTATTTCTTTTCCATGTTCCTCCATTTTACTTAAAGGGAATTTCCTTATCATTTGTCCATGTTCATGGCATCTTCTGCATCTGAAAGGAATCTGCTCATAGTCCACTAGTTGTAACCATAATTCGTCCTGAAACTCTAGTTTGACTACTTGGGGAAATGCCCTAGAGACATCCATTTCTACACAGATTTTTACATATGATGTGTATCTTCCTTGTAAAGTAGCTTCTGAAATTTTAATAAATTTTCCAAGAGTGTATCCTATCAACTTTAGAGTTGATGGAAGCTAATAATCTAGAGGAAGGGAGTACAACCGGACCCAGATTGGGAAGCAAATAAAATTTTCCTTCTATGGGGTGAAATTCTCCATCCATGGCCTTATGTATAAACCATCTGATGCAAAAAATAGGGATCGTCATCAAAGATTCAATCTTTGTTTTTCATATAGGCAAACACCACCGTAAAAAAATCCTTTAGACCCTAGATGTGGCTCTATCTCTCCTCTCAGTTTCCCATGATGTTTAATCTAATCACACAAGGGTTTTTTTGTGGGCCAAAGACCCATAAAATTTCATATGACAACATATGACCTCATACATTCCCTGAAGGCTTGAGTCTCGGGATCAATGATCAATGTTGTCGAGATCACCATTGTTTTTGGCTTACACGGCCCTATGGAGCCTTTCGACTTTTGTTTTTGTTGTTGATCTGTTTGCTTTCTTGTCAAACCCCTATCTTCATTTATTTTTTGTCCTTTCCCATGTACTTCTGTCAAACCTCGGACATTCTCTGACATAAAATATTCATGTGCACCAAATCCTTCCTTGAACCCCTTCTCCTTGTCCATTACCACATTCTGATAGGAGGGAGCCCTGCTCCCTCCCCCTTTGAAAACCATCTGCGTCAAACCTTAGGAACTGCTACTCAGAAAACCCTCGCTTCTCTCGAGAACCCTATCAAAGAAAACCTCCTTCCCAATCTTGAATAACATATCTTCTCTTTAATGGTTAATGTTTATATTAATTTTAAATTTATTTGATAACCTTGAAGAGGTCCAAAACTATATCTAGCCAATATTTACTTGTATCATTCATAGTATATATCACAACTATTTATGAATTATTGGTTCATAAGGAATATATATATATCCTTGCACTATTTTCCCATATTCTTTTTAACTCATAAATATTTAAAACAATATATATTTGGATTCATTATTGTTCAATAGATAGCCTACACCTATAAAATACAAATGTTTGATTGTCATAAATACCTTTCATAGATGAGTTGTAATTCAATTTGATTGTCTTCATAAGAAAATATCCTAAAATTTATATTTGCATATTCATTCATCTTTGATGTTACACATTAGTGAACATAATTTGAATCATTTTTCATTAGTTGAAAGAACGCGAGAATAGATTAAATTATTTTGAGACATAAGAAAGGAGGATAAAGTGTTAAAGAAAAAAGAGTGAAATAAATTCAATACCATCTTTTAATAAGCTACAAATTTGTGATAAATTATTTTAGGTAATTACTTGTATCATATTAAAATTTGAAAAAATTATTTTAAAGGATTATACATTAATTTTTGGCTTAATGTATAATCCAATGGTGACAATGCCACTATCCTTTCTTTTTTTACTTTGCCACTACCTAATTTTTGTTTAAAAATAATATATATATTTTTCTAATAAATGTCACGTTGTGAAGGAAACGATTTGTGCACGAGAGAGCCAAAAGTAATAACACGGTGTCATAAAGTAGTAGAATAAAGGAAAAGGAAGATATCAAGATCTAAAAACAATTAGGTTTCATCACTTACTCGTTAAATCCATGACTTGTACCCTCCATTTCACTCCAATAAATACTATCACAATCTTTGTGGGTACTCGACTGAAAGGCATTAATTACCATGTGAGTTGTATCCACTTTGAGGTCATCCATTAAGAAAGACAAACATTTCGAAACCTATAAATTGACATTACAACTCAAAAAAATGTACAAAAATTTAATGCAAAATCATGGATACATACAGACAATGACATAATAAAGTTAAATTTTAGAGGGTAGATATCAAAGATTCAAGCAAAGTCACAAAATAGATTAGAGAGACCTGAAATAATATACCATTCATAAAAATATAGAAGTAATTTTGGTAAAAGGAAAAAGATATTGGATTCTATCCAATGAAGGAAAATACTTTTTAAATTAATATTAACATTTAAATTAAATTTGATGTTTATTTGTTTTATAAAATATATTAATAACTTTTTAAGTACTTTATTATTTTTAAATTTATGTTCACTTATATTAATAGTTTATTAAATAGGTGGCGTCTCATCCCTGGGTGGGTTTGGCTCTCTCTGTCGGGGGCACTAGGATTCTATTAGTGGAAGATGGGTCCCTCATATGGTGATGGCGGGACACTGCTTGTCTCACAGGTTTTCAATATGTTCTCGACGTTGTTTTTTTGGGTCCTGCGATTTGGATAGTTTACGGTTTGATCAGGGCTTCTGTTTGACCGGCTGTCGTGGTTGTATCCCGCATTTCGTTGGAATATTTACTCGGTTGCTATCAGTTTGGGGAGAGTGACAAACTCGGACCGGGGTTTGCTCTCATCTATTGCTGGGATTGAGATGGGTGCATCATTATATTTGTCTTGAGATTATCTTCACTGGTTTGCCGACTCGCTGGTTTGGGTGGGGCCGTTCGGGTCTGTGGACCCTGATCAGAGTTTGTTTTGGTCGTTCATAGGGCCCCTATTTCATTTTAGCATTTGCACCAATACTGACACTGCTGTCTATGCTTTGTCGGTTGGACCGGTTATCCTTCACCATTTTTCTTGGGGGTTTTGACCTCCCATTGCAGCTGATTCACGGTTATTGCCTGGCCGTTCACTCTCTACAATGAGGTGGACTATTCGAAGGACCCTTTGGAGGGGGTCGATATTTGGGGACTTGATGCACACGGTGAGGTGGCCAATATGTTCGACCTGGACCCGTCTCCTGAGGTGGAGGTTCCTGCTCCGTCCGATTTGGCTAGCGTAGAGGGCTGCAACACGCCCTCGGGAGACCTTGCGTTATTCACATTTGACTCGCCCTCGGGTGCAGATATTGGACCTTTGGATTCCTCCCAGGCTGGACATGACACCCTGACGAGTGCTGCTATCGGGTGCTCAGAGCATTTCTCGGAGATGGTTTATCAAGATATCGGTGATGCTTCCCGGTCTTTGGCTCAACTGAGCATTGGGGGCCCTCTCCCTCAATGGTTTACGACACAAAGCCCTACTGACCTTGGCAGAGTGGCACATATTGACTTGGCTTCCACTGGACCATCGGTGGCCTCGGGGGTGTTTGCCAATATTCCGGAGGACCTCTCCATACCGAAGAAGATTTGTACATCCTCGAAATCTGATACCTCTGTTGAGCCGGGGCAGGGCTGCTACAAAGTCAAGAAACAGCACAGGGTCACCAAGAATAAACTTAGCTATATCACAAACTTTGGTTGTGAGAGCGGTATCGTTGACTGGGGCCTTATTGCGGCTAAGACTCTTGTGGGGAAGGTCCGCGGCCGAAAATACTCTGCGACTAGGCTTCAGCGGTGGACTCATGAGATCTGGAGTGAGACGCTTGATGTTCTCCCGGAAGTCCAGGTACTCACCAAAGGATGGTTCTCTCTCTCATTTGATCGCCCTGATCAATCGGACTGGGCACTCAAGCATTACTGGCATCTTGAGATGCATCCCGTCTACCTCAAGAGGTGGGTTCCTCTGTTCGACCCCAAAAAGGAGAATGCGGGAGCAGGCCCCATCTGGATGAGGCTGCCGGGTCTGCCACTGCAATTTTGGAGCGACTCTGCGCTCAGGAACATTGGAGGACACTTTGGCCTATACCTGGACCATGACCGATCCTACATGACATCGGGTAGTCGGGCAGTGGCTCGAATCTTGATTTTCCTGGACACTCGGGATGGTCTCTATGAAAACTTCAACATGCTATTTGATGGGATGATGTGGCAGCAACCACTAGACTACGAGGGTGTGCCATTTCGATGCAGGAAGTGTCATGAGGTGGGACACTTGTACAAAGAATCTCCAAAGAAGGGCTTTGGCAGGCAGGCTCCAAAGAAATCATGTTCGACTGGAACACAGACTGTGCTGGTGAACAGTTCAGTGCTGGGCTTTGCTGATGCGCCGTTGTCGACCCCTGATACCCTGAGAGATGCTGGGCTGGTGCAGACTAAGCTCCCATCGTGGACTATCTCGCATCCCAGATCACGCCCTCAGGTTACGATGGCGCCTCCTCAGCGGACCTCACCTATCCCGAGTACTCTTCCTTCTACTGTCTCCTTGTTTACTGATTACAATCTTGTCTTACCATCTAGCACTATTCTTGACACTACATATGGCAATGTTGTAATCAATAAGTCCTCTTCTTCTACTACTACTTGCATATCATCGACTCTGTCTGGCCAAACACTGAAACTCCCCTCAATATGCTGCACCATCGCTATGGCTCCTCCATCATCCACTCCCATAATTCACCACACCACTGCTGAACCCTCCTACTGCCACTCATCCTCCTCTTCGGAGACTCCCTCATCGCGTCATAACTATTATCTTAGATCCCTCTCACTTCCACACTCTGGTGAGACTTTTGGTATTGGGCCGGGTCTGGATTGTATACCCAACAAAACTCGTGGTAGACCTTCTGCATTGGCAAAGGCGATCAAAAGGGCCAATCTCGAAGTAGAAGCTGGCACCCAATCCTCTCTTATGCGGGTCCTTAGAGCTAGAAGACCCTTGTTGACAGTTACATCATGATTTTCCTCTCCTTCAATTGCAGGGGACTGGCCAACCCCGACAAGAGATTGACCCTCAGGGAATTGATAGCACAAAAACCCTTTTACATTCTTTTTCTTCAGTAAACGCTTGGTGCAGGCTCTATTGTACAGGCTACCTTGACTTCTTTTCTACCTGATTGGACCTTCATTACCCTTGATGCATTTGGGAGATCTGGGGGTTGTGCATTGGGTATTAATGACAGGACCACCCGGATGACAAATTGTTGGGGCCGGACTGGAGTACTGGCTATGAATGTCCTTTTTGGTAATTCGGAGGTGGAATTTACCTTGATCAACATTTATGGGTCCTGCACAAACAGAGAGCATTTCTGGACCTCCTTATTGTCATGTTCTTTGCTAGATGCACCCCACATTATTTTGGGTGGTGATCTAAATTTCTCATTAGGTATTTCTGAATCTTGGGGCCCCCAAGCCACCCCGGATCCTTTGGCTGAGTTTTTCAACTCAATGCTCGGTGCCTCAAATCTTATTGACATTAAAACTACCAAGATCCAACCCACCTGGAGGAACAAAAGGACTGGCAATGTTGCTTTGGCTCGCAGATTAGACAGATTTCTCATCAAGCAGTCTCTCCTAACTATTATGACTCGTGTTCGTCAGTGGGTGGGGATGGGTGGCAAATCTGACCACACTCCAATATTTCTGGAATTCGAGTGTGGCCCTAATAGGGCTCGTTCCCCTTTCAAATTCAATTCTCGTTGGTTGAGAGATCCTGAATACCACCTGATGGTCACTCGGGCCTAGCAGCACTGTGGCCCTTTGAATGATCGTGATCTGGGTCAGATTATACATGACAATCTCAAACGCATTAAAAACCTTACCATTCAGTGGGTTCGGAACAAAAAGAGATCGGAGAGGGAGGCTCTGCATAATATTGAAAATAAGATTGCCCGTCTTAACAATGCTGATTTGCTGGGGTATCGAACTGATGATACCAGGGAACAATTAAATGCTCTTGAAACCGAAAAAGCTAAATTTCTGAGACAAAAGGAGGAAGACTGGAGGCTTAAAAGTCGGGCTATTTGGTTACAGGCAGGTGACTAAAATACCAAATTCTTTCAGCAGCATGCAAATGGCCAAAGGGCTGCAAATGCCATCTGTAAACTGTCAGATAACAATGGATTTACTGCGAGAACACAGTCTCAATTATCCGACCTGGGCACCAGACATTTCACTAACCTTTATAGGGCGTCTAATCGCATTGATCTTCCGGACATCATGCGCATTACACAGCAATTCAAACAATTTGTGGAACAGGAGCAGATGGATGATCTCAATGCACCGGTTACATTGGGCGAACTTGAAGGTGTATTGAAATGGTTCAAGCGGGACAAAAGCCCTGGGCCTGATGGCTGGCCAATTGAGTTTTTCATCCATTTTTATGAACTCATATCTACTGACCTGTTGACTATGATTGAGGACAGCAGAGTGCGTGGCAGGATATATGATGGGTTCAATACCACTTTTATTGCTCTTATACCAAAATCGGACAAACCAACTAGTTTCAGTGAGTATAGGCCCATATCTCTGTGTAACTGCATCTATAACATCATATCTAAAATTATTGCAAACCGCATCAAGCCTTTCCTGTCTACTCATATTGAAAAGGAACAATTTGCATTTCTGAATCGTAGGCAAATACATGAAGCTATTGGTAATGCCCAGGAAGCCCTTCACTCCATTAAGACCTTGTGCCAGAAATCCACCATTCTCAAAATTGATCTAACAAAGGCATTTGATCAGGTCAACTGGAGCTACCTTCACCTCATATTAATCCACTCAGGCTTCCCTCATTTGTTTATAAACTGGATTATGCGCTGTATTAGTCATGCCACTTTCAGCATTCTGATCAATGGCACTGCATCTGATTTCTTTCATGCGGGGCGGGGACTTCGACAGGGTTGTCCTCTCTCTCCATTATTATTTGTCTTGGTCATGGAGGGACTTTCCGTCCTCATAAAAAATGCCAAAGACAGGGGAGAACTTCAAGGACTCCGGATCAATGATATACTACATCTCACTCATCTTTTATTTGTGGACGATGTACTCATATTCCTAAATGGTACTAGACAAGACTCTGTTCACTTTGATCTGCTACTGAATTGCTTCTGCAGGGCCACAGGTATGGCACCAAATGGCACCAAATCCACTATTATCATGACTGGCTGCTCGGGACTGGAACAAGGCACTTCACTGAACCTATTTGACTATGTTTGCATTGATATCAATGATGGACTCAAATATCTGGGGTATCATATTAAACCAAACGACTACAAGATTAAAGACTGGAACTGGATCATTGCCAAAATTGAACGCAGAATTAATGTCTGGTATAACAGATGGTTATCCAGGGCTGGCCGACTGATCCTCATCAAGTCCGTGCTGGAAGCTATTCTGGTCTATTGGATGACTCTGGCTTGGATACCTAGTGGCATTACCAACAGAATCAAAAGGATTTGCAGACAATTCCTCTAACGCAACCAGGGAAAGGCCTCTACATTTGCTTGGATTTCCTAGAATCGCATCAACATCCCAAAACAATAGGGAGGCTGGGGGTTAAAATATCTGCATCTTTTTTCGATGGCTCTGGCTGCTAAAATGTGCTGGCACTTAATCACGGGTCAGAGCCTCTGGAAAGATGTTATTGTGGCTAAATCTATCTCGCCTCGAAACCCTCTCGATTGGATCCGAGGCAGCACTGGACAGACACCTGGTGCATCTATTATCTGGAAGGCTATCAACAAGGCGGCACACATCATACAGCTTGGATTATCATGGCAAATTGGCACGGGTGCTATGGTCCGAATTGGTACTGATTCTTGGTCTGGCAGTGGAGATTATTACAAATTACCTGTTTTCATCACCGAACACCTTGCCCACAGGAACATTTACTATCTTGCATAGATTGCGGACTTGGCACATTCCTCTTGGTGGGGCCAAGCCTGGTTAAGTGCCGCTGACCTCGAGATCCCTCAGGCTGGTTCCGAGATTTGGCAGAAATATATTTGGGCCCTAAAAGCTACAAACATTCGCATCGCTGAGTAGGCTGACAAATTAATATGGGTTGTTTCTCCTCATGGTCACTATGTTCCTAAACTCGGATACCTCGCCCTAATTCAGCCCAAGGAACCCCCTATCAAAGCATGGTGGTGGCGTATTATTTGGAAATTAAAGGCCCCGCATAAACACAGAACCCTTTTCTGGTGCATTCTTAATCAATGTATACCCACCATGGATTTTCTCCACAGACGTGCATATCATGGGGCATCTCAATGCTGTTACTGTCTTGCAAACTGTGAGGACACGACCCATTTATTCCTACTGTGCACTAGCATCAAAGAATTTGGTCTCGGGTCATCACTGGCTTGGGCTGTAATCATATCTGGTAGGGAGGTACTCTCATCGAAGCCTGGACGAATTGGTGGCAGCACTTTGTTAACAGCCCAAGAATGCGAAATCTCCCATTGATTGTGGCATGGGAGATTTGGATCGGATGCAACAAACAGATCTTCAGGGATATACCTATTGACTGTGACCGCATTTGTGTTGCTTCTATTGCTACTTTCAATCTCATGCCCGTGGACAGTATTCTCAGCAAGCCTCCACTCGGAACACCTGAAATTATTGATCACAGTCGTGCATGGGCCTATTTTGATGGTGCATCCAATGCATCTGGCTGTGGTGGGGGCGCTATACTCTTTTTAAATGATCATCACCACTACTATATCAGAATGGGATTGGGACCCGGTACAAACAACTATGCCGAACTGCAATGCCTTAGACTTCTTCTGACATTTGCTCAGGACATTAACTGCAACTCCATCCAGATCTTTGGTGACTCACAGCTTGTTATCAATTGGTTTAATAATCTTGCTCTGTATATGTACTTTGCTGTACGCTACTGAGAAGTTCATCATCTCGAAGTCTGTTTGACTCCCATCTGGGTGTCACCGCATATTTACGGTCTCGAACAAAGTAGATGACAAATTATCCAAAGAAGCATCGGAGCTAAACTAGGGCACCTGGCACTTTACTGAACACTCAGGTGGACAGGTATACAGATATTTTCATCGGCCTTTTATAGAGGAGGCACCTGCATAGATGGTTGTCTTGCTGTACAGTTTTATTGGGAGAATTTTGTGACTATCTCCCTGGATATTATTTATCGGCATGTACTTTACTATTATATGTTTATTTGTTTTTTTTATAGTAAGTTAAGCACCGAGCTTACTATGTGAACTTTGAAGTCATACTGAAAATATGTCACATTTTTTGGGACTGTTTTTACTGCCTGCATGTAGGCAAGTGGCAGATTTTCAATAGTCTTTGGACTGATTAGTAGCATACGTCCAGCATTATGTAACATGTAACCTATCTTAATGAAAAGTTACGAATTTTTTCTCTGTGAAAAAAAATAGTTTATCAAATTAAAATTAAAAATCATGAATAAAAAGTATTCTATTTAAATCAATAATATATAAATTGAACATAGTTTGATACATTTGATATATTTCTCATTGGATAAATATTTCATTATTTTTAAATTATTATTATTATTATTTTATTTATTTATTTATTTTTATTTTTATTTTTATTTTATTTTATTTTATATTTTTATTTATTTATTTATTTATTTTTATTTTTATTTTTATTTTATTTATTTTTTTATTTATTTTTTTATTTCTGAGTAATGCTAATTCTATTTATAAAACATAATAATACAAAACTGCCACAGTTTCAGCTATGGAAGCCTGAAAACTGGGCTTGATGTCCAAGCTTAACAAAAATACTGAACTGCCCTCGAAGGGAAACTAGTTCTTTTGGAAAGAGTTTTGCCGCCCTTGATAGGGAAACCTGCTCATTGTTCATAATGTTAAACATAGCATGAAAAACTAGACTAGAGTAACAATCAGCTGTTTGAGCTTATGAGAAACAAAGGAAATAAAAAATTCTTCCAGAACGATTGAACAATTGTACCATGGCAAGCCGAGAGGAGCGAGATTCACTGCTCATGAGCTGGGGAGGGTGGTTCCTCCACAATTCTGCACCAATACTCGTCCCTTGTAGCTTCATCTCCTTTCTCTAGCTCGCTGTTCTTGCTGGGGACATCCACCTGCATGGGTTCTTTGCCCAAGTTGGAGTGCACAGGATCAGAGGGCGCATCCGGGTCCAGGGCTTTGCTCTTGTCCGCAGAGGAGCGCTAGAAGAGCCGGAGGCGAGAAGAGCAGGTGGAAAGCATAGGGAGCCCACAGGAGTTAACAAAATGAGCATGCAGATGGAAATTCGAACAGCAGAGGGCGCTCTGGGTGAGGTGAAAACCCGGCAGCATTTCTAAACAACTGAGGAGAGAACAACGTCGCCCAGTCTGGGTGCGAGTGCTTGCCTCAGCACACGCAGGTGGGCAGGCGCTCCACAGGGGAGGCAGAGAATTACATTCAGCACAGAAACAATCCAAACTATCCAAGACGAACGCCATTGCTAACCAGTCGAGTGGAGGAAGATAATGAAGGAGCCAGCCTGTGTGAATTAATGTGGAGCAAGTTAGCAACATTAATGCGACGATGGTGGAGCTGCAGAGGGCCATATGGCCATCCCATGCGAGCTCCATTGGGAGTCGCCTGGGGATTGTTGTCCCATCAACCAAGGCGTTCATCAGCATCCGGAGATTTTTAAATTTATGTTTAATAGTTTATCAAATTAAAATTAAAAATCATAAATAAGAAATATTGTATTTAACTCAATAATATATCAATGGAACATAGTTTGATACATTTGATACATTTCTGATTGGATAAATTAAACTATTTGATATAAGAAAGTGGAATAAAGTATTAGAAAAAGGAAGTTGAATGAATTCATTATACGTTTTTAATAGAATATAAATTTATGATAAATTACTTTCGGTAATTACTTGTATCATGTTAAAATTAGAAAATACTATTTAAAAAAAAAGTATAAGGTATTTTTTAAAGATATTTTTTTGGTATTTTTCTAAAGTTTTGTAGTTGAAGAATAATCCTTTTCACCACCTATCAACACGTAAGATCAAATGCAGATTGGAAATTTGAGATCATTCTAATTACTATCATGGTGTCCTCAAGAATGATGGTTTCCTTAATGTCATGATTTTGGGCAATGTCCAAACCTTTCTAGAGTGCTAGAACTTATGTCTTGTTATTAGTGGCTAAACCTAATCTCCAAGCATATTTGATTACATCTTGCTCATCTAAATGTTATATCACCTCTCCTGCTCCTGCGCCCCCCTAACATTTTGAATGTATTTATCCATGTCTTGTTATTAGTGGCTAAACCTAAACCCCAAGCATATTTTATTACATCTTGTTCATCGAAACGATTTATCACCCCTCCTGCTCTTGTTCCCCCTAACATTTTGAATATATTTTATCCATTTCAAATTTTTTATCTTTTTATTGTCATAAAAAAAACAAAACAAAAAACACGCACAAGAGATAGAAACATGATATTAATGAAAATTTTATAAAACTATATTCCAAGATTTAAAAATATTAATAAAAGAATCATTAAAAATTGTGTAACATATTATTATTATTATCCAATTTTAAGGTCACTGCCAAGCCAGACACCAAATTGGTGTATGAGACCCCCTTGTTTGTGGGATAAGGGAGTAGTGACTTGTCCCTTTTTTCAAATTGGTGTATGAGACCCCCTTATTTGTGGGACAAGGGAGTGGAAATTTGACCCCCTGTTTGTGGGACAAGGGAGCAGTGATTTCATTGCTAAGTCTGCCAAGGCATACATACTCTAACCGCTCTCATTTTGAACCTGTGACCTCTTAGGAGGAAACACATGCTCTTAACCATTAAGCCCACTCAAATTGTATTAATTATAATAATTTTCATATGATAACACCTTTGTAAATAAATTAAAATTATAGATTTATTGTTAAAATTTAAATTAGATTTATATTATCAAATTAATTAATTATTTTAAAAATATATTATTTAATTATTTAAAAATAAATTAATTGATTATTTAAAAAATAATAATAAATATATATTTTTTCCTTTGGACAATAATTATTTTTAAATTAAGAACTATAGTATAATATGGTTAAATTTTATAGGGCAGACATAAGAGGTAAGTAATGTCACAAAATGGATTGGAGAGGGATGAACTAATATATATTTAGAGGTAAGTTTCATATAAATGTATAATTAAATTTGGTAAAATTTTATAGGGTAGACATAAAAGGTAAGTAAAGTCACAAAATGGATTGGAGGGAGATGAATTGGAGAGGGATGAACTAATATATATTTAGAGGTTAGTTTTATATAAATGTATAGTTAAATTTGGCAAAAGGGAAAATATATTGGATTCCATTAGGTTAAGAAAAAATATTATTATTATTATTGATATTTTGTAAATTAATATTAATATTTAAGTTTGATGTTTATTTGTTTTATTAATATATAAATGATTTTAAAATGATTTCATTATTTTTAAATTTATGTTTACTTATATTAATAGTTTATTAATTTGAAGTTAAACAAGCATAATATGTAGTGTTGTTACTTAGTACCTTCTTCTTATGTAAAAAGTAAATGATAGCGGAATAATGTCTATAAGAATAATTTTAGGGTAGTATAATATGGAGTTATTGTATTAAAAACACTTGGAACATTAAAATGAATACCTACATGCTCATGGGCTTATAATAGATAATGACGGGGTGTTAGGGCACTTTGGGGTGAAAAGGTTACCGGTTAGAAACCTCGTGAGTCAAAATCTAGCCATACTATCTTAAGACTCACATATCTAACAAAAAAAAATGATCACCTACATGGAAATATAATTGTTAATTCTGTAAACTTTTTTAATTATTATGTAAAATTAAAGTAGTAAGGTTTATTTATAGGGTTTTTCTTAACTATAAAGATTATTATTATTATGTAAGCAAATTAGGAACTTCGTATTAGCAACAATTATGTACAATGTATTAGCAAAAATTATGTATAAAATATACAAGGTCACAGTAATATTAGTGTGGACATGCTTGGGACCAATTGCCCATCATGGGGAAACCAGAAGGTCCCTAAGTGAAACCATGTGTGCTAGAAAACTTAGTTTCTCGAAAGAGCTAGAGAAAGTAGCATACAAAATTATTGATCAAAATACAAAAATAATTATTGTATTTGTATTAATTTATATTCCATGTAAAAAGAAAAACAAGAATTTTTATTTTTATTTTTATTATCAAACATGTTCTTCATGCCTTATTTTGGTCAAAAGAAAAGTCAAAAGGGAATGTTCTATGTGACCCTACAAAAGAAGAAAATTTGTTTTTTTGTAAATGTCTCTTAGCCCTCCAAGTCGGCCTTCTAGGATAACAAGTCGACTTGCTCAAGAGTTATGTCTCTTCACATGTGGAAACACTTATATATTGGCACCAATTCCTCATCATTTTGGAAATAATTCAAATCTCTTTTGTGATGGATATTTCAGATTTGGGGCATGAATCCAAGGCATGAAGAAGGTGAAATTATGTGATATATCTCTTTCTATAAATGTGAGCTTCTTGTGGTTGTAACTATGTGAATATTTCAGATTTATGCGGCTATTAACATGGTGACAATTCAAACTTCCTGTGAACATATTTTTATGGATTCCAATGGTAGTGTTTCTATAACAATTCAGCCTCTCTTATGACATTTTGTTGTGATGACGTAAGGGATCATTTCTCTATCATATTCAAGCTAGTTAAGACATCTATATTTTGTGATCTATAGACATGCTCCATGTTAATTCTTGATGGAGGGTTGACTTGGCAATTGGACCTATTATTCGTGACTTGGATTTCTTTTGTTGACGAAGAAGCTATAAGGAACGAATTGACGAGTTTTCCCCTTGTGGGTTTTTCCCTAGTGTGGAGCCTAAATTTTGTGTCCCTTGTTTATTTTCCCATTGTACTTGTGTAATTTCTTGATTATTTAATGAATGAAGTTAGAACTAATTAGAAAAATCATATATAAATAATCACAAGTAATTACCACGATAAGAAATTCATCTTTTATTTGAATTTCAGCATGGTGTTATAGCTAGGAAGATCAAGAGCAATCTTCTAAGGAAGGTTAGAGGGTTTTTTCAAGGCCTCTGAGGCAGTCGAGTTCATCAAAGGAAGGAATGAAAAACCTTAAGGGCTAGAAAGGATACCTATAATACATTATGTATAAGTGTTGAAGTCTCATCACTATGTTGTGTTGGTAATTAAGGACTAGAAAAGAGAACATTGAAGTTTTTTTGATATTTGAACAGAAGCACATGTTGATTTGTAATTCTTGTGGCTTGACACAAATATGTGAAGGATGAATCATATATATTATACACAACCAAACTTTGTGACAAGCAAAAATTCATTTTGTGGTGACAATTATAAGGAACAAACCAAACCTGTGAGAATACTAAAAAAACCTAATTGCTTACAAGAGGTTTGAATCTATTCTAGGAGATTTAGATTGTGGCGACATGTTGTTAACAAAGATATACAACGATGTTGGAAGATAATTTCTGAACTGAAGTATGCACTCTGAGCGTGTGACAACTCAGAATAGAAACATTCATATGAGCCTCTCTGAAACGATGGTATCCACAATTTTTACAAGATTGCGGCACTATACGAGCTTCCTAAAGGAACCTTTCATTGACTTCTTATGAACAAGCCCAAAATAGAAGTTATGAGAGAAATTATTACTTGTTCAAATGCTTGAAGGACTACGCAAGAACTGCATCAACGATTACACCAAATAACACTTATCTAAGATACAAGCACCACTATCCGAACCGTCTATGAAGGCAACCAAATTTCTATTGCAAAAGGTATATGAGCCTTATTTGGCACTGTGGTGACACTGTGAAGACTATAAATTTTTGGATTGAGCCTTCTTAAAGTACAAGCACTAATACTATCAAATTTATGAAAGGCACAAAATTATGTGCAAGGAATGTGACAACAAAATCTGAAGCAACATTTTTGAGGAATCACTAAGCATGTCAAGGTAAATATAGACTGAACAAATTTAAATAGCCTAAGAAAATGACACTGAAAGAATGAAGGATGAAGTATAGAAAGATAAGAGAAGATACATATAGGAAAATAAGGCTAGAAATATCTTTGTGACAACTGAACTTACTACAACATCATACTCCTAAAATCCAAAGGTATTCTTAATGACATCAAGATTCAAATTATACAAAGCATCCAAGTTTTGTGGCAGCCAGTGTGAATTCTATGGCAATGTCTTATACATTGTTTAAGGGCCTGAGGGATGTTAAGGACAAAAATCACATACGAAGATCATAAGTGTGAGGCTAATAATTTGTGTGATAAGATCCAAGGCAGACATCCAAAAATACCTCTTAACATCCAAACTATTGAAGCAAGTTTTATCTCTAGAAAAACATTCACTCGTTCTTGAAAAAGACATGGCTGCAAGGAATTTTTCAAACTAAAATTATAGGTTTGTAAAAAAAGGAAAAAGACAACAATAATAATTTGTGGAATCTCTAAAGCATGTACTTGTACGAACAATGAATTTAAAGGCATACCAATTCATTCTTATTAGTGACATATCTAAAGGACCGAATTCCTATGTGGTATATCTTTGTACAAAATGAATCAAAATTTTGTATATTACATGACCAAAAGACTAGGGAAGGGATCGAAATCATCTAAAGGCCGAAACTTTGTAAGAATTATGATAATGTATATGAAGGTTAATGAATCTCACATACGTGATACAAATATGAGGAGTCGTTATACTACTGAGACTCCATTTATATACATAAAATAAGAGCTAATTAAAATTCAACCTATCTATGAAGCTTGTAAGGAACCAAGACAAAGCAAGCAGTCTAAAGGAATTTCCTTGATTGATATTCTAGAACGAGACATTGGAAGCTGTGTGGAAGAATTGTGACACAAAATTTGAATCGTATCCATGTGATACCGGTACATGAAGTACTCATGATTTACATTAGTCAAAACCAATTCCCTAAAGTTTGATCTATTTTATCTCTACTGGAAGTAAAGGACACGTGTCAATTAAAGATAAGATCAAAGGATTATATATTTTCAAGGATGGACATGTAATGTTAAAAAGAGGTACATATATTATTTATATCTATTGACCTATGTTAAATTTAGTACGTATAATGTTAAGTCTTTCAGGTCATTAATAAGTTTCTCTCTTGAGAGATAAAGATGTGTTAGAAAAAGGGTTTAGGTAGATTGTTGATATGTTAGCATACAATTATTTCTTTGCATAAGAAAACTAGTTTTTTGTGAACAATAAATGAAAGATATTCATGTTATAGAAAGCATGTACATAACATCGCTAAGTTTTTGTAACTAACCCAATAGCATGCTTGTAGAATTTGCAATTCCTAACATGGAAGATCTTGAATACTTTGAAGAAACTATGGTTTGTAAACCCTAGCAAAGGTTTCAGTTAGAAAACCCTAGGAACAACACTCTAACCAAATCATTTCCGCTATAAAAAAAAGAAATCCTATTTCTTGAGAATGATAGGGATGACATTATGTTATGGGAACAAGATTGGTGAACAAATCCAAGATTAAGAGGGAGTTGAATCTCCTCAAAGAAATAAGTACTCTACACCTCCTTTCTTTATTTTTTATTATTGTTATTTTATCTTTGTACTTTTCCTTTTGTTATTTCATAATCTTCTAACAAATTTTGCAGGTCAAGAGAAGATCTATCTAAGCTTGATTAGTATATGGAAGAATTGGAAGAACATGGAAAAGCATGGAGAATAAGGAGGAAGAATAAATCTATTAGATGGTAACACAAAATAATAAGTTCACCTACCTCAGCTGGAAAGAGGGAGCTCTGATTAGTTCGATTTAGGAACACATTGATTGGATTGAAAATATTGATGCTAATAGAGATATTTCTAATAATTGGGAACTGATATGATTTCTTGAAAGAATGTGGAGCGGAATTATGTTGCAATATGGAGAAAGAAGATGTGAAGGCTTGTGCAATGAGTTGTGAAAAAGTTTTGCTCCATAAGATGTTTGATGAACTACTTAAGGACATGTTGGATTCAAAGTTGGATGAATATTTCTAGAGAACCAAATAGGTTGAAGCTCGTTACGGCATGATGTGTATAGGAGCTAAGAAGCTACAATAGATCTTCATGGAAGAATAAGTAGCAGATGCATTGGTGGGTATTTTTGCAGACTTAGGCTTGTGTTTATTTCTCCATGTTGAGAAGAAGTGAGGATTTCCTCCTTGGTTGAGAGGGAGGGAGGGTGGACATCATATTCTCCATGTGTCATGCATTATGGCTAGGTCCAATAGTTGCAAGCCTAGTGAAGGCATTCACATCAAGAACAACGGATTGGATTCATAGACTGATATTCTTTTAGGATTTGCATCCAAGATAAGAATAGTCACAAGGACTTATATTCTTTGATGATGTGTATCCAAGATAAATATATTCCTATAAGGACGTACCTAGAGAAAATTTGGATGGGGTGTGTGCCTAGAGAGGTGGTGGTGTCCAAATTTATGCATCCCAACATTATGCTCTGATCTAGTGGAGAGATAGAACTTGTTAGTCAAGGCCTTGATATTTTTGACACTATTGGTTGTGATGATGGTTATCAATCCAGATCCTTTCTTATAGAAGTTCTCAACTTGAGAATATCCTAATAATTCATTATGAATACCTCCCTAGTTAAGAGGGAGTGTTGAAATAGTAACTAGGTTTGGTATTCATAATTATTGTACTTGTATTAATTTGTATTCCATGTAAAAACAAAAACAAAAAATATTATTATTATTATTATTATCAATCATGTTCTTCATGCTTTATTTTGTTCAAAATAAAATTCAAAAATACATTCTCTTTGTGAATCTACAAAAAGAAGAAATTTCATTTTTTTAAAATGTCTCTTATCCTTCCAAGTTACCAAGTTGGCCCTCCAGGATGACAAGTCGGCCTGCCCAAGAGTTGTCACTCTTCACATGTGGAAACAACTATATAATGGCACCAATTCCTCATCATTTTTGAAATAATTTGAATCTTATGTGGTGTGTTATCACTCAGAAAAATGTGAAACATTACTTGACATGGTCATATAGTTCATTTATCAAAGGTCTCCTTAAGTCATTCAAGTTGGTACAGGAAAATTTCATTTTTTACATGTTTAACCTATCCTAAGGTTCAAAGCCACCTCCATTTAGGTCATGTCATGTCCCATCAATCATCATAAGGTGTCAATTTCCATTTCCCAAGTGTTTAAATTTAAAACGGACAATTAAGCCAGTTTTACAACTTTTCATAGCATTTTATACTGCAAAACAGCAGTTTTCGCTACGAAACCGCCTAATATTTTTGTAGCGAAACTGTCAGAGCATAAACTAGATACGATACGAAAAAAAAAATTCCGTATATCTTGTCAAACTCGATGCAAAGTGTCAGTTCATGATTGGAGGAGTTAGGGTGGAGGCCATTTGAGTCTGTTAGGGTTAATTCAAAAGTACAAGGTCATGTCTGAGGTCATCATTACCGTTTTTAGCATGCATGTGTCATGATTAAGGCATGAGTTCTCATTTAAACCATAAAACATTACCCAATTAGTATTTTTTTCATACTCCACTTTATCTTTGCATGTTATTGGATTTCTGGAGAGTTGCTTCATCGAGCCAAGTAGGTTGTTGGCAAATTCAAAGGTTGCAGGTGTCATCAAGCAAGCGAGGCTGAGAAGATATAAAGCCACCATGGCTGCAAGGAAGAAAACTAATAAAGGTGGTCATTTCCACCGATGGACATGAATTTCCTCAATGAAGACCCAACTGTCATGGAGGTATTCAGAAGAATAGGTTGTTTGCAATTATGTCAAAGGCTGCAGGGTTGTCATCTACGGGTTTCCAAGGATTTTGCTAAAATTTTCACTGGAACAGCTTCAAAGGTGGGAATGCTAAACCTCACAGTGACACCAGACAACATTTCAATAGCAATAGGAATCCCTAGAGGAGGGGAACAGTGATTTAAAGGCATCAAGTTCACCATGGAGGATTTCAAAGAGTTCATCAAACCAGAGCATAGTGAAATTGATCCTACACTTTCCATACCTAGGAGTTTCATGAAGGACAACTATTCAAATTTGTTGATGATCATTCAGAATTATTTCACCTATGAAGGAAGATTTCACATGGTTTACTCCTACCACCTCAGGCTTCTTTTGCATTTTGTGGGTAAGAGGACACTTGACTTTCCCTTTTATAATTTATACAGAAGTCTAGTTAAAATGTCAGATAAGGTTCAAGTTAAAACAGAAGGCAATGAAACTTCTCTCTTTCACCATGGTTTGATTAAGTTGTTGGTGTTAGAGGATTTGAAGAGATTAGATATAGATTGGACATTATTTCTGTTCATGAGTGGTTTTGAAGTTGATGTTATCACTCCTAAAAGAGTTTCCAAACCTAGAAATATTTCATCACCAACAGTGGCAAAGGAAACTGAAGAAGGGAATAGATCATCCCCACTAGGACCAATGAGCATGGAGACAGATCCTTTGCAAAAGATTGACACACCTAAAACTACACCTGCAAAACAGAAGAAAACAGAGCAGCAAGAGAGTTACTAGGAGCCAAACAATGGTTAAGGGTAACTTAGAGGACATCTTGCATGTAATTGACATTGAAGAAACTCCCATTGTCCAAGCTGAAGACATAGAAGTTGGAGGAAGAAAGCTTAAGAAAGGTAAGACATCTAAAAAGTTAGATTTTGCAGGTGACGATGTTGGTTTCATGTTTCAACCTAGAAATCCAATGACTAGACATGCAATAGAGGTCATGGAAAGCATAAAAGAGACTCAGAAGGTCAGTGAAACTTCTCAGCCACCAAGCATCATAGATCTCTCCTCACCTGCAAAAGAAGAGTTGGTTATCAAACAAAAGAAGGGTAAAGAGAAAATCATTGAAAAATCAGAAGTTGAAACCCTTAAGGAGTAGTTGAAAGAGGTAGGAAACGAGATATCAGTCTTGAAGCAAGAAGCAAAGAAGCATAGAGCTGAGAAGGTTCAGTTTGAACAAATGAGGAAAATCTGGGAAGATCAAGTCACAAGTGTCTCAAAGACCTTGGACAATACAGAAAAGTTGATAAAGTGGACTCTACCATTAAGAGGACAGGTCAAGCACATCAAAAAGGTAAACTTTCACTTGCAATCCAAGAATAGGGCATTGAGGGACCAAGTGAAAGACCTTCAAGAGCAATTGGATCTGATTCATGAAGAGTTGGAAAAGAAAGGGTTGAAAATGACTGTGGTAGAAGATCTCATTAGTCAACTGATTATAAATGAGGAAGAAACACCATAGGAGTAATAATTTGAGATGTAATATGCCTTAGGAGGTTCATAACATGAAAATAATCAAACTTTTGCAGCTGGAGGTCAGTTTTTTAAGACAATTTTGAAAGGGGCAACTTCTAGGTTTTTACACAGTTTCGTAGCGTACCTCAGGCTTGAAGCCAGAAATACGCTACGAAAAAAACCTATAGGTGCCTTTTTTCATTTAAAGTCGGTTTTTTATTGTTTTAAGGAGGGGGATCCATGGTGGTATGGTGTCATGACATGATTAACATGATGGAACAACAAAGAATTGAAGAGGATGGATGGAAAAGCCACTTTTTCCACGCTACCAAAACTCGCTACAAAAATGTCATATTTTCATAGCGAGCAATTGTTGAAGGATTTTGAGCATCTTAAAAGCAGCTTTTTCCAGCTGGAGACCTCCAGCATGTTAGAGGACCTTACTAGTAGATATTTATGACTCAAAGGAATGCCATGCATCCAGGTCATCAGTGAAAACATCATTGAAGATGAAGGTCATCCATTCCTAAAAAGTAGGGTTATGTTCCATATATCTAGGAGGGTTTTAAACATGTAAAGTGATGGTGAACTTGGTCATGTGTCCTTCGAGCATGTGATATTTATTATGTAACGATCATGTAACCATTTCATAGATAAGATAGAGCAATGAAATAAATAGGAGATAGAGTCCTATTAGGAGTTGGTTTCTTTAAAAGATAGTTGTCAGTTTTATGTTGTAAGTTATTGATTTCAGTTATGAAAGGTGTCATAAGAGAATTAGAGGATCTATCCACCAGGAAAATCATCCTTGTTGTAAAGAATGTCTATTTAAAAACAAAACATCAAAGAAGAAAAGGGTTGGAGAACATTTGCACCAAATTGCTTCTTGTAAGTTTTTTACTATTATCAGTAATACAAAGTGACATTCTTCTTTCCAGGCCTGAGAGTCTCAAGAGGTTTTTGACATCTTATTGATCTATATCTTTATGTTTTATCACTTTCAATAGATTTCATCTCTAATTACTCAGAATTCATAATATTATGCTCTGACTTCCTTTAGTGATGAAATTACTGTGTTTTCTTGAGTTGTGTGTGTGAGTTGCCTCTGTTTAAAACCTCTATCTACCTCAGCTTCCATGTGAAGAACCATTGTCACTGAAACTACTGATTGTTGAATCCATAAGCCCAATGGTAGAAAACCTGCATTTTTCAACATGCAATTATACAAAACAAGTTACAATTCCATAGATTTAGCCATCTAGTACTATCATTATTCAAAATCATAAAACCCCCCTGAGAGAGCCCTCTCAAATTGAAGAGGTTAATCTTCAGTTAGAAGTGGTTTGAAACTGTTACACTGAGTTGTATGATGAGCATCCAATCAAGTTCAATTTGGTGATAACATTTTGGTGCGTCTGCCAGGAGTCTGAAGACACATTTCCCGAATTTTTTGTGGAAAAACTGAAGTTGAACTCTTGGAGGTAGCAAGAGATCAGAATCTGTTCGAGGCTGCAACTACCTTGGTGACTCCATTTCAAAAATCCATGCTTAAAGGTGGCTTCAAGAAGGAGATACACGAGGATCAATCCAAATCCTAACCCACCTGCTATAGTGGATAATCCAAACACAATTTCTAGAGGCATTCAAGGAATCTCTTCAATATCAGGTACTCCATCACATTCAAGTGCTTTGTCCTCTGAACTTTTAAGAAGTCCTGAAGATAAAAAGTTTGATGATAAAATTCTAGAAGTCTTGTTTAGGTCTAAAAATGAAAAAGAATTAACTGATATTGTTTTAGACCTACAAAGAACAGGAATTGATACCTCAGCCTTAGTGACCCAAAAATATAAAGAAGAATTATGGGGGGCAATCACATCAGAGTTATTGTTAGAAAGGGAATATTTGGATAAGTTGAAGGAACTAGACCCATTTGAAATCTTGCTAAGAAGAAAATTTGGTTTTCCTTTACCTAACTGGAGTTCATTTGTAACTGGACTACAAAGACCAACTACACCACGTCCTAACAGTTCTTCTTCTATTACTGTTGTCCCTAAAATACCACAGTCCCTTTCATCATGGTTGAAAATGTTCCACCTCCACCTACTGCTGCACCTGCTAAGTATGCTCCACCTGTTCTCCCAACTGTCCTTAATGCTCTCCCTAGTAAATACTCTGCTAGAATTAAAACTTGGTGTAGTGATGAAGAGATTACAGCTGAAGAACATGTAGACCAGTTTAATGAATTCATAGACAAGGAGGAGGTTGACCATGAAGATGTCAAAATGAGACTATTTGCTCAGCGTTTCACTGGTGAGGTCAGAAAGTGGTTTAAAGCCCTTCCTCCAGGTTACTTTCATAATTGGAATGAGTTTGAGGATAGTTTCTTGAGAAAGTGGGGAAATAGACCAAACCCTTTGCAGGCCCTCACTGAATATAATAGCGTGAAAAGAGTTGTAGATGAAACTGTCCAAAATTTCTCCAAGAGATTTAACAAATTCTATGATTCCATCCCTGCCCATCTAAAACCTCCACCAGGAGCAGCTCAACTGAGATATGTTTAGGCTTTTGACTATGAATTTTCTATCCTACTCAGAGAAAGAGAATCCCCATCACTAGAAGAAATGAAAAATGATGATGTGAAGGTGGAAGTCAATATGAAGCAGCTAAAAATTCCAAGATGGGAAAAGCAAAATTGAAAGAAGAAGATAAGCCTTCCACCTCAGATGACAAATTTGACTCCATGATGATGAAAATAGAAAAAATGATGGATAGGCTTTCCCTTGGAAATTCTTTTGCACCTCCTGCACAACATGAACCACAATTTAGAATCCAGAGTTCATAAGACCTCAAAATCAGCAGAGACCAAGGGAAATAGAAATCAGCCTGACCCTCAAGTAAGACCTCCTTTTCAGCAAAATTTAGTTGATGAAGAAGATCAGCCTGAGATCCCAGAAGACTCCATTCATTGCCTAGATGAAAACATGTCTGGAATGTTTTTGAATAAAGAAGAACATGATGAGTCTGATCATGATGTAAACAAGGGTGAGGAACCATCTGATTACCTTAAAGGTTATCAACATGCAATCTTTGGGATGCAGAAGAAATACAACCTCAAAAACATAAATGTCCCTATTACTGCAAATAAAACACAGCCCAAGAAAGATGCCCCTAAATTAGCTGAGGTTAGAAAAGATCCTCCACCTCCTCCTCCTTTCAAAGAAATGGAAAAGATTACATCTGCTTTCAGTTTGGAGTATAAGATTTCCAAAATCAAGATCCAATCCCTTTTATAGAAATTATTAAGGTGAATGAATACAGAAGTAAAAATGTTGAATTCCCAACCAGGAGCTACAGACATCCTTAATGTACAAGAATATCATCCAACCATTTACTTGGGGCCAATATTGGAAGATGAATAGAATGAAGAGGTACCTCCTTTCTATGTCAACCTTAGTATCCATGATTGGCATGCTGTTATCCAGGTCTTGGGCAGCAAAGATCAAAGACACCATGCAGATGGAATTAACATATGCCACCATTCTTGTTTTTGGTGAGAAAAGAAGGTTGTAAGAGAGACAAGGATGGATTATATGGTAAGCATTAAGGATAAACCTCATAATTTCCCAATTTATGTTGTTGAAACTAAATTAGGATCAACAATTCTTTTCAATGAGTTGACTAATGAAGCAGAAGGTGAAAGAAAAGCAGAAATTGAGGAGGTTGAAAGTCAGCAAGCTAAAAATCAGGAAATCATTGAAGAAAAGGCAGAGGGCTGGTGGTTGTTGCACTTTGATGGATCAGCTGGAAGAGAGGGGGCTGGTGCAGGTGTTTGGATCACAACTCCTAAGGATGAAAGTAAGTTCTATTCTTTCAAACTGAACTTTGATTGCACAAATAATATGGCTGAGTATGAACCTCTATTTTTGTGTTTAGAAATTTTGAAAAGATTGGTTGCCCGAAAAATTTCAGCTTGTGGAGATTCTGAATTGGTTATTAAACAAGTTGAAGGTGTATATCAAACCAAGGATGTGAGAATGAGAGAATATAGAAATTTGATCATGGAGATGTTAGAAAAAATTCAAGAATACTCATTTATTTTGAAAACTAGGGATCAAAACTCAGTAGCTAATTCCCTAGCTGTTTCTGCAAGTTTTTTTGTTATTTCTACACATTCCAATGAAAGATATGAGGTTGAAGTTCGTCATAGGCCTGCTATCCCATAAAACATAATTCACTGGCAAGTTTTTGAGGATGACCAGCAAGTCAAAAACTTCATAGAATTGAAAGAGGATTTTGAAAGCACACAAGTAGATCAACAAAACATGCTTGTTGAAACTAAGGGTAATTTTGAAGTTTTACAGTTGAAGAATAATTGTGTACCCAAAGGTCTCATCCCACTTGAAAAGATTTTTGACCAAAATGATGTGTTAAAGCCCCTAAGATGCAATTGATGATGAAGAGGTAGAGAATTGTAACCTTGTTACAGTAGCAATGCCTAAAATGATAAAACTTTCTAAGTTCCTTTCTGTAGAGATGAAACAGAAATATATTGAGATAATGAAAAGGTTCATTGATGTTTTTGCATGGAGTTATGTTGATTTGAAGAAATATGATCCTACTATTATTCAGCATACCCTTCCTACTAAAGAAAATGAGAAGCCTTTCAAACATAAGTTGAGGAGGATAAATCCACTTCTCATGCCTCTAATTGAGAAGGAAATTAAGAAGCTCTTTGATGCAAAAAATATTGTCCCAATCAGATTCTCAAAATGGCTTGCTAACTTGGTACCCGTTAGGAAAAAGAGTGGAGAAATCAGAATCTGCATTGACTTCATAAACTTGAACAAAGCTTCTCTGAAGAACAATTACCCTCTCCCTAATATGGATCAAATTCTATAGAATATTTTTGGTTCCCAAAGGATGTCTATGCTGGATGGTTTTTCAGGATATGATCAGGTATTAGTGCACCCAGAAGACCAGGAGAAAACTACCTTTACTACACCATGGGGGACATTCATGTATGCCAAGATGCCCTTTGGTTTGATGAATGCAGGAGCGACCTTTCAAAGAGAAATGGACATTTCCTTTGCTGAGGAGAAGGATAAGTTGGTGGTTGCCTATCTGGATGACATAACAGTATTCTCAATAAGAGAGGAAGACCATTTGAAGCATCTGGAGAAAGTTCTGCTGAAGTGTAGAAGGTTTGGAATTTCTCTTAATCCCACTAAGAATATTTTTGCTTTAACTTATGGAAAGTTACTTGGGCATATTATATCTAAATATGGGATAAATATTGATCCAAACAAAGTCAATACCATTCAAAAAGTAGATCTGCCTAGAAGCAGGAAGGAAATTCAGTCTTTCCTTGGAAGAGTGAATTTTTTTAGAAGGTTTATTCCCAACTTTGTTGAGATTGTCAAAGATATAACCAAGATGTTGAAGAAATGAGCTGACATTAAATGGAGAGTTGAAGAAAAGCAACCATTTGAGGAAATTAAGAAGGCACTCACTCAGGCCCCAGTGTTGATTAGCCCGGATTTTTCAAAGGGATTTCTGGTTTTTACATTTGCATCAGAAAACACAATTGTTGGAGTTTTGTTGTAGAAAGGATAGCAAGGTACAGAGCAGCCCATTTCATTCTTTAGAAAAACCCTTGCTAATTCAGATCTGAAGTACAACATCTTAGAGAAACAGGCATATGCTTTGGTCAAAGCCATCAAATATTTCAAAATTTATATTCTACATTCTCATGTCATAGCATTTGTGCCTAATTCTGTAGTGAAAGACATCTTGACTCAAGCTGATCCTGATGGTAAGAGAGGGTAGTGGATAGCTAAATTGCTGGAGTATGATACAGAAATCAGACCTACAAAATTGGTGAAAGATCAGGGGCTAGCAAAGTTGATGGCACAGCCCAATTTTGACTGTCTTGATATGAATTTTACTGCAGAAATTTCAGAATTATCAGATGAAGATGAAGAGCTAATTCCTATTGAAAAAAATTATATTCTATATGACTGGTACAAAGACATTGTCTTTGTCTTACAACATCATAGAGCTCCTGCAGAATTGACTAAATCTAAAGCAAGGCTTGTGAAGCTCAAATCTCTAAGGTATTGCATTATAGATAAAAATTTGTACTGGAAAGATATTGGTGGAATTCTTTTGAATTGTTTGCTGGAAAAGAAAGCTGAAAAAGTGATTGAGGAGTATCATAAAGGAGATTGTGGAGGTCATCATTATTGGAAGGCCACAACAAACAAAATTCTCAAAGTAGGGTACCATTGGCCTACCATGTTCAAAGATGTTTACAAGAAGATAACTGTCTGCCATGAATGTCATATTTTTTAAGGTAAGAAAAAGCTTGTTCCTTTACCCTTGATGCCAATTTATGTTGAGGTGAGATTCCAACAGTGGGGGCTAGATTTTATTGGTGAAATTCATCCATCATCTTCAGGGAAGTTTCGTTGGATCCTGACACCAACTGATTATTTCACCAAGTGGATTGAATCAATCCCAACAAGGAAAGCAAATGATTCAATCATCATTCAATTCTTAGAGAATAACATATTGTCCAGGTTTGGTTGTCCTATGAAGATCAACACTGAAAATGCACAGGCTTTCAAATCCAAGAGGTTTATCAGTTTTTGTCATCAATATCACATTACACTTGGACACTCTACTTCTTACTACCCACAAGGTAATAGTCTTGTTGAATCTCCTAACAAAAGCATTGTGAGAATTATTAAGAAGGTGTTGTAGGAAAATAAAAGATCATGGCATTTGAAGCTGAAGTATGCACTGTGGGCTGAGAGAGTGTGTACAAAAAGGTCAATTGGTACTTCACCTTATGAGTTGGTGTATGGAGCTGAAGCCATTTTTCCTACATCCTTGGGAGTACATGTTATGAAGCTACTGCAAGGATTGGAGGAGGAGCCTAATGCTATTCAGAGGAGAATAAACCAGTTGATAGCTCTGTAGGAAAAAAGGGAGGATTCAAGATGTGGTATTGAATTGGGAGACTAAAATTGAAGAAAAGGGGAAACATGGTAACAACACTTACCTATTGTAGGAGATGGATCGACAACCTTGTGCTGGAGGGCATGTCAATGGCAGGTTTTTGAAGCACTATTCCTCTTAAGTTCTACAGATTTTTCACTCCATTTGTATATATTCCATTTTATTATGATTTTATACTAATAAATACAAGTTGGTTATCCAACTTGAGCATGAGGTGAAGGCCATTATAGTTTGAAGAAATCTTGGCAAATTTGAGAGTTTTTTATTTCTAAAATATGGATGGCACTAGAACTACAAGTTCTTTGGTGTACCACAGGGGCACGCCATCCCAAGTGGAGCCACTATTATCACTCAGAAAAATGTGAAACATTACTTGACATGGTCATACAGTTCATTTATCAAAGGTCTCCTTAATTCATTCAAGTTGGTATAGGAAAATTTCAATTTTTACATGTTTAAACTATTCTAAGGTTCAAAGCCACCTCCATTTAGGTTATTTCATGTCCCATCAGTCATCGTAAGGTGTAAGTTTTCATTTCCCAAGTGTTTAAATTTAAAAAGGACACTTAAGCTAGTTTTACAATAGCATTTTATACTGCAAAACAACAGTTTTCGCTATGAAACTGCCTATAGTTTCGTAGCGAAACTGTCAGAGAATAAACTAGATACGCTATGAAAAATTTGTTTTCTTGTCTATCTTGTCAAACTCGATGCAAAGTGTCAGTTCATGATTGGAGGATTTAGGGTGGAGGTCATTCGAGTCTGTTAGGGTTAATTCAAAAGTACAAGGTCATGTCTGAGGTCATCATTACTGTTTTTAGCATGCATGTGTCATGAGTAAGGCATGAGCTGTCATTCAAACCATAAAACATTACCCAATTAGTATTTTTTTCATACTCCTCTTTATCTTTGCATGTTATTGGATTTCTGGAGAGCTGCTTCATCGAGCCAAGAAGGTTGCTAGCATATTCAAAGGTTGGAGGTGTCATCAAGCAAGCGAGGCTGAGAAGATATAAAGCCACCATGGTTGTAAGGAAGAAAACTAACAAAGGTAGTCATTGCCACATATATGAGCCCATGAACATGAATTTTCTCAATGAAGACCCAACTGTCGTGGAGGTATTCAGAAGAACAGGTTGTTTTCAATTCTATCAAAGGCTTCAGGGTTGTCATCTATAGATTTCCAAGGATTTTGCTAAAATTTTCACTGGAACAGCTTCAAAGGTGGGAATGCTAAACCTTACACTGACACCAGACAACATTTCAATAGCAACAGGAATCCCTAGAGGAGGGGAACAATGGTTTAAAGGCATCAAGTTCACCATGGAGGATTGCAAAGAGTTCATCAGACCGAAGCATATTGAAATTGATCTTACAAATGACATACCTAGGAGTTTCACGAAGGACAACTATTCAAAGTTGTTGATGATCATTCAAAAGTATTTCACCTATGAAGAAAGATTTCACATGGTTTACTCCTACCACCTCAGGCTTCTTCTGAATTTTGTGGGTAAGAGGACACTTGACTTGCCCTTTTATTTATACAGAAGTCTAGGTAAAATGTCAGATAAGGTTCAAGTTAAAACAGAAGGCAATGAAACTTCTCTCTTTCACCATGGTTTGATTAAGTTGTTGGTGTTAGAGGAGTTGAAGAGACTAGATAGAGATTGGACATCCTTTATGTTCATGAGTGGTTTTGAAGTTGATGTTGTCACTCCTAAAAGAGTTTCCAAACCTAGAAATATTTCATCACCAACAGTGGTAGAGGAAACTGAAGAAGGGAATAGATCATCCCCACTAGGACTAGTGAGCATGGAGACAGAGCCTTTGCAGAAGATTGACACACCTAAAAAACCACCTGCAAAATAGAAGCAAATAGTCAGCAAATAGAGCAGCAAGAGATTTACTAGGAGCCAAACAGTGGTTAAGGGTAACTTAGAGGACATCTTGCATGCAATTGACATTGAAGAAACTCCCATTGTCCAAACTAAAGACATAGAAGATGGAGGAAGAAAGCTTAAGAAAGGTAAGACAACTAAAAAGTTAGAGTTTGCAGGTGATGATGCTAGTTTCATGTTTCAACCTAGAAAGCCAACGACCAGACATGTAAGAAAGGTCATGGAAACCATCAAAGAGACTCAAAAGGTCAGTGAAACTGCTCAGCCACCAAGCATCATGGATATCCCCTCACCTGCAAAAGAAGAGCTGGTTATCAAAAAAAAGAAGGGTAAAGAGAAAATCACTAAAAAATCAGAAGTTGAAACCATTAAGGAGCAGTTGAAAGAGGCAGGAAAGGAGATATCAGCCTTGAATCAAGAAGCAAAGAAGCATAGACCTTAGAAGTTTCAATTTGAACAAATGAGGAAAATCTAGGAAGATCAAGTCACAAGTGTCTCAAAGACCTTGGACAATATAGAAAAGTTGATAAAGTGGACTCAGCCACTAAGAGGAGAGTTCAAGCACATAAAAAAGGTAAACTTGCACTTGCAATCTAAGAACATGGCATTGAAGGACCAAGTGAAAGATATTAAAGAGAAATTGGATCTAATTCATGAAGAGTTGGAAAAGAAAGGGTTGAAAATGACTGTGTTAGAAGAGCCCATTAGTCAACTGATTATAAATGAGGAAGAAACACCACAGGAGTAATAATTTTAGATGGAATATGCCTTAGGAGGTTCATAACATGCAGAGAATCAAAATTTAACAGTTGGAGGTTAGTTTTTGAAGACAATTTTTAAAGGGCCAATTTCTGGGTTTTTACATAGTTTCATAGCGTACCTTAGGCTTGAAGCCAGAAATACGCTACGAAAAAAACCTGTAGGTGACTTTTTCCATTTAAAGTCAGTTTTTGAATGTTTTAAGGAGGGTGATCCATGGTGGTATGGTATCATGACATGATTAACATGATTAACATGATGGAACAATAAATTATTGAAGAGGATGGATGGAAAAGCCACTTTTTCCACGCTACCAAAACTCGCTATGAAACTATCCTGTTTTGGTTGCGAGTAATTGTTGAAGGATTTTGAGCATCTTAGAAGAAGTTTTTGCCAGCTGGAGACCTCCAACATGTCAGAGGACCTTACTAGCAGATATTTATGACTCAAAGGAAGTTCCATGCAGCCAGGTCATCAGTCAAAACATCGTTGAAGATGAAGGTCATACATTCCTAAAAAGCAAGGTTATGTTCCATAGATCTAGGATGGTTTTAAACATGTAAAGTGATGGTGAACTTGGGCATGTGTCCTTCGAGCATGTGATATTTATTATGTAACCATCATGTAATTATTTCATAGATAAGATAGAGCTATGAAATAAATAGAAGATAGAGTCCTATTAGAAGTTGGTTTCTTGAAAAGATAGATGTCAGATTTCTGTTGTAAGCTATTGATTTCAATTATGAAAGGTGTCATAGGATAATTCTAGGATATAGCCACCAGGCAGATCATCCTTGTTGTAAAGAATGTTTATTTAAAGACAAAACATCAAATAAGCAAAGGGTTGGAGAACATTTGCACCAAATTGTTGCTTGTAAGTTTTTGACTATTATCAGTAATACAAAGTGACATTCTTCTTTCTAGACCTGAGATTCTCATGAGGTTTTTGACATCTTATTAATCTATATCTTTATATTTTATCACTTGTAGTATATTTCATCTATAATTACTCATAATTCATAATATTATTCTCTGACTTCCTTTAGTGATGAAATGACTATGTTTTCTTGAATTGTGTGTGTGAGTTTCCTATGTCTAAAACCTCTATCTGCCTCAGCTTCCATGTGAAGAACCATTGTCACTAAAGCTACTGATTTTTGACTCCATAAGCCCAATGGTAGCAAGCCTGCATTTTTCAACCTGCAATTATACAAAACAAGTTACAATTCCATAGAGTTAGCCATCTAGTACTATCATTATTCAAAATCATAAAACCCCCTTGAGAGAACCCTCTCAAACTGAAGAGGCTAATCTTCAGTCAGAAGTGGTTTGAAATAGTTACACTGAGTTGTCTGATGAGCATCCAATCAAGTTCAATTTGGTGATAACATGGTGGATAATTCGGATTTGAGGCATGAAACCAAGGCATGAAGAAGGTGAAATTCTATTATATATCATTCTCTACAAGTGTGAGCTTCCTGTGGTTGTAACTTTTTACATTTGCGACCTGGAAAAATCCCACTAAAGTACATCTGCGGCCCTTTAAACAATCACAGTTAATTTTGGAACCGAGAAAATCAAGGTGTTTTTGAAGGCATTGAACCATAACTTGCTGACTACAACCTAGTTCTATAATTTGTACATTATATGGAACTCACTAAGTGACTTGTCTCATATAAATCCTTGTGCTTTCCAATATTATATGGTTTTTTGGTCATAAAGAGATCAACATATATTTTCATATGACCATGGTATAAGTATTGTCATCGGACTGATCCGTATGCTCTCTATTTGGATGTCTCTATATTTATAAATGGGTCCCACCTTATTTTGTGTGAGATCATCCCAAGAAAATGGCCACCTTATTTTGTGCTAGATCATTGATATTTAAAGTTGGTATGCCATGTGAATAGAAGTCTAAGTTTTGACCCACAATTAGTTTGGTATAAAATTAACCTTTTTTTTCATAGGAGAAATAACGTTTTCCTTTTAATTATGAAAAGAAACAATACATATGTAGAAGGAATTGAAACATGCATGCAAGCCCAAAACAGGAGTTGCATAAAATTAACCTTTAACTTTAAGGTTACAATTGTTGAAGCATTAGTGCAATTTGTAGAATAGTTTGTCAAAAAGTAGTACTTTGTTTAACAATCATGTTCATATTCTTTTGGGGCTTTTGGGCTCAATTTTGAGAAAATTTGAAAAACGAAGGAAGTGTGGAGATTAGAGCTCTTTGTTTTATGAATGTGGCATCGTTATGTAACAATTTGGAGAGAATATGCAAGTATTTGTATTACTAAATGTGACTACCATAGTGGTTGTTAGCGCTAGAATCGTCGCTTATACTGCTTCAAGTGCTTGACCAGTCACATCCTAAGCTTTAGGGAAATTTAATGATTTGGATTATATAATTGGTAGGTGGTTTAAGCTCTCAATCGTTGAAAATGGATTTCGGTCAATTTCACTGTCATGCTAATGAGGGTATTGAGACCTGATATGGTAGCAAAAGATAAGTTTGTAGCATATGGAAGGAAGAAATTGTGGAATAGAAGAAGGGACAGTGGGTCTGCATGGAAGAAATCCACTGCTTTGATGAAAAATAACACAAGAAACAGTTTGACAATATATCAACAAGAGAAGGCTATATCAAGACTTACAACATTCTTATTGAATATCATGAAAATTCACCGTCATAAGGAATGATATTTAAACAATCATTATACATATCTCATCAATAAATCTCACTGAGTAAGATTGATAAAATTTGATAAGATACATATCACATCAAGAGGCTCATAAAAACATACAGCGGAATTTGAAATTACAAACTACAATTGAAGAGATTTAAGTGTGGAAAAACATAAGAAAGATCAACAATACACATATCAAGTTGGTAATAAGTCCTCAAAAGTCTTCTTCAATATCATTAACTGAAAATAGTAAATTGATCATATGAGTATAAGATTCACAAACCACGAACCTTTTCTCCATTGAGTTTCATCATATATATACAAGAAATATAATGTTGATATTTCCACAAAAATTATGAATCTGTTCTAGAGAAGTTATTACATTCCTATACATATGTTGAGGCTTATCCTTAACCTTAATACAAAGTAGTGCAACATAATAAAAATAAAGAACATGATGGCATATAGTTCGAAGTGGCTAGAATGATGTGGCAAGTTTCTAGAAAACTGCTCCTCATTTCTGGTACAACCACTTCCTCAAAAAGTGCAACTAACAGCTGAAGTTGACATCTGGATCTCTCCCCAAAAAGTGCAAAACATAATTCTAAAATTTGGAAGGGGACTTGATCAATTGACATCTGGCAGCAGCTTCTTCTGTTGATAATGCATGCATGTAATTACTCCTCAGTAGCACCCTTCAAGACTTGAACAAAAATTTCCTCCACTTCGTTCATACAAAAACTCAGGAAATAATAGCTGCCCTTTTCAGAAACAGGTAGCTATTACCGGAAATTTTTTAAATAGTTTTGTTTTTTTACTAAGCCAAAGATGTGTGTACCTCTACTTCTTTGACTTGCCTGAAAGGAATAAATAAAATCAAGTATTGAAGCAAATATTTTGAGTGACTCTGCCTTAGTGAGCCTTTTAGTTCTTCTTTTTCCAGTATGCTTCTGTTTTTGAGCTTTGGTCTTCTTAGCTTCCTTTCCTAGGATTTCATCAACATTAATGATTTCATCTCTGAGTCTAGGATTAGCAATGAGTTTGTTATTCAGTCTACGCTTGTTTTTAGGCCTAGTGTGAGGCATTTTGAGGTATGGGTTGGGAATATAAGAAACCCTTCTTCTCTTCTGCATCATACTACTATACTAACCTTCTTCGTACTTTGTCTCTGATAAATCTTCGTCAGTGTTGTCTTCTTCGAAAGATGAATAGGAGTGAATGATATTCTTATCCTTTCTCCTAGTAGATGTCTTGGATGCTTGAGAGAAGAAAAAAATTGAGCTAGTGTTTGTTCCTCTACTGAATGGGTGTCATTGTTTTCTTCCTTCTCTTCTGCAACTGTTGGAATAGAGTGTTGAACTGGTACTTTAGGGCTGGCTTCATCTGAATTTTCTTCTCCTAGGATCAACTTTATTATGCATTCATGTCTTGACGAAGAAGCCCTGTTTTCCTCACATGTAGAATCAACTTCTTTGCTAGGTTGAGTTTTCCCTTGCTTGAATCTCATCGAATGTTCTCTGATGAATGATGCTAAATTTTGGGGTTCCTTTGGAGATTTCCTTGTATAAACCCTTTCTGCTGGATGTACCATTTGTATGGGAGTGACAAGTTCAGTTTTGGCTCTCTTAGCTAAACTTCTAGTTTCCCTACTAGTTGATGGGATAGATTGAGCTGGCTGTGAACTATTTGGCATAGGTGTTGTGCCAATTTTTTCTTGGAAATTTTTCTTCTTCAGTCTCCCTACCCTCATACTAGAGTTGATACTACCAAATCCTTCCTATGTTAGGAATTTTTCCCAGGTAGTCCTTTTCTTCTTAAGGTGATAGATAATAAACATCTTGATTAAACCCCTATGATAAAGGTTATTCAGGGAATAGTTAAAGATTTTCTGCAACTTCAAAGACATTTTTAGCAAGGATCTGTATAGAAAGAAAGGCAAATTCAAAGGTTTGGCACTTGAGATGTGAGAGAGAAATCTCATTTGGTATTGATGGACAGAGGAGAATCTACCTTCGCAAGTGATATAGTGTTGCACAATGGTTATTACATGCTTCCATTCTAGCCTAAAACAGAAAATATGCACAGCTAGAGTCCATTTGATATTCACATGCTCAGGTTTGAGGAAGGCACTTACTTTTTCTTACAACATTTTCTTCTTGAACCAACGTTCTCTAGTGGTTGAAGTTTGAGTAGCCCTAGCTATAATGGTTTCAGTGATTTTGAAATTCTTTCTCCCAAACTTGACTTTCTCCCCATCAAAACTCTCGGCAAAGGCCTATGCAAGAGCTACATTTTCCCCTAAGAAATTCTCCAGAAACTTATACTAGCCTGCTATTTTGAATTGGGGATTTGCTTTAGCATCAATAAACCTGGTTTTTTTGGTTCAGACCGATTAACGTTTCCACCTTTTCCCATTATTCTCAACACCTAAGCTCCCTATTTACACACAGATGTTCAACCTGTAGGTAAAACGCTACACGCAACCCTAATTTCTTTCTTTGGGATGATAAACTGGTTGTTGGAAAATGCAACTCTGTTAGTTGTAACCTTCACAGAGAACCTCAGTCATGAACACAGTGAACCTAACTCTATGGAGTTTGCGCCTTTAATCATAGTATGGTTTAATGGCACAATTTGAAATTATTCAAATATGAGCACCAAGTCACCCCATAACACATAACACCCCCCTGCATCATTTAATAAATTGATACCTAGTACCTTAATTTCCGCTTCAGTCTTAATAAGGTAGCTATAGGTTAGCTCCATCAATAATATAATCATTCCCTTATAATATTTCTTCTAAGTAAAAAATAATTACGCTTTTTAAAAGAATAACATATCATAACATAGAAGATCTTCAATTAATTTCAAAGGAGAATGATCTTTCCTCTGATAAATGCCCTTTGTAGCTCCTTATGCAGTTTTGGAGAAATAGCTGCCTTTTATCTTTGTGTGACCAATGAAAACATGATCATGGAGAAACAACTGCCCTTTTCTCTGTGTGACCAATGAAAACAGGCTCCTGAAGAAATAGCTGCCCTTTTCTCTGTTGTCACCAATGTAACCTTCAAAAGGGTAGCTATTAACCTGGAAAGAGCAGTTATTATTTTATTACTAAAATGACCAATAAATTTTGACACTAACCTAAGTTAAAACAATAGCTTTAACTTATTTTTATGAACTTAAGACACAATACCATCTACAAAACTTTAAAAAAAAAATTGGTTGAGACTCTTTTTGGATTTTATTGAAGATGACTAGAACTTTGACATAGGATAGGGAACAAGAAAAATTCGAAAACAATGATACAATGGTGGTCAGACTATTAACATTTATAGTGCTAACAGTGATCATGTTTAAGTGATGATTGATGTTTATATGATCATGTTTATGTTGAGTTACGGTTTTTTCAATTCATACTCATTTTGAGCAGAAGAGTGGTGCTAGAGCTTCACAATTATGCGGAAATCAGATTGATTACTTTTGAAGCAGCAAATTATTTGATGTAGAAGAATATTAATTGATGCTAGGGTTTCATGTGAAATTTAAGTAGAGGCAACATATATTGCTAGCTAGGGTTTCACATGCAGATTAAGTAGAGGCAGTGGAGATTTAGATCTAGGGCTCAATGTGCAGATTGGGCAGAGGCATAATCGTTTATGACAATTAATATTGACATATAGGGTTTGATGTGCAGATTGATTTTATTGACGGAGATTGTTTTGTAGATTCTGGTTTTTTAGTTTCTTATTGATATCGAGCACATGTGGATACAGTCTGAAAACTATGGAACATGGTATGTCGATTGTTCAGGGTGGAAAGGTGGTGCAATGCAACATAGTGGAGTCTCCTTCGGGTTGGAGCCTAGGAACACTTCAGGCTGGCAAGGTGGTGTTAGGGTAGGTTTGAGGCAGCATAGGGCATTGGAGCATCCATCCAGTTGCAGCTGGTACATAAGGTATTGAAGCACCTTCAAATTAGAGTCTGTAAACTAGGGCGTTGAAGCGTACTCCTAGTTGCAATTGGTAAACAAGGCATTGTGGTGTCCTACAGGTTGGAGCCTGTAAATAAGGGCATTGGAGCCTCCTTTAGTTGGAGCTGAAAATTTGATGTAAATATTTTTAAAACAAATATTAAGAAGTGTTTGGTGGATTTTTTCCTAGAGGGATTTCCACCTAAAAAACTTTGTGTCTATTGTCTCTATTTATTATGCATTGTTGAATGGTGTTAATGATATTTATGCATATGTAAAAAAATTTAGAAAATAACTTTTTATTTTCAAAAAATTGTTTTAATAAAAATTTATGACAAACATTATGAAAAAAATATAATTTTTTATTTGTTTTAATAGAAGTCAAAGATTTTTTACGAGAAAACAAAAACATTATCACCTATGCTTGATAGGTATAAAAACATGAACAAAAAATATTATATTTAACTTAATAATAAATAATATTGACTTAATAATATATAAATTGAAAATATATTTTTAATTTAGTCAAAATATACGAAGACTAATAAAAATCTTATATTGTTTGAGAATCAAAAAACACTAAATTATATTTTGAAAGAGAATAAAATAATGTATCTGCTCTTTCTTGGAGCAAAGAGTAACTCCCTAATATAAATAGAAACACCTAAATATTATATGATAAGAATGGACACTTTCAACAAGCATGAACAAATAGTTACATTAAGAAAAATGGATAGAAATAATCTATTATCTTGCACTTTCATTAGAAAATTAAACTAAAAATGGGAATGCATGTCTACAAGCAACAAATTGACTTCTAAATAAACTATTCTCTTGCACTTACATTACAAAATTAAACTAAAAAGGGGAATGCATGTTTAGGAACAACAAATTGACTCCTAAATAATCTGTTCTCTTGCACTTGCATTACAAAATTAAACTAAAAAGAGGAATCCATGTCTAATACCAACAAATTGACTCCTAGTAAAATCAGCTACCTTTTTTAAAAACTAAATACAATGTTAAGCACAAAATATAACATGGGTTAGATGATCAATTTCAAGAGAAGAAAAAGTTTCACTATCAAGGGATTGAAAAAGCCCAACATTACCCATGAAATAACTCATTGTTAAGGCTCTGGATAAAAGAATTTTGGAGGAAGCATGCCAAAGAAATTTTTGATGGAAACATTTGAAAAAATAAAGTTTACAAGTCCCAAGCAATTTAATTTTCTAATGAAAGGTTCAATAAATGCAGTTGCATTAAAAAGGATTTTTTCTTAGGGATTTGGATAACGAATGTCTTTCAACTAAGGCTAAGATTGATTTTAATTTTATTCGGTACAATTCGCACATGTAAAGGATCTCTCCCATAGTAAAGTGAAGAATATACTTTTTAGCGCACAAATACTTGTATAACTAAGTAAATTAGTTTTGGTATGTGATCATAAAGGTTGAAGAATTCTCAAAACATAAATTTCAAAGATAATAGAAGAAACAAGGAAACATCCAAAAATAGTCAATCATGAAATGTTGGCATGATCCTCAAAGAAGATCCAACTACAAATACACATGAAATTGGTTGGAAGTGCATTCTCAATTTACTACACTCACCATGAAGCCTCCTCCAAGGCCATGCTATTTATTATCAAATATATAAGTAATTGTCCCACGACATCAAGATATTTTCTTTAGAATACTATAAATGAAATAATCCATCTTTAATTTGTAAGGTCGTGAAATGAAAAATTACATGTTGTCATGGGAGTAGTATACTAAGGAACAAAATAGATACTAAGAAACTCATTGAAATCCTACACTTCAATGAAATTTACTTGATGTGTGAGTAAAACATTGGTATTTTTTACCTAAATATTTATTTTAAAACATTAAATTATTTTTTCCTTTATTTATGGTAAACTCAATTCATTTTCAAGGTAAAACATCCTCTAAATGAAATTTACTTGATATGCCAATAAAACATTGCTATTTTTTACCCAAATATTTATTTTAAAACATTGAACTATTTTTTCCTTTTTTATGGCAAACTCAAATCATTTTCAAGGAAAAACATCCTCTTTGTCATTCCAAGGGCGAGAGTGAGGGTCAATACAACAATATTCATAGATACATATGCATTATAACAATATTTCTCACCATCGTGTCATTCATGAGGAATTGAACCTCGGTGGGGGAAATAACAACCATTATTCCCAACCACCCAAGATAACCCTAATTGACTTAGAAATATCAATTCATATAAACATTATAAAAAATATATATAAAAATATAAAAATTGAACTTTTCAAATTATTAATAAAACACTTCATCGGGGAACTTTACTTTAGGTGTGTGTAAATAAAATAAGGAAGGAATTAAAGTGAAAGGTATTGCATAATATCTACTATATTAGGGTGAATATTATGAAAGTATTTTCCCTTTTTATAGATTATGATACTCCTAGAGGATCATTGATGTTGGATGTGGAGCCTGATTATCTTATTTATTTAATGTATCATTGCGTTGGACCTTTGTTCTTAGGGGGGCGACAACGCCGCTCGTCGTTTGATCGTCATCAAGGAGGTTCGGAGGCAATGCCCCCGAAGCTAAAAATAGATGTAAAATTGCCTTGTAAAATATTGTAATTTCGTAGTCAATCTGGGTCGTTCATTAGACAGATGATATGACAGTATAAGTTATATTTAATCTAGGTTTTTTTTCCTTATAAGGAAGCCCCTCGGTTCACATGAGGGAATTGTATTGCAGTTGTGTGTGGTATGCATATTATGAGCGAGAAAGAGAAAGGGGGATTGTGTGAGAGAGTATAGGATATTATAGTGAATCTTTTGTAGGTTTTGTCTCTTCATTTTGCTGGATAATATAAAGGAAGGACTGGTTGTTTCTCCGCGGACGTAGCCTAAGTTGGGTGAACCACATATATTTGTGTCTCTCTTGTTTTATATGTTTTATGTGTTTGTATTTCCGCATATTTTTTATGTGTTCTATCGCTTTGTAATATATAATTTTCTAACAATTGGTATCAGAGATGAAGGTCTATTTCGCTAATAAACTCACAGGAAAGAAAGGTTCCTGGTATGAGTGGGAGCAATGGTGGAAGATGGAAGGTTTAGGGTCGAGAAATTTAACGACCAAAACTACTCGATGTGGAAGATGCAGATTGAATATTATCTGTATCAAAAATATTTGTACCTACTATTGAGCGGAAAAAAAAAAAAAAATTCGTCAAGTATGACAGATGCAAAATGGGATATTCTCGAAAGAAAGGCACTTGGAACAATATGATTGTGCCAAGAAGCATCGATACCCTTCAATATTTCGAAGGAAACAACAACAGAGGTTTTAATGACGGAATTGGTGAAACTATATGAGAAAACCTCGGCCTCAAATAAGGTCTCTCTTATGAAGCGTTTATTTAGTATGAAAATTTTGGAAGGTGGATATATTGTTGACCATTTAAATGAATTTAATACGGTTACCAGATGGTTAAGTTCTATAGGGGTAAACTTTGATGATGAAGTTAGGGATCTGTTATTTCTATGTTCATTTCCAGAAAGTTAGAATGGTTGATTTATGGCCATTAGTAACTATGTATTTGGATCTATTACTTTAAATTTTGATGATGTTGTCATTGTCATCCTTAGCAAGGAAATGTGACGGAAAAGCTCCGATGAGACATCAAGTAATTATTTGAGTGCAGAGACTAGGGGAAGAAAATTGGAAAGAGGAAAGAGCAGAAGATATCGCAGTAAGTCAAGGAAAGGAAGATCCAAGTCCAGATAGGGGATAGTGTGTTGGAAATGTGGGAAGAAAGGACACCTGAAGAAAGACTATAAGTCTTGGAAGGGAAAAGGAGATGCACAATAAGAAAAAAAATCATGAAGTGAATGTGACAGGTGATGTGTTGTAAGATGCTTTGATTATTCCTTTAGAAAATGTTATTTATGGCTAGGTGGTAGATTCAGGGGCCTCATTCCATGCCACATCTGATAAGAAACATTTTCATGACTATGTTCAAGTAGATTTTGAACAGGTTCGTCTCAGTGATGATAAACCCTATAAAATCATTGGAATGGGTAAATTTATTTTAAAACAACAAATTGGAAATCAATGGTTATTAAAGGAGGTAATTCATGTTCCAGATCTGAAGAAAAATATGATTTCAATAGGGTATTTAGGCGGTGAAGGTTGTGTGACAACTTTTACATATAAAACTCGGAAGGTCACTAAAGGAGCCTTGGTAATATAAAAAGGAGAAAAGGCTAGTACATTGTATTTATGCAATGGCATTTCTAATTTTGTTAATGATTTAAACTCCACAGGAGCAGATGCAACATTATGGCATCATACGCTCGAACACATGAGTGAGAAGGGGATGAATATTCTTCACTCAAGAAATTTGTTTCCAGGTTTGAATAATATTGATTTGGATTTCTATGAGAATTGTGTTTATAGAAAACATAAGAGAGTCAAATTTCTTAGAGTTGGGAAAGAAAATAAGAGGGAAAAAATAGAGCTTGTGCATAAATATGTATGGGGAGTTGCTCAGGTATCATCTCGTGGTGGCTCTTGTTATTATGTTACTTGTATTGGTGATGCAACTAGAAAAAATTGGATTTATTGTATTTGGAATAAATCTGATGTATTTTATACTTTCAAGAAATGGAAAGCTTTGGTTGAGATTGAGACTCAAAATAAGTTGAAGTGTCTCAGATCAAAAAATGGAGGTGAATATTGCAGCAAAGAGTTTGATAGGTATTGTTCGGAGCATGGAATTTTCAGAGAGAAGACTGTTCCAGGAACACCACAGGAAAATGGTGTATCAGAAAGGATGAACAGGACAATAATGGAGCATGAAAAGTGCATGAGATTTCATGAAGGATTGCATGAGATGTTGTAGATATTGTTTTTTATCTAATAAAAAAAGGGCCTTCAAGTTCCTTGAATGGTGGTATTCCAGAGGAGGCATGGACAGGTAAAAAAGTAAACTACTCTTTTTTAAAGCCTTTTGGTTGTGAGGACTTTGTCCATATTAATAAAGAAAATAGAAAAAAGTTTTAGGCAAAATCAAAGAAATGTACCTCTATTGGATATGTTGTCAATGATTTTGGTTATCGCTTATATGATTATGAAAATCACAAAATAATTAGGAGCATAGATGTCATATTCAATGAAAAGGTCTTGTATAGGGATCAGATGCAGGAAAATAAGCAGACAAAAGAAAACAAGTAATACACAGTTCTTGATGAGATCACGGAAAAAGTAAAGATGCATAAAAATAATAATAATAAATAACCACAACAACAACAACCACAACCACCACAACAACAACAAGCACCTAAAACACCTGAAAGTGGTGTCAGAAGATCTATCGGGATAAGTAGACCCCGTGAACGATACTCTCCTTCATTATATTATGTATTGTTGACTTATTCTGGTGAACTAGAATGTTATGAAGAAGCAATGCAAATAGAAACTGGGAAGAAGTGGGAGATAGCCATGAAAGAAGAGACAGAATCCTTAATACATAACCGGACTTGGGACTTAGTCAGGTTGCCTGTAGGTAAAACAAAATTGCATAATATGGGTTTACAGGTTGAAGGAAGAAGATGGAGGAAAACAGAGGTAAAAATCTAGACTTGTGGTGAAGGGGTTTGCATAAAAGAAAGGTATTTATTGTGATGAAATATTTTCTCTTATTGTTAAAATGACTTCAATCAAAACTATTTTAAGTCTTGTAACAGTGTAAGATTTTCATCTTGAACAGCTAGATGTAAAGATAACATTTCTCCATGGATATTTGGAGGAAGACATTTATATGCAACAATCACAAGGATATGGGGTCAAAGGGAAGGAATAATTAGTGTGCAATTTGAAGAAGAGCTTGTATTTCTTAAAACGTACTTCGAGGCTGTGGTATCTAAAATTTGATTGGTTTATGTATGAACGGGGTTATAGTAGATGTCACTATGATCATTGTATTTATCTGAAGAAAAAAAAATGACAGAAGCTATATTATATTGTTATTGTATGTAGATGACATGCTTGTTGTAGGGTCTAACATGCAAGAAATAAATGTACTCAAAGGAAAATTGTAAAATTCATTTGCAATGAAGGATTTGGGAGTTGCCAAACAAATCCTTGGTATGAGAATAACTAGAGACAGGAAAAATCACAAATTAACATTGTCTCAAAATAAGTACATACAAAAGTTGTTATGAATATTTAATATGCAGAATGCAAAACCAGTTAGTACACCTTTGGCTAGCCATTTCAAACTTAGTAAAGAGATGTGCCCCAAGACCCAAGAAGAAATGGATTATATGTCTAAATTTCCATATGCATCAACAGTTGGAAGCTTAATGTATGTAATGGTTTGCACAAGGCCTGATATTTCACATGCAGTGGGAGTTTTAAATAGGTACATGAAAAATCTAGGAAAAGAACATTAGATGGCAGTGAAATGGATTCTCGGGTATTTGAGAGGTACCACAAATCAAGAATTATGCTTTGGCGGTTCAAACATTGCTCTATAGGGATATGTTGATGCAGATATGATAGGTGATAGAGATAACAAGATGAGCACTATAGGGTATGTATTTACTGTAGGTGGAAAAACTGTCAATTGGGTTTCGAAAATGCAAAGTGTTGTTGCACTTTCAACAGTGGAAGCAAAATATGGTGTTGCTACAGAGGCTAGTAAAGAAATGATTTGGTTATAAAGGTTTATGGATGAATTGGATAAGAAGCAGGAGATGGGAAAGTTATACAGTGACAACTATAATTTCATTCACCTTGCAAATAACTCAGCATTTCATTCCAAGACTAAACATATACAGCTCAAGTACCATTTCATACGGTCAGTATTGGAAGATGGACTGTTGAAGCTGGAAAAGATACACACTAGCCAGAATCTTGCAGATATGTTGACAAAAGTTGTAACTAGGGAGAAACTGAGATTCTTCTCAGTTTAAATTTGTCTTCAAGTATGATGATGAAGATGAGAAACAAATAGGTCCAAATTTGAGTAATTGTCTAGAAAATGAAGCAATGTTGGAGTTGCTACAATTAGTCTCCAAGTGGGAGATTGTTGGGTGTGGAGCTTGATTATCTTCTTTATTTAGATGTATCACCATGGTGGACCCTTTTTCTTAGGGGGGCATCAATGTCTACGGTCGCTTAATCACCATCAGGGGGGTCCAAATCCCCCCTGGTGGGGGTTCAAGGGAAACGCCCCCAAAGCTAAAAATAGATGTAAAAATGCCTTGTAAAATATTGTAATTTCATCGTCAATCTGGGTCCTTCATTAGGCGGATGATTTGACGGTAGAAGTTATGTTTAATATAGGGTTTTTTTTCCCTAGAAGGCAACCCCTCGATTCACATGAGGGAATTGTATTGCGGTTGTGTGTGGTATGTGTATTCTAAGCGAGAAATAGAAAGGGGGATTGTGTGAGAGAGTAGAGGATATTATAGCGGATCTGTTGTAGGTTGTGTCTCTTCATTTTGCTGGATAATGTAAAGGAAGGACTAGATGTTTCTTCGTGGACGTAGCCCAAGTTGAGCGAACCACATATATTTGTGTCTCTCTTGTTTTATATGTTTTTTGTGTTTGTATTTCCGCATATTTTTTATGTGTTCCATTGCTCTGTAATATATAATTTTCTAACAATTGATGTTTATCTCAACCACAATCGAAGACATTAAAGTGAAAGGCATCGGATAATATTTGCTATATTAGAGTGTATTATTATGAAATTTTTTTCCCTTTTTATAGACTATGGTATTATTAAAGGATCATTGATATTTATCTCAACCACAACCTCATATCAAGATTAAATTTTTTATTCCAAAGCTATTAAATCTAACCCTTTATGACGGGAACTTAAGTATGAAAATAATTATCATGTATTTTAAATTTAAAGTTGTAGTATTAAGGTGATTGAACTTATTGTTGAAATGGCACCAATAAATGGCACCCAAGGGGGACTTCTTATTTAATTTTCCCTTAATTAAATTGGAAGAAAAATTGTAATTTCATCTCATGACAACTTGTATTAGTTACCTCAGTCAGGAAGACTTAGTTAGCTTAGGAAATTTGAGTTGAGGATCAGAGAGAAGGCATGTTTCTCCCATGATTTTAGGGGGTCAGGTTACAGTTATTTGTGAGTTGTAATTAGTTAACTCAATTATTTGAGTTAAAATTAGTTTAAATAGTTCTAACTGAGAGATGAGCTAGTGATAGGTCTAGTCAATTAAATATGATTTAATTCACAAGTAGTGGTCAATCAGTTAACTGATAATTCGCTATAAATATTTTTTTCATGTCAGTTCTAAGGAACCCTAGTTGATATTGAGGTTAAAGGGAAGATAACTATCAGTTGTATAATTAGAAAATCATACAGGTCATGCAGGAGGTTATCAGGATTCCTTGAAGGAATTACACAACCAATTCTTTGGAATTTCCTTATTAATAGGGACACAATTCCTCCAACAATGCGTAAGAAAGGCTGGTTAGATAGTGGTTGAGAATTGGTTAAGTATTGAACCGATTTTTCCTAGATTAGAGTGAGACAGTCGGCAGAGTGCAAAGGTTTCTCAGTGAGGGAAATAACATTGTATTGTTTCACGGTCTTGAATTTATGCAATATACAGATAGTGGGGTTTTGAGCAGTTCTTTCCCCAAATACAAATTGTGTTGTGTGATTGATTATTTATTTCTCTTAATTTTTATGCGAGTATGTGATCGTAATTGGTTTCCACAAATTGTAGAAGGATTTAGTATTTTTTTCAGTACATTACAAGATCAGATTGAATCCCTTTGGATAATTTCTACATGGTATCGGAGCAAAAATCACAGTAGAAGAGAAGAACCATTTTTTTTTTAACAAGTACATCGAATTTGCGGATCTATTCTTCAGGACCCAACAGTAGATCAAGATGTCTTTCAATGACTTGAGACTCAAATATTCACTCGAGGGAAATTTGAATTACATAGAATGGAAGGACAGGATGGAGGGAGTGCTCAAAGACAACGGACTAAAAGCATTAATTGATAGTGATATTCCCCAGACCGTAGCAGCAGATGCTCAACTTATTTATGCATGGAAGAAGAATGTAGAAAAGGCGAGAAGGATCTTGTTAGAGGGAGTTCGAGAACATATTGTCTCGAGTATCCATGGAAAGGAAACTCCATATGCTATGTGGAAGGCCTTGAATGATCTGTTTCAGAATAGTAGCGACCATAGGAAGCTAGCGCTAAAATATGATCTCAGAAATATCAATATGGAGAAAGGGTGGCACAATCAAGTGCATGCCACATTGCAACCAATGTGTTGCTTCAATAGCTAATGCAGAATCCCCTTCGACTATCACATTCATCATTCCTTATCGTTGCAATGTTTCCAACCCATGCTTCAGGGCTTGGAATTTTGTTTCGTTGTTTGAATCCTATCCCATATTGATGAACTATAGGCTTCGAATTTTACCTTTCCAATCCCGAAATATCCCTCTAGCCCCTGTGTTTCCTTGGTTTCGCTTGGACGACCCATCAAAGTTGAATTTACATAAACCCTCCAGGAGAGTCTGCCACACTATAGAGCCCAATTTTATGTGGCACTCTCTGGATCTATGGATCATACTGAACAAGTAATACATGTCAAAAAAATTTATAATTCTCGCTTCCTGAGGGGAGGGTTCTTTCTCTGAGGTTTTAATTCCTCCACTATTGACTGTCTTCTTAAGTTGGTGACAAATTTCTTCCATCAATTTTGCAACTTGGATATTTTTGTCACGAAATATTCGGAAGTTGATTTCCTTCCAAACTGACTAGAAGATAAATCCCATAATTAAGTTCCAGGTGATATTCACCACTTCGTTCTTATTATACTGCAACTTCAATTTTTTAGTAATTTCTTGTATACTTTCCTTGTTTCTATCAGTTTGTCTATAGATGATGGTCAACCACTCCCATAGATATTCATTATAGCTACAAGTGTTCATAAGGTGATTAAGTCTTTCTTATGCACTCTCGCATAGGAAACACCACAATGGACCTGTAATTACTCGCTTTTCTAAATTCTCTCAGGTTAAAACCTTTCTGTGAAAAATTAACCACAATTTTTTTTTTTTTAATTTTCATCCAGTGAGAGGTCACCCAAACTTTTCTCCATGATGGGTCACTGACTTTGTTATGTTCATATCTAAGATATACCTTGGCTTCCTTTAGGTTTAACTCTCCCCCCTCTTTTTTTCCCCTTCAAAGTTGGTCATGGTCTCCATTCACCAAGATTTCCCTTTTGTTGAGTTCCTCTATAATATATTGGATGACTGAATCCCTTGGGTCTTCCTGGTGAAATATGTCTAGGTTACGTCTTCTCCATTTGGTATTCTCCAATCCTTGAGCCCAGAATTGGTGGAATTTCTTGTACCCTTGTCTCTTCATGGCTACTTGTAGAGCCCTCCATTCATGTCTGTTTAATTTCAGTTGTTCTTTACATGCATCCTACCATAATAGAGCTTCCTTTATATTTATTATTTCCCAAAATCAATGTCGTTGTATGATTTTTCTGTTATTCCATGTCAGGTTCCATATAGCCGACCCCTAGATTGAACACGAGAGCCTAACTAGGTATTTTGCTTGGAAATTAGGGGCATATTTTGCTTTCCATACTTTCTCCCATGGATTCTCCCAAAAAGTTCATTGTTCTCACTGTCCATCTTTTGACCCTATCTTCAAGGTTAGAGATTACTATCTCCTAGTTAGATGTCTTCCAAGCTTTCACTCTTAGGGGGAATCCCAAATTATTTGATGGGAGTTGTTTCCTTTGGAACTATAAAATAGCTGATAGGTTTCTCTAGATAGCAATGTGGGTGTTAAAAAACAAAATCCTAGACTTAGACTGGTTTAACTCCATACCTAAATTCGTCATGAAGGTATCCACAATGTATTTGAAAGTTTCAGCCTCCTTCACTGTAGGAATGCCATGAAGCATGGTATCATCCCCAAATTGTTGATGAGTTGTCACCTTAGCATCCTCATGCAGCTTAAGTCCCTCTATGTCTCCTTCTCTGTTGGTCGCTCCAATCACCCTCCCGAGTCCTTCCACCATTAAGATAAACATGAAGGGAGACAATGGGTCCCCTTGCCAAATTCCTCTATATGGAAAGAAAGGTTTTGACAGGGCCCCATTAATCAAGATTGAAAAACTGGGTGATTAGACCAATGCCATGATCCAATTGATCCAGTGTTCATCAAACCCAAATTTTTTTAGCATCGATTCAATGTATTCCCAACTAATATTATCACAAGCCTTAGACAAATATAATTGCATGATCATACCAGACTTTTTATAGGTCTTCAGTGAATGAGCTACTTCATGCACAAGGATAACATATCCAAAATTTGTCTCCCTTCAGCAAAACATGATTGTTCCTCAGAGATCATATATGGGAGAATTGTTTCCATCCGATTAGTTATTACTTTGGATATGATTTTGTATAAAACGTTGCAAAGGGATATCGGTCTGAATTTATCTGGGGTGTTGGTCAATTCTTCCTTGGGAATAAGGGCTATAAAATTCAAATTCAAGGCTTTGAGAATCATTGATAACTCCTAAGAATATGCCACCACCTCATAGATATCATATTTTACTATTTCCCAGCAAACTTTGAAGAAATAAATATTAAATCCATTTAGTCTAGGGGATATTCCATTATCCATTTCCTTCACGGCCAGGGTCACTTCATCAATGGAGACTGGGTTGTTCAAATTCTCATTGTGATTAAACTTAGGGATATGCCTCGCAATCCTTTGGATATTATCCCATCTCTCCGCTTGGGGTTCTTCTATTATCTTTTGAAAGTGTTGGACCAAGACCTTCTCAATGTCTTAATGAGCTTCGAAATTTTTCCCCCTCTCATCCTTTATTGTAAGGATTTTATTATAATTTATATGTTATATTATTGAACGATGAAAAAATTTAGTGTTTCTCTCACCCATGCTGAGCCATAACACTCGGGATTTCTGTCTCCAAATTTTTTCCTCTTGTTTACATCTATCCTCCCACTTATTTAATACTCCATCCCCTCTTCTCTTCTTTCTTTTTAGTAACCTTTTGAGATCAGTTTTTGTTGTAATGCTTCTATCTTATGTTTCAATTCCTTGTTCACTTGAAACATGTTCCCAAATTATTTCTTATTCCACTAATTTAATTTCAACTTGATGTTTTTTAACCTTTCCCATAAGGTATACATTTTAGAGCCTCTAAATGGGACTTGTTCCTCCCACCATATTTTGATAATCTCCATAAAGGCAAGGTGGTCCAACCAGAAGGCTTCAAATCTAAAAGGCCTATTTTTGGGGGTGCTTAACAATTGCATCATTAATATCACTGGCCAATGGTCAGAACCCCCACATGGAAGGATATTTGCTACCACATCTACCTCTCTCATTATTAAATCTTCCGAAATTAAACATTCTGGATGCAACTTGATGTTTCCCTCCCTGCTTATTACTCCATGTGAAGCATCCTTTAGCAATTTCCATATCAATGAGGTTGGTTGCCTCAATGAATTCCTTTAACGCTTCAGCATCTCTGTCTACTCATCTTTGTCCTCCTTTATTTTACGATATATAGGTTATCATATTGAATTCTCCTCCCATAACCCAAGGGAGATGCCCTTTCCTTATGTTTATCTTACTCGGATCTTGAAGGAGTTTGATCTTATCCTCATCCCTTTGAGGCCCATAAAAATTTGTAAAAACCATTGTTGATCTAAAAGGATTGTATTTTTTTTTTTGTGCTAAGTGTCTTTTCAGTTAATAAACATGTGCATACTTGTCTCCCGTTTTCTTGCTTAAGTATTGAGGATTTAACCATGAAATATAAGTGATTTTAGTGAATGAGAAGCATGAAATAAGAGCAAATAGTACTGAACAACAGTGTATAACAAAGAAATAAAACCACACATAACATTTACACAACAGGCATGATGAAGCAATTCACCTCTCTTGGGCTACATCTGTTGGTCCAGCTCCCAATGGCATGTCCATCTTTTATTATGCTCAAATTTTCAAAATATATGTGTTTACATGCCTCTAATGGATTTTTTCTCTACTCCAATGGCTCTAGAATGCTCCAATTAGTTTAGGTAGACTCTTGTTTCACCCAAATTGGTCGAAAATTGACCCTCCTAGCCTTTTTCCCAATAACCCCTAGAAATCCTCCACTAAATGTGGAGAACTACACTTATCTACAGTTAAATTTGGAAAATTCCATAAAATTTAGGGGTGCGCTCAAGTTAACCACCAGTTTAGCAATAAAGGTTATGGTTAAGGGGAGGGGGTGGCCACATGCCAACCCCCGAAAACCCCGCAGTCTCATTAACTGTGAGCGGAACTCCATGCGAAGACTATGGTAAAGTCAGAGTTTACGTCGAAGTTAACTCTGTGTTACTGTAACGGTCGGAGCCATCGTTAGACTTAACCCACCATTTGATAAGTGTTAATGAGATGATTGCAGATACTTCGTTGGCAGAGTTACATTTAATGTTGCGGCTTGATTGTAGAGACATGTGACCACTCCACGGGGCCGTCGACGGGTTGGGACCATCGGCGGTCCCCAACCCCCGCTCGCAAAGTTTTGAAACTTAAAATAGAGCTTTTAACCATAAAATGTTAAGATTCATGGTATAGCCTAGTTGGTGGAGAGCTCTACGCTACCCACTATCAAACAATGTGTCAATATTAGTGTGTTTGGATATGACCCTCACATGAAACTGTTCAATTCTCTCTTCTTCATTTGGAGCATGTATGTGACAGTTTGATGTACTAGTATTGGGTTTAGTTTCAATTTATTTCCCCTTCATGTTATTCAATCCCGTGGATGTAATTTTAGATTCATTGCCTGAATCCTCTCCTAAATCATGTTGAGTTGTAGCTGCAGCTTTCTGTTTCCCTTTGTTGTTGAGATATTTCGGTCTCTTTTCAGGATGTAATTTCCAACATTCATTTTCATTATGGCCTTCTTTTGAACAATGTTTACAAACCACTTTTTCTCCCTCTTTATTAACAGATGCATTATTTTTTCCTTTACCTTTTGAGGTCTTCTCTTTTTTTTTCCCCTTAAAAGGTTTGTTTCTACCCTCATCAGAAAAAAATTTCCCTCTAACTTCTAGATGTGTGGCCTGAACACATACCTCATCTAGACTTGTAGGGTTAAACATGATGATATTATGTCTTAGGTAGCTATGTAAGCCTCCTATGTACTTGAGCAAAGTATCTTGGCTTTGAAAATCTACCCCTAATAAGAGAGCTCTTCTCCTAAATTCTTGGGTGTAAACTTGCACATTTTGTCCTTTCAATTGTCTAAAATTTTTCCAGTTCATTATATCTTTATTCATATGAGCTAATGGATAAAATTGTCGCTTTATTACAGTAATGAAATCAGTCCATGATAGAATAATCTTACCATGCTTCTTGATCTCCTCCTTTGTCTTGGCTTCCCACCAAATAAGTGTTGCACCTTCCATTCTCAATGAAGATGATTGGATTTTGGTATGATCATCAGGAAGGTTCTGGATTCTTAGATAGACCTCCAATTTCCTAATCCAATTATCAAGATTTTCTGCATTGACTTCACCATTAAACATTTTAAATTCAAACTTAACATCAAGTTTTAGAAAAGGACTTTTACCAGTGTTCTTTGACTTGTGTGGCTGATGTACTGAAGATGAAGTAGAGGATGATGATGATGAGGGTGAGGATGGTGACTTTCCACTACCTTCACTTCCTCCATTGCCCTTCTTTGACTTATCTTCATCATTTTTACCTCCTGATGATCCTTGTCCTTCCTTGTGAATTTTGGATCCTTCTCCTTCCAGTTTATAATTCCTTTCTTGATAAAGGATTCTAATCATCTCAGTCATGTCAAGGAATGTGTTGACGGGAAAATATGTCCGGCCAACAGTAGGGGATCTCCCCGGTAGAAAGTCCCAATTAGACCTTGAACCGTTTGGAGTAGGGATCCCGTACGGGGTGTGGGTCCGGCTACCGCTTAAGACGCCTTCCCTTCGGTCTCAAAAGAACCTGATTGAACTTGCGGACACACACTTATTCACATGATACATAATACATGATTGATTTATTAAACACGAATAAAACACTATGCGTAGCGAGGCAATAAATAAAGCATGTACGCCTAAGGAGGTGTCGTTAGCAACACATCTTTGGGGTACTGCTTGTAAGGTAGTCTGATCACAAAAGAAATAGTTCTTTATGGCGAGATGTCCCTTTACTTTCTGAAAGATAAAACGAAATGCTAACAAAATAGTTTATTAACATTCATTAATAGAGCAAATGGTAAACTGAACATCATCAACACAAACACAGATAGCCATGATGCATAAATGATGCTATAAAGAGGGCAACTTCATTAATCAAAAGATGTTTTGAAACTGTATAAGAAAATACACAAAGTGTTCGCACAGCAAAACACATCATCCAACAAAGGGGTTTTAACAAGTATCTGTATTCATATGCACAAGAGTATAATCTTTCAATACAATGTTGTGTAGCTCTTGAGTCTCCAAAAGAAAAAGCCCATTTTTTACAAGCTCCCGAAGGAGTATTTATAAAACAAAACCTGCCCTTTGGGCTTCCTGGACCTTTCATCTTCTCGACCGTTGGGCTGCCTTGCGACCCAGTCCTTTTGCGACCTGCAACCTGAGCCGCTGTTGTGACTTGCGACCTGGATGATGTTGCGACTTGCGACCTGGCTGATGTTGCGACCTGTGACCTGATTGGTCATGGGGTCGCAAGCTGTAATAACATGAGAGAATGCGACCTTGCGACTAGGTCGCTGGGTCGCGAGGTCGCAAAGGTGAAAAAACCGAAGGTATGCGACCTTGCGACTAGGTCGCTGGGTCGCAGGGTCGCAAAAGGACGAAAACCGAAGATATGCGACCTTGCGACTAGGTCGCTGGGTCGCGGGGTCGCAAAAGGTGGAAAAACGAACAGATGCGACCTTGCGACTAGGTCGCTGGGTCGCAGGGTCGCAAAAGGTGGAAAACCGAAGATGTGCGACCTTGCGACTAGGTCGCTAGGTCGCGGGGTCGCAAAAGGAAAAAAATCGTAGATATGCAACCTTGCGACTTGTTGGGATTTGCGACCTGGGGCAATGCGTGACCTGGGTTTTTATCCTTCTGCATTTCTCTTTCAGAGATATCATAACCTTGTTCTCCGAAGGCCTGGCTTAGCCCTCGCCATGTGAGACAGCAACCTCTATCTGCCAGCAGTGTTATTTCTGCATTAAGGGAATTTGCATGAAATGATATGTTACCTACAAGAAAACAAAATCAATCAACATAGTCCCTTTTTCTTCTCATATAACTTGCAGATAAATGAATTTATATTAGCCCTGTACATACATATAATTATCCATGAATATTAGGGAATCAACACAAGAAATGCAATAATCTATCACAGCTAAAATCAGTTGGACCCCTGTGTGGTCAAATGTTGCGCCATTTTGTCATCAGGGAGAATGGCTCAAGTGGGTTTTCTCTGTGCCCTTCGAACAACTTGTCTTCGTGGTGGCAAGACAGGTCATAAGCAGACCAACACCATTTCTACGCTATGTCCAGTCTTCCAAAGGAAATCTAATAACATTAATTTGCTGGACCGATTTAACATCGAACCCTAAGCCTCCTTGAATCAGCATCTTCGTTATAATTTTCAAGGTGGGACTCTTGCGCTTGCAACAGAGCATTTCGCATCTGTTGTATCGGAGATACGTCCCGTAGTCATTGTTACACTGGTTAAGATGGGTGTTTCGTTTCTCTTGGAGGATCTATATCCTACGACAATGGAAGAAACGATACAGCTGAATCCGTATGCAATTCAACATGCATTGAAACAAGAGCATGCAGCTTCGAATACCAATTTTGGTCGTGCACTTCGATCCCACCTCCAGAAAACAGATCTATCATTCTGCAAGGCAAATGATACGTGGTTTCTACTCCTCTGAGTCCAAAAGCACGCGCGCGACCTCACTGTCTCGAAGGTTGCCTCAGAGATGACTCGCAGGTCGACTGTGCTGACTAGGTATGCGGAGGATTCTGAATTATCTTGGTAGATTTAGAATAAATCAAACGGTCGCTCTTTCCGTGAGCCCATTTCTTCTGTGGTGAGCTTAACTTTCCTTTGCGGGCCTGCAATTGAATGTGCTGTAAACAGTCAGGAATAACTCTACGTGGGATGCGAGATCTGGTCAGTAGTGGCAGTCCTGGAAATTCAGTTTCCAACGAGCATGTAATGATACCATCTTTCTAAATGTGGCTAGCGCAGGTTACTAATAGTAGATTTGTAGCGTGATTGTCTCCTGGAATATTGCTGTCGAGGCTGCAAAAAGCAAATCTTATCCGCCTCTCTGAAATGTAGTGCAGCATGCCTTTTATGGCGCTGACTTCTTGGCCCACGACTACAGTTTGTAATGCATTCGCCTTCAGTACTGATACACTTTTCATACTTACTCAAAACGAGAGGTCCTTTTGTGATGTTGCCGCATAAATTTTGGGATAGCCACGTGGAAACTCCACCTTGCGGTTTTTGACTGTCAACATACCAATATTACAACGTTGCCACTGTAGAACGTAAATTTTGACCTTTGTATATGTGCGTCCGCTCCACAAGTTTTGACATAAACTAATACTTTGGCATAAAATATTTGAGCCCTTCTAAACGTTTCTCATATGCTTTGCTTGGCGGTCTTACGTGGTTCCAGATTGTCAATCACTGTGCTTCATGCTTGAGTTGAAAAGTCGACTGCCACGTATATACATCAACGATTACGTTGGCTCCATGCAACGTAAATATTTCACGTTGGGCTCCATGCAACGACTTTGAACGTTGGACCATAAAACATATATTTGCTCCACGCATTTACCTGTCAATGACGTTGGACTCCGCATTACGTGGCCATGTAGTTTGCGCCATTCTCCCAACGTGCAGTTGACCAACACATCGCGCCCATTTGTAACTGGTTTATGTTTTTTTGAAACCATATGTTTTTATCATAACGTTGGACCGCTTTTTTATATGCTTTGGAAACTTCATGTTTTTGCGCTTTGGTATTTAAAATTACAACATCACCTTTGTATTTTGAATGTGCGCCCTTCATAATGTTATCACTTAGTTTTGCTCCAGGATATTTTATGGTTTTCGAAACCATATGCTTTCGAGCCTTGTTTTAATTTGATCATTTGTTTTACCCCATAATACGAAGGCTGCTTGTTTCGAAAAATGCTTCTCAAGTCACAGTGATGGCTCTTTTGATATGAACCCTTTCTATCTCATGGTTCTGGAGGCTCTCTTTGCATATGCATCAATGAGCCTAGCTACAAAAGGTGTATGCATTTCAACATGACCCTTTAGGTTCAATTTGAAATTCCCCGTTTCTTATGGTCTCGTTTAGACAACTTTCAAAAGCAAAGAAGACTAGGGTTTTAAGGCCTTTTCATTCCTCCACGTGTACTCCTTGCAGCCTAAATAACGCCGCAGTATGTATCTCAAGATTAACAGATGTTGCTTCCTCAAAGGTGCGTTTCCATATTTGAAACTCTGCCGTCGACTTGACACACCCATATGAGATTATCATTTCTCTAGGAAGATCTCCTGAGTCGGCTATGTTCACCGGGCTATACTTCAGGCTAGATTCATCGAAGTGGCGAAACATGTTTCTTTGCATGCGCCCATCGACATTGAGATGGTATGATGCAAGATATGGACATTTCCAACGGAGCGCTTTTAAGCCTCTGGTGCGCACTAGTGAAGAAATCTTTTTTTTTGCATCAGTGACATAGAAGGTTCTCTCTGATCAACATGTATCACACTATCCTCCTTTTAATAGTACTGGTCGTTTGCTCCTCCTCCTCCCTGTTCCTCAACCTTGGCTTTGTTACCGATCTCAATTTTATTGCCCTCGATGTCATGACAAGATTGAGGAGTTTTTCACCCGTGGGGTTGACCTGCGTGGAATATTACAACATCATAATTACTCTTCAATAATGATGACCACAGATAACACATGAAACTAACAAGCTTAAGAGAAGTATTCAAACAACATGCTTAATGACCTACAGAAGGAGGGATTTTACTCGTCAATACACAAAAGGTTTCCATTCAAACGTATGCATGGCGATCTCATTACACATGGTGCGACCGCGGTAAGAATGTTCGAGTGTACGCTAGATGATCCCTCCCACATATGGCGTGATTGCAGTGACAGCATCAAGTCATGGTGATGAGACAACTCGTGAGGGATTGGGGATAGGTCGGCAGGATGTCGTTGACTACAAGTCAGGTGAAAGACTTTAACGCCTAGGCGAGCAGAGGGGGAACCCGAAATTTTAAATATACCCAAAATTTTGGGTGGTGTTGTAGCGGCTACAACAGAATGCTTTCCTGAACACTCTTTCTTCCTCTTTGGGATCCACTTCTTCATGGATTTCTTCTTCCTCTGAAAGCATGCTTAATGCTACTTTTGCTTCCTTAGGAGGTGAAATAGGTGGTGGAGAATGTGGCAATATTTCCCTCCTTTGTTTTGGTTCACTTTAAGACCCTCTTCCTTCCACCAATTTTCCTTCTCTCTTGAGCTTGAGCCTAGTAAGCATGTGAAAACTTGCAAACAGTTAAAACAATCTTTACACACAACAACACCAGAGAATGAAATCTAGCTCTGATACCAACCTGATCTGAAAGGACTGCATTAGTTTTGATGTGCTAAGTGTATTTTCAGTTAATAAACATGTGCATATTTGTCTCCATTTGTTTGCTTAAGTATTGAGGATTTAACCATGAAATATAAGTGATTTTAGTGAAATAGAAGCATGAAATCAGAGAAAATAACACTGAACAACAGTGTATAACAGAAAAATAAAACCACACATAACATTTACATAGCAGGCATGATGAAGCAGTTCACCCCTCCTGGGCTACATCTGCTGGTTTAGCTCCCAATGGCATGTACATCTTTCATTATTCTCAAAAGTTTGCAAATACATGTGTTTATAGGCCTCTAATGGTTGTTTTCTCTGCTCCAATGGCTCGAGAATGCTCCAAAGTTTTGAAACTTCAAATAGAGATTTTAACCATAAGATGTTAAGATTCATGGTATAGCCTGGTTGGTGGAGATATATACGTGCATGCAGGAGGTCGCGGGGTCGAACCCCCCGGACCTCATAAAATTTTACACCACCATCCAGGGCACACATGGTGGCCTCAGGGCTATCCACATGTCACCCTCCAATTGGTCACTAAAACCAAACTCGTACAAGCATCCACGAATCAAAATGCGCCACTTTTCAGCTTCAGGCTGGCTTGGAGAAAAAAGGAATATTCCTATTTTTCTGACTATGCACCTCATGCTGACTGGGCATCCCAGTCAAACCTATCGCAAATTTAGTTGTTTAGGAAATTGATCAGAATGCGATATCTCCCTCATACGACATCAGTTTTTCAAACGATTCGTGGCACCGGATTCAGAAAGATGAGATCTACCCAGTCGCTTAGGTTTGGCATAGTTTCGAGCCCTTTCAATTTTGAGAAAAAATTATGAACTCCTGATCAATTGTTCCTGGAGTTCCTATAACCTAATTTTCTACTGATAAGTATGATCTTGTTACTTCCCAGTCCAATAAGACCAAGGATTGGGTGTTCCAGCGAATCGATAATCCCTCTGTCAAGCCTTGTGCTTCCACCTCCACTGTATCATACCTTCTCCCTAATTTCCTACTAAACTCCTTGATTTTCTCTATAGAGCACTTTGAACCTTGCAAGAAAATAATATCAGGTTGTTGCATTTGAATTTTTTTCTTAAGAAGACATTAATTCCTAAAATATTTCATGATTTAATTGCGATTAAGAGTGGGCAAGCTTAATTCTCTCATATTACCTAAGTTTATTGGCATGGCTCCCTGCTCCTTAAGGGTGACATTGTTCGAATTCCTCTGTATTTTTCGATGGTTATGTCGTGGTGCCAAAACTGTATGAGATCCCATTTCTTTCATTCCCAACTTGACTATTTCTGGATGTGATATTTTATGGCCCCTTAATCTCGTCTCTTCCCTCATCAGGTATAGATATTGGATTCTATCCATTTGATCTGCAGTGATAGTTTCTAGTCCCTATTTTCTCGCTTTCTCCACCATATCCTGTAGGTAGATTCCCTCCTACTTTATTATTTCCTGTAGTTATGGGTCCTCCGCTCCTACCTCGTTTGGAATCATTTCTGCATCTCCCTCAAAATCCTTTGATAGATTTGGGGTATCCCCCTACTTTCCAATATCTTCGGTCGGTTGCAAAATTTCTTCCTCTTTCCCTTCTACTTTTTCCTCATTGTCCTCTTCCTCCACCCCTTAACCTTATGGGTTTTCTTTCCTAGGACTTCAAAGTTGTTTCTCTAAGCTTTTCATCCTCCCTGATTTCTTTTTTGTTGTCTTTTATTAGGTGTGCCCCTTGGGATGGGTCTAACGAAACCATCTACATCCTTTTGGTATGTTTCTTTTCCTTGTTCCTCCATTTTACTTAAAGAGAATTTTTTTTATCGTGTGTCCATGTTCATGGCATCTTCTGCATCTGAAAGGAATCTGCTCATAGTCCACTGGTTGTAACCAAAATTCGTCTCGAAACTCTAGTTTGAATGCTTGAGGAAATGCCCCGAAGACATCCATTTGCATACATATTTTTGCATATGATGTGTATCTTCCTTGTAATGTATCTTCTGAAATTTTAGTAAATTTTCCAAGAGTGTCTCCTATCAGCTTTAGAGTTGAGGGAAGCTAATAATCTAGGGGAATGGAGTACAACCAGACCTAGATTGGGACACAGATAAAATTTTCCTTCTCTGGGGTGAAATTTCCATCCATGGCCTCATGTATAAACCAGATGATGCAAAAAAATAGGGATCATCATCAAAGATTCTATCTTTGTCTTCCATATTGGCAAACACTACCGTAAAAATCTTTTAGACCCTAGATATAGCTCTATCTCTCCTCTCAGGTTCCAATGATGTTTGATCCAATCACACAAGGCTTTTTTTTTGTGCCAAAGATCCATAATATTGCATTTGACAACATATGACCTCATACGCTCCCTGAAGTCTTGAGTCTCGAGATCAACGCTCAATGTTGTCGGGATCACCATTGTTTTTGGCTTACATTGCCCTATGGAAGCTTTTGACTTGTGTTGTTGTTGTTGATATGTTTGATTTCTTGTCAGAACCTTGTCTTCATTTATTCTGTGTCATTTCCCACGTACTTTAGTCGAACCTTGGACATTCTCTGACATAACATCTTACTGTGCACCAAAGCCTTCCTTGAACCCCTTCTGGCTCCCTCCCCCTCTGAAAACCATCTGCGTCAAACCCTAGGAATTATTGCTCAGAAAACCCTGCTTCTCCCGAGAACCCTATCGAAGAAAATCTCCTCCTCAGTGTTGAAAAACATATCTCCTCTTTAATGGTTAATATTTATATTAATTTTAAATTTATTTGATAACCTTGAAGAGGTCCAAAACTATATCTAGTCGATATTTACTTGTATCATTCATAGTATATATTACAACTATTTATGAATTATTGGTTCATAAGGTATATATATATATATATATATCCTTGCACTATTTTCCCATGTTCTTTTTAGCTCATAGATATTTCAAACAATATATTTGGATTCATATGGCTTACACATATAAAATACAAATGTTTGATTGTCATAAATACCTTTAATAGATGAGTCGTAATTCACTTTGAGTGTCTTCATGAGAGAGGAAAGTGACCTAAAAATTGTATTTGTATATTCATTCATCTTTGATGTCACACATTAGTGAACATAATTGGAATGATTTCTCATTAGTTGAAAGAAAGCTATTAAAGATGGGCTAAATTATTTTGAGACATAAAAAAGGAGGATAAACTGTTAGAGAAAATGGAGTGAAATAAATTCAATACAATCTTGTAATAAACTATAAATTTATCAGGTTAAAACTAGAAAAAAAATATTAAAAAAATTATACAATAATTTTTAGCTTGGGTAGATAACACATCACTTGAAATAAAACATTTTGAATATACTTTATTCATTTCCAAATTTTTGATACTATTAATTTTCATTTAAAAAAAAACACAAAATAACAACATAATGTTAATGAAAGATCTATAAAACTATACCCAAAATTTAAGAACTTTGATAAAGAATTATTAACAAAACCAAATCATTCGTTGACTCTTCAGTGTTCGATGAGAAAAGTGATCACACATAAAGCCAATAGATTGTCGAATACGGAGACGTGTATTCTTCTCTTACCATGCGAGATCCCAACGTTATTTGAGGAGCAATTTTCTACATGACTGTCACATCGTGAAGGAAACCATTTCTGCACGAGAGAGCCAAAAAGAATAAAGGAAAAGGATCTAAAATGACTGACTGACTCGTTAAATCCATGACTGGTAGCCTCCATTTCAGTCCAGTCAATACTATCACAATCTATTGTGGTCACTCGAGTGAAAGGCATCAACAGTTATCATGTGAGTTGTACCACTTTCAAGCAAAGTCACAAAATGGATTAGAGAGACTTGAAATCATATACAATTCAAATATATTATTGGATTCCACGGGAAAGCAATATATTATTGTTATTGATATTTTTTAAATTAATATTTGTTTTTGAAAATAAATAAATAAATTTGTAAGTATTTTAGTATTTTTAAATTTAGGTTTATTTATATCAATAATTTATCAATTTTATGAATACAAAATATTATATTTAATTCAATAATATATAAATTGAACAAACAAAAAAACCATGGCTAAACTATTTGAGAGATAAGAAAAGAAGTGGAATGAATTAGAAAAAAAGTGGAATGAATTCATTACATCTTTTAATAGAATATAAATTTATGATAAATTGTTTTAGATAATTACTTGTATCATGTTAAAATTAAAAATAAATAAATAAAGATTATAAGGTATTTTTTATAACATATATATTTTTTTACTTTTCCAAATTTTTGTAGTTGAATAATCTTTTTCGCCATTGGTGGGCACGTAAGATCTAATGCACATTGAAGATTTTAGATCATTCTAATTACTAGCACGTCATCCCCAAGAATGATGATTTCTTTGATACCATGATTTTGGGCAATGTCTAAACCTTTCTAGAGTGCTAGAAATTATGCCTTGTTATTAGTGGCTAAACCTAATCCCCAAACATATTTGATTAATTACAGCGTGTTCATCAAAATGATATATCACTCCTCATCAAATGATATATTTGATTAATTAGCATCAATTCAATGTATTCCCAAGTAATCTTATCACAAGCCTTAGACAAATCTAATTGCATGATCATACCAACCTTTTTATAGGTCTTCAGTGAAAGAGCTACTTCATGTGCAAGGATAACATATCCAAAGTTTGTCTCCCCTCAGTAAAACATGTTTGTTCCTCAGAGATCAGATATGGGAGAATTGTTTCCATCCGATTAGTTATTACTTTGGATATGATTTTGTATAAGACATTGCAAATAGATATCGGTCTGAATTTCTCTAGGGTGTTGGTCGATTCTTCCTTGGGAATAAGGGCTATAAAAATTGAATTCAAGGCTTTGAGAATCATTTCTAACTCCTAAGAATATGCCACCATCTCATAGATATCATATTTTACTCTTTCCTAGCAAGCTTTGAAGAAATCAATAGTAAATCCATCCAGTCTAGGGGATTTTCCAATAGCCATTTCCTTCATTGTCAGGGTCACTTCATCCATGGAGATCGGGTTGTTCAAATTCTTGTTGTGATCTTCCATAATCAACTTAGGGATATGCCTCGCAATTCTTTGGATATTCTCCCGTCTCTCCACTTGGGGTTCTTCTATTGTCTTTTGGAAGTGTTGGACCAAGACCTTCTCAATGTATTAATGATCTTCGAAAATTTTCCCCGTCTCATCCTTTTTTGTAAGGATTGTATTAAAATTTATATGTTCTATTGTTGAACAATGAAAGAACTTAGTGTTTCTGTCACCCTCCCTGAGCCATAACACTCAGGATTTCTATCTCCGCATAATTTCCTCTCGTTTACATCTATCCTCCCAATTATTTAATACTCCATCCCATCTTCTCTTCTTTATTTTGAGTAACCTTCTAAGATCATCCTTTGTTGTAATGATTCCATCTTTTGTTCCAATTCCTTGTTCACTTGCAACATGTTCCCAAATTCTTTCTTATTCCACTGCTTTAATTTCGACTTGATGTTTTTTAACCTTTCCCATAAGGTATACATTTTAGAGCCTCTAAATGGGATTTGTTCCTCCCACCATCTTTTGATATTCCCCACAAAGGAGGGGTGGTCTAACCATAAGGCTTCAAATCTAAAAGGGCTATTTTTGGGGTGCTTAACAACTGCATCCTTAATATCATTAGCCAGTGGTCAAAACCCCCACATGGAAGGATATTTGCTATCGCATATACCCCTCTCATCATTAAATCTCCCGAAATTAAAAACCTGTCAAATCTGGATGCAACTTGATGCTGCCCTCCCCGCTTATTACTCCATTTGAAGCATCCATTAGCAGTTTCCATATCAATGAGGTTGGTCGCCTCAATGAATTCCTTGAATGCTTCAGCATCTCTATCTACTAGTCTTTGTCCTCCTTTCTTTTTTGATATAGAGGTTATCATATTGAATTCTCCCCCCATAACCCAAGGGAGATGCCCTTTCCTTATGTTTATCTTACTCAAATCTTGAAGGAGTTTGATATTCTCCTCATCTCTTTGAGGCCCATTAAAATTTGTAAAAATAATTGTTCCTAGAGTTCCTATAAACTACTTTTCTACCGATAAGTATGATCTTGTTACTTCTGAGCCCAATAATACCAAGGATTGTGTGTTCCAGAAAACCAACAATCCCCCTGCCAAGCCCCGCGCTTCCATCTCCATTGTATCATACCTTCTCCCTAATTTCCTACTAAACTCATTGATTCTCTTTGTAGATCACTTTGACTCTTGCAAGAAAATAATATCAATTTGTTCCATTTTAATTTTTTTCTTAAGTAGGCATTAATTCCTAAGGCTATTGATGCCTCTTATATTCCATGTTAAAAATTTCATGATTTTACTGCGGTTAAGAGTGGGCAAGCTTAATTCTTCCATCTTACCTAAGTTTATTAGCATGGCTCCCAACTCCTTAAGGGTGACGTTGTTTGAATTCCTCCATATTTTTCAATGGTTATGTCATGGTGCCAAAACCGTATGAAATCCCATTGTTTTCACTCCCAACTTGGCTATTTCTAGATGTGATATTTTATGGCCCCTTAATCTCGTCTCTTCTCTCATTAGGTATAGATATTGGATTATATCCATTTGATCTGCAGTGATAGTTTCTAGTCCCTATTTTCTCACTTGCTCCACCATATCTTGGATGTCAATTCCCTCCTGCTTTATTATTTCCTGTACTTCTGGGTCCTCCGCTCCTGCCTCGTTTGGAGTCATTCCCGCATCTCCCTCAAAATCCTTTGATAGATCTGGTGTATCCCCCCGTTTTCCAATATCCTCGGTCGATTGAAACATTTCTTCCTCTTTCCCTTCTCCTTTTTCCACATTGTCCTCTTCCTCCACCCCTTAACCTTACGGGTTTTCTTTAGCTAGGACTTCAAATTTGTTTCTTTGAGCTTTTCATCCTCCCTGATTTATTTGTTGTTATCTTCTATTAGGTGTGCCCCTTGGGATGGGTATAACGAAACCATCTACATCCTTTCGGTCTGTTTCTTTTCCATGTTCCTCCATTTTGCTTAAAGGTCATTTCGTTATCAGGTGTCCATGTTCATGGAATCTTCTGCATATGAAAGGAATCTACTCATAGTCCACTAGTTGTAACACAAATTTGTTTAGAAACTCTAGTTTGATTGCTTGAGGAAATTGCCTGGAGAAATCCATTTCTACATAAATTTTTGCATACGATGTGTATCTTTCTTGTAAAGTAGCTTCTGAAATTTTAATAAATCTTCCAAGAGTGTCTCCTATCAGCTTTAGAGTTGAGGGAAGCTAATAATCCAGGGGAAGGGAGTACAATCGGACCCGGACTATGACACATATAAAATTTTCCTTCTCTGGGGTGAAATTTTCCATCCATGACCTCATGTATAAACTAGCTGATGCAAAAAAATAGGGATCGTCATCAAAGATTCGAACTTTGTCTTCCATATTGGCAAACACTACCATAAAAAATATTTTAGACCCTAGATGTAGCTCTATCTCTCCTCTCAGTTTTCAGTGATGTTTGATCCAATCACACAAGGCTTTTTTTGTTGGCCAAAGACCCATAAAATTGCATTTGACAACATATGACCTCATACGCTCCCGAAGTCTTGATTCTCGGGATAACCATTGTTTTTGGCTTACACGGCCATGTGGAGCCTTTTGACTTTTGTTGTCGTTGTTGATTCGTTTGATTTCTTGTCAGACCCTTGTCTTCATTTATTCTGTGTCCTTTCCCACGTACTTTAGTCGAACCTTGGAAACTCTCTCACATAACATCTTCATGTGCACCAAAGCCTTCCTTGAACCCCTTCTAGGTCCCTCCCCCTTTGAAAACCATCTGTGTCAAACCCTAGGAACTGTTGCTCAGAAAACCCTCGCTTCCCTCGAGAACCCTATCGAAGAAAACCTCCTTCCCAATATTAAATAACATATCTTCTCTTTAATGGTTAATGTTTATATTCATTTTTTATTTATTTGATAACCTTGAAGAGGTCCAAAACTATATCTAGTCGATATTGACTTGTATCATTCATAGTATATCTTACAACTATTTATGAATTATTGGTTCATAAGGAAACTAATCTAATTATACTCCTTATTTCATTTGGTCTTGCATGTTGATAATGGTATTCTGCAAATTGTTCAAACTCATGGCATTTGTCACCACAGTAGAATATAGCATCTCAGAGCTATGTCTATGAAATTCTATTTGATCCAGTTCATGCACCTTTTCAGTATCTACTTCAAATTCAACCTTTTTGTAGTAAGCTACTGTTTTTGGAGTTGAAGTAGTAGGTTGTAAATATGACATGATAATTTTATTTGAGGAGTAATCAAATGCTGTAAGAAACTTGTTCTTATTTCCTAGCTTCTGTTTGAGAAACTGAGAATAAATGTCACTTTTGATTTCTTCGTTCCTTTGTTTGATATTCTTATATCTTTCTTTGATGTCCAAATCTTTTTCTTCTGTTGTTTGAGAAGAAGAAGCTTCTATATTAACCTGCTTTTCAATCATCCGAGTGTCTGATTCTTTAGCTGCTGCTTGTTCCCTTTCTATCTATGTTAAAGTCTCTTTAATTATCTCAGTGGCTTCTGTTGGTGTCCCGTGTTTTGATATTTTGGCAAATCAAAAGACAAGGCAACATCAGAACCAATCTTTAGAGTTCTAGGATCTAGTCCCCCTGTTCTCAGAGAGGGATCTCTCAAATGTTTGTTTACAAAGGTTTATCTTGTGTGCTTAGAATATGGATTTTAGACTAGTTAATAAGTGCAGATGTTTGTTTGTTTGTTTGGTTGGTTTGGTTGACATAGCAGAAAATGAAAGATCTAGGAAAGATATATAGAATGGAGAAACATCTGGTTCATTGGGCAATGGAGTCAAGAAGAGATCATAACATACTCATCAATGGATATGGGATATCAGAGGGAAAATCTAACTTGGCCGCAGGATCCTTTGGTTTTGGAATGAGATGGACATCAATGATTTGGAAAGAGAAATTTGATTCTCAACGAAGGGAACTTGAAAACATAACTTGAACAATAAAGAAATATTTGTTAGACAGGGCTAACCATAAATTCTACAAACATTCTTTAAGCAAATAATGACTTCAAGACAACTTTCAAAATGAAATCTAAGATTCGGGGAACACCCTATTTCCTCAAAGATTTTATTTCAAATGACTTAGAAAACATAAATATTCACAGATAACTGCAGTCATAGAAGAGGGAACACCTAAATACATCTATGATCACAGCTATAAAGACCTTTAAGCCAATTGTTCAAGCAAGGACAAGGGGCAATATCAGAACAGACCTCCTTGAATTACTATAAGCAAAATAACTTCGAAGGGAGACTTCAATAATAGTCTTTAAGTGGCAACAGACAAGCAAGGAGAACCATAAATCATGTTGAAACCAACTATTCGAACTATTAAGAAAATAAACAAGCATGAAGACTAAAGAGAGAGATTAAAGACTCTATAATACTTCAGCAGAAGAAAACATGAAACAGTGAAGGATGAACATGTCTAAGGTGCTTCCAGGAGACATTTCTTAGCCTAAAAATTTCAACCTACTATAGTAAGAAATCATGGAACAGAATGAAAACAGGAGAAAACATTATACAGTTTAGAATACTTCACCAACAGCCAATCTCATGGATCCAATGATAGAGCCTTCACAGTAACAAGCATGCAACAACATCATCAGGGCATCGAGGACTTCAATTTCTTCTTCAACTTCAACAGACTATGTATTATTTCAGAGAGTTCCAATATTACAACTAGTGATCAACCAACGATTTCTCATCTTCTACAACAGTATTTATAGAAGAATGAGGAGGTGAGATCTGATAAAATATTTCTTAAGACAATTAATACAGATTAATGACTTCTCGGCCTTTGAGGGGCTCGATGAAGAAGTTTACAGATGTTCTGTTTGTATTAACTGTTTTACACTTAAGATTAAGCTCGGTGGGAGCTTTTTTTGACTTTTGAGGCTCTGTGTCATGTTGGAGTAACTCTGCAGATATTTTTTGCATTAAGTTCCTTGCAAAAGTAACTCTCTAGCTGCGTGGAGGTGACTATCTTCGTTTGATCAATGAATTCGGCCTCTGTTTTGCATGCTTTGAGGCACAAGTGGCTTTGTGGTAGCTGGGAGGAATCAATTCACCTCAGATGTGGCGGTGGAGGCCTTTCTGTCTGATAGATCATTATGATTTCCTTTAACTCTGATTTAATTTGGAGGATTAGGCTTTCGATAATCAATCTTAGCCGTAATCCCCAAATTCGTCTTCAATCTTCATTCTGTTGTGTTCTATCTTCAACACTGATACTTTTTTAATTTGTGATTTAATAACACAGTGTCTTGTTGATGTGCAGGCCGCGTAGGGCTCGTATGGCATAAATGCCTCATGAACCATTAACGAGACGCAGAGTGTGAGCCCTGCGAATGGTTCCCTTTTGATAGTTCAAAGGCATGGGAATCGTCATTCCCAGTCCTTGGCCTTTCTCGTTAATATGATGGAACAAACCATTCAAACCTGCAAAAATACGAAAATAATTAAAAAATCATGCGTTTGTGGGTTTAACTGCTACAGAGGAGGTGGGGAGGAGCGTAGCCGTTGGATGGCATCATCCAACGGTGTAGATCAACAAAAAAAGAAGGTTAAAAAGAGCAGAGGGAAGAATAAAATGGAACCGTTTGATCGCGCAATGATCAACGGTTGAGATTGGTTTTTAAAACCCTTTGATGAAAGGCGGAGGGCGATAAAATAACATGGGAACGATCTAGGACCATCCGATCTGGACACGTGGACGGTCCAGATCCAATCGGAGGATCGCAATCGGGGGAAAAACTTAAATGGCGCTGATGTACAGGGAAACGCTGATGCGATTGAGCACTGGCCGTCGATCTGCAGATCAGATCGAAGATGGAGAGTGAATCGGAGGGGTTAAAAGGGCAGAGGAAGGGTTAATAATCGGAGCGATTGTGGGTCATTATATGAGATCAAATGGACGGTCCAAATGTAATCAGAGACATTCAATCGGCGGGGAAAGAAATGGCACAGCGCTGAAAACTCTCGATGTGATTAAGCGCTGACCGTTGATCTAAGGATTAAATCAATGGTGGAGAAAGAATCGGAGGGTTGTCCGATTGGAGGGAACAAACAAATGCATCCGATGGAAAACTCCGATGCGATTTGTGCGGGCCGTTCTATTGGCTTAAGATCAACGGTGGAAATTTGTTTTTAAAACGAACCGGCGCAAACCCTTTATGATATACAAAACTCAAAAATTTTAATAAAACAAAGGTTTTATGCTTCGGGGGCGGGATATATATATATATATATATGGAGTGGTCTAGCACCCGACTACGGGCCTTCGGATGTATGAAACACAAAAATAAAATAGACCCAAGTTATATATGGGGCCAATCGCATTGAACCATTCCGGCCCTATTTTTCAATCAACCTATTGAAATTTTCCGATGCCATTGCACTTTGCTTTTTAATTCAACATTTTTATATTTTACCACGTGACTTGGCACATTAGATCAAAACTTTCGCAAAAAGGGTTTTATGATTTAACAAAGGAAAAGAATTCATCGGGGAGTAAAAATTTATAATGTTATAGCGCCCGACATGGGCCCACTGCTATATGAAATGATAATTCGACGGAGGGGCATAAGCGGCAAGGCTTAATCGCATCGAACTTTTCGACATGGCACAAAGACTCGTGCGCTCGTATTTGTACGATGCGATAAGCGCCGAAAGACTTACTGGTCTTAGCACCATGGGTATACTATGGGGAAGTGGTTGTGACTTAGCCTGGGCTTAAGTCCGTAGTAATAAAGAACTTGTTTTTTATGAAAATTTTCGCTTTTTTCACGGATTTGGGGTTTCAGATAGTTTTAAAATGAGTTTTAACTATGTAAAGAGGGTTTTCACGAATGGGAGAAAAGGAATCATGAAAATAGAGGAGTTTATGGAGAAAAAAGGGGAGCAAATGAAGGTTAGTTTTGAGTGGGGGAGGGGGAAGATGATGATTTTACAACAGTATTTTCTCATGAAATCAGAAAAATTTCTGAGTATAAAATGGAAAAAGCCATGAAGATTTGGACAGAGGCATGAGGCCTTCAAGAGTCTTCAAAAGCCAACACTTTTTAGCAATAAAATTTGTTCCTTGATGGCTCAAAAAATTTTAGCCACCTTTTGCTATGACAAATTTTATAGGTGGCTAACAGTGGCTCCACTTGGGGATGGTGCCTTCTTGAAGGCATCAAGAACTTCAAACTTGCATTCTCTGGGAGGTTGATCAAGAAGGCCTCTCATCCATTAAGCAAATGATCTTTTGCTCGGGAATGCTGCTTTCTACGTACCCAATCCTACTGATCTAACATTTTTTCTTTATTAGAGTGCACTTGGATGGGAAAACTCTCTTACAACATTTTATTCTTTTGAAAGAAAGAAACTAATCTAATTATACTCCTTATTTCTCCCTGAACTCAGATTAAACAGTTGAGTTCAGATGCTTCTCTACTTATTCTACTGCTTGTTGGGATTAAACTGTCCAACAAACTTTATTCTCTAAATTCTACAACAGAAATTCAAAGCATTCAAGTCAGGATTGAACAGTATAACTTGATGTTGGTCTATGGCATAAAAACAAGCTGCACATAGACATTATTTTGCAGAAAATTAAATCAAAATGGAAGGCTTAAGATCTGAAATTTCAAAGCACTTCCTTCATCTTTTTACAGCTCTGTTTTGACTCTTACTTGAGCTGTTCTTTGCTTATCCTCTGGTTCAGATTTTGAGCTGATTAGAACCTAGATTTACTTTTAAATTTATGTTTACTTATATTAATAGTTTATTAATTTGAAGTTAAAAAAGCATAATATGTAGTGTTGTTGCTTAGTACCTTCTTCTTATGCAAAAAGTAAATGATAGCGGAATAATGTCTATAAGAATAATTATAGGGTAGTATAATATGGAGTTATTATATTAAAAACACTTGGAACATTAAAATGAATACCTACATGCTCATGTGCTTATAATAGATAATGACGGGGTGTTAGGGCACTTTGGGGTGAAAAGGTTACCGGTTAGAAACCTCGTGAGTCAAAATCTAGCCATACTATCTTAAGACTCACATATCTAACAAAAAAAAATGATCACCTACATGGAAATATAATTGTTAATTCTGTAAACTTTTTTAATTATTATGTAAAATTAAAGTAGTAAGGTTTATTTATAGGGTTTTTCTTAACTATAAAGATTATTATTATTATGTAAGCAAATTAGGAACTTCGTATTAGCAACAATTATGTACAATGTATTAGCAAAAATTATGTATAAAATATACAAGGTCACAGTAATATTAGTGTGGACATGCTTGGGACCAATTGCCCATCATGGGGAAACGAGAAGATCCCTGAGTGAAACCATGTGTGCTAGAAAACTTAGTTTCTCGAAAGAGCTAGAGAAAGTAGCATACAAAATTATTGATCAAAATACAAAAATAATTATTGTATTTGTATTAATTTATATTCCATGTAAAAAGAAAAACAAGAATTTTTATTTTTATTTTTATTATCAAACATGTTCTTCATGCCTTATTTTGGTCAAAAGAAAAGTCAAAAGGGAATGTTCTATGTGACCCTACAAAAGAAGAAAATTTGTTTTTTTGTAAATGTCTCTTAGCCCTCCAAGTCGGCCTTCTAGGATAACAAGTCGACTTGCTCAAGAGTTATGTCTCTTCACATGTGGAAACACTTATATATTGGCACCAATTCCTCATCATTTTGGAAATAATTCAAATCTCTTTTGTGATGGATATTTCAGATTTGGGGCATGAATCCAAGGCATGAAGAAGGTGAAATTATGTGATATATCTCTTTCTATAAATGTGAGCTTCTTGTGGTTGTAACTATGTAAATATTTCAGATTTATGCGGCTATTAACACGGTGACAATTCAAACTTCCTGTGAACGTATTTTTCTGGACTCCAATGGCAGTGTTTCTATAACAATTCAGCCTCTCTTATGACATTTTGTTGTGATGACGTAAGGGATCAGTTCTCTATCGTATTCAAGCTAGTTAAGACATCTATATTTTGTGATCTATAGACATGCTCCATGTTAATTCTTGATAGAGGGTTGACTTGGCAATTGGAAATATTATTTGTGACTTGGATTTCTTTTGTTGACGAAGAAGCTATAAGGAATGGACTGACGAGTTTTCCCCTTGTGGGTTTTTCCCTGGTGTGGAGCCTAACTTTTGTGTCCCTTTTTTTATTTTCCCATTGTACTTGTGTAATTTATTGATTATTTAATGAATGAAGTTAGAACTAATTAGAAAAATCATATATAAATAATCACAAGTAATTACCACGATAATAAATTCATCTTTTATATGAATTTCAGCATGGTGTTATAGCTAGGAAGATCAAGAGCAATCTTCTAAGGAAGGTTAGAGGGTTTTTTCAAGGCCTCTGAGGCAGTCGAGTTCATCAAAGGAAGGAATGAAAAACCTTAAGGGCTAGAAAGGATACCTATAATACATTATGTATAAGTGTTGAAGTCTCATCACTATGTTGTGTTGGTAATTAAGGACTAGAAAAGAGAACATTGAAGTTTTTTTGATATTTGAACAGAAGCACATGTTGATTTGTAATTCTTGTGGCTTGACACAAATATGTGAAGGATGAATCATATATATTATACACAACCAAACTTTGTGACAAGCAAAAATTCATTTTGTGGTGACAATTATAAGGAACAAACCAAACCTGTGAGAATACTAAAAAAACCTAATTGCTTACAAGAGGTTTGAATCTATTCTAGGAGATTTAGATTGTGGCGACATGTTGTTAACAAAGATATACAACGATGTTGGAAGATAATTTCTGAACTGAAGTATGCACTCTGAGCGTGTGACAACTCAGAATAGAAACATTCATATGAGCCTCTCTGAAACGATGGTATCCACAATTTTTACAAGATTGCGGCACTATACGAGCTTCCTAAAGGAACCTTTCATTGACTTCTTATGAACAAGCCCAAAATAGAAGTTATGAGAGAAATTATTACTTGTTCAAATGCTTGAAGGACTACGCAAGAACTGCATCAACGATTACACCAAATAACACTTATCTAAGATACAAGCACCACTATCCGAACCGTCTATGAAGGCAACCAAATTTCTATTGCAAAAGGTATATGAGCCTTATTTGGCACTGTGGTGACACTGTGAAGACTATAAATTTTTGGATTGAGCCTTCTTAAAGTACAAGCACTAATACTATCAAATTTATGAAAGGCACAAAATTATGTGCAAGGAATGTGACAACAAAATCTGAAGCAACATTTTTGAGGAATCACTAAGCATGTCAAGGTAAATATAGACTGAACAAATTTAAATAGCCTAAGAAAATGACACTGAAAGAATGAAGGATGAAGTATAGAAAGATAAGAGAAGATACATATAGGAAAATAAGGCTAGAAATATCTTTGTGACAACTGAACTTACTACAACATCATACTCCTAAAATCCAAAGGTATTCTTAATGACATCAAGATTCAAATTATACAAAGCATCCAAGTTTTGTGGCAGCCAGTGTGAATTCTATGGCAATGTCTTATACATTGTTTAAGGGCCTGAGGGATGTTAAGGACAAAAATCACATACGAAGATCATAAGTGTGAGGCTAATAATTTGTGTGATAAGATCCAAGGCAGACATCCAAAAATACCTCTTAACATCCAAACTATTGAAGCAAGTTTTATCTCTAGAAAAACATTCACTCGTTCTTGAAAAAGACATGGCTGCAAGGAATTTTTCAAACTAAAATTATAGGTTTGTAAAAAAAGGAAAAAGACAACAATAATAATTTGTGGAATCTCTAAAGCATGTACTTGTACGAACAATAAATTTAAAGGCATACCAATTCATTCTTATTAGTGACATATCTAAAGGACCGAATTCCTATGTGGTATATCTTTGTACAAAATGAATCAAAATTTTGTATATTACATGACCAAAAGACTAGGGAAGGGATCGAAATCATCTAAAGGCCGAAACTTTGTAAGAATTATGATAATGTATATGAAGGTTAATGAATCTCACATACGTGATACAAATATGAGGAGTCGTTATACTACTGAGACTCCATTTATATACATAAAATAAGAGCTAATTAAAATTCAACCTATCTATGAAGCTTGTAAGGAACCAAGACAAAGCAAGCAGTCTAAAGGAATTTCCTTGATTGATATTCTAGAACGAGACATTGGAAGCTGTGTGGAAGAATTGTGACACAACATTTGAATCGTATCCTTGTGATACCGGTACATGAAGTACTCATGATTTACATTAGTCAAAACCAATTCCCTAAAGTTTGATCTATATTATCTCTGTTGGAAGTAAAGGACACGTGTCAATTAAAGATAAGATCAAAGGATTATATATTTGCAAGGATGGACATGTAATGTTAAAAAGAGGTACATATATTATTTATATCTATTGACCTATGTTAAATTTAGTACGTATAATGTTAAGTCTTTCAGGTCATTAATAAGTTTCTCTCTTGAGAGATAAAGATGTGTTAGAAAAAGGGTTTAGGTAGATTGTTGATATGTTAGCATACAATTATTTCTTTGCATAAGAAAACTAGTTTTTTGTGAACAATAAATGAAAGATATTCATGTTATAGAAAGCATGTACATAACATCGCTAAGTTTTTGTAACTAACCCAATAGCATGCTTGTAGAATTTGCAATTCCTAACATGGAAGATCTTGAATACTTTGAAGAAACTATGGTTTGTAAACCCTAGCAAAGGTTTCAGTTAGAAAACCCTAGGAACAACACTCTAACCAAATCATTTCCGCTATAAAAAAAAGAAATCCTATTTCTTGAGAATGATAGGGATGACATTATGTTATGGGAACAAGATTGGTGAACAAATCCAAGATTAAGAGGGAGTTGAATCTCCTCAAAGAAATAAGTACTCTACACCTCCTTTCTTTATTTTTTATTATTGTTATTTTATCTTTGTACTTTTCCTTTTGTTATTTCATAATCTTCTAACAAATTTTGCAGGTCAAGAGAAGATCTATCTAAGCTTGATTAGTATATGGAAGAATTGGAAGAACATGGAAAAGCATGGAGAATAAGGAGGAAGAATAAATCTATTAGATGGTAACACAAAATAATAAGTTCACCTACCTCAGCTGGAAAGAGGGAGCTCTGATTAGTTCGATTTAGGAACACATTGATTGGATTGAAAATATTGATGCTAATAGAGATATTTCTAATAATTGGGAACTGATATGATTTCTTGAAAGAATGTGGAGCGGAATTATGTTGCAATATGGAGAAAGAAGATGTGAAGGCTTGTGCAATGAGTTGTGAAAAAGTTTTGCTCCATAAGATGTTTGATGAACTACTTAAGGACATGTTGGATTCAAAGTTGGATGAATATTTCTAGAGAACCAAATAGGTTGAAGCTCGTTACGGCATGATGTGTATAGGAGCTAAGAAGCTACAATAGATCTTCATGGAAGAATAAGTAGCAGATGCATTGGTGGGTATTTTTGCAGACTTAGGCTTGTGTTTATTTCTCCATGTTGAGAAGAAGTGAGGATTTCCTCCTTGGTTGAGAGGGAGGGAGGGTGGACATCATATTCTCCATGTGTCATGCATTATGGCTAGGACCAATAGTTGCAAGCCTAGTGAAGGCATTCACATCAAGAACAGTGGATTGGATTCATAGACTGATATTCTTTGAGGATTTGTATCCAAGATAAGAATAGTCATGAGGACTTATATTCTTTGATGATGTGTATCCAAGATAAATATATTCCTATAAGGACGTACCTAGAGAAAATTTGGATGGGGTGTGTGCCTAGAGAGGTGGTGGTGTCCAAATTTATGCGTCCCAACATTATGCTCTGATCTAGTGGAGAGATAGAACTTGTTAGTCAAGGCCTTGATATTTTTGACATTGTTGGTTGTGATGATGGTTATCAATCCAGATCCTTTCTTATAGAAGTTCTCAACTTGAGAATATCCTAATAATTCATTATGAATACCTCCCTAGTTAAGAGGGAGTGTTGAAATAGTAACTAGGTTTGGTATTCATAATTATTGTACTTGTATTAATTTGTATTCCATGTAAAAACAAAAACAAAAACAAAAAATATTATTATTATTATTATTATCAATCATGATCTTCATGCTTTATTTTGTTCAAAATAAATTTCAAAAATACATTCTCTTTGTGAATCTACAAAAAGAAGAAATTTCATTTTTTTTAAATGTCTCTTATCCTTCCAAGTTACTAAGTTGGCCCTCCAGGATGACAAGTCGGCCTGCCCAAGATTTGTCACTCTTCACACGTGGAAACAACTATATAATGGCACCAATTCCTCATCATTTTGGAAATAATTTGAATCTCTTATGTGGTCTGTTATCACTCAGAAAAATGTGAAACATTACTTGACATGGTCATACAGTTCATTTATCCAAGGTCTCCTTAAGTCATTCAAGTTGGTATAGGAAAATTTCAATTTTTACATGTTTAACCTATCCTATGGTTCAAAGCCACCTCCATTTAGGTCATGTCATGTCCCATCAATCATCATAAGGTGTAAATTTTCATTTCCCACGCGTTTAAATTTAAAAAGGACAATTAAGCCAATTTTACAACTTTTCGTAGCATTTTATACTGCAAAACAACAGTTTTCGCTACGAAACTGCCTAATATTTTCGTAGCGAAACTGTCAGAGAATAAACTAGATACGATAAGAAAAAAAAATTTCCTATCTATCTTTTCAAACTCGATGCAAAGTGTCAGTTCATGATTGGAGGAGTTAGGGTGGAGGCCATTCGAGTCTGTTAGGGTTAATTCAAAAGTACAAGGTCATGTCTGAGGTCATCATTACCATTTTTAGCATGCATGTGTCATGATTAAGGCATGAGTTCTCATTTAAACCATAAAACATTACCCAATTAGTATTTTTGTCATACTCCACTTTATCTTTGCATGTTATTGGATTTATGGAGAGTTGCTTCATCAAGCCAACTAGGTTGTTGGCAAATTCAAAGGTTGCAGGTGTCATCAAGCAAGCGAGGCTGAGAAGATATAAAGCCACCATGGCTGCAAGGAAGAAAACTAATAAAGGTGGTCATTGCCACAGATATGAGCCCATGGAAATGAATTTTCTCAATGAAGACCCAACTGTCATGGAGGGATTCAGAAGAACAGGTTGTTTTCAATTATGTCAAAGGCTGCAAGGTTTTCATCTACGGGTTTCCAAGGATTTTGCTAAAATTTTCACTGCAACAACTTCAAAGGTGGGAATGCTAAACCTCACAGTGACACCAGACAACATTTCAACAACAATAGGAATCCCTAGAGGAGGGGAATAGTGATTTGAAGGCATCAAGTTCACCATGGAGGATTTCAAAGAGTTCATCAAACCAGAGCATAGTGAAATTGATCCTACAAATGCCATACCTAGGAGTTTCATGAAGGACAACTATTCAAAGTTGTTGATGATCATTCAGAATTATTTCACCTATGAAGGAAGATTTCACATGGTTTACTCCTACCACCTCAGGCTTCTTCTGCATTTTGTGGGTAAGAGGACACTTGACTTTCCCTTTTATAATTTATACAGAAGTCTAGGTAAAATGTCAGATAAGGTTCAAGTTAAAACAGAAGGCAATGAAACTTCTCTCTTTCACCATGGTTTGATTAAGTTGTTGGTGTTAGAGGAGTTGAAGAGATTAGATATAGATTGGACATCCTTTCTATTCATGAGTGGTTTTGAAGTTGATGTTATCACTCCTAAAAGAGTTTCCAAACCTAGAAATATTTCATCACCAACAGTGGCAAAGGAAACTGAAGAAGGGAATAGATCATCCCCACTAGGACCAATGAGCATGGAGACAGAGCCTTTGCAAAATATTGACACACCTAAAACTACACCTGCAAAACAGAAGAAAACAGAGCAACAAGAGAGTTACTAGGAGCCAAATAGTGGTTAAGGGTAGCTTAGAGGACATCTTACATGCAATTGACATTGAAGAAACTCCCATTTTCCAAGCTGAAGACATAGAAGATGGAGGAAGAAAGCTTAAGAAAGGTAAGACAACTAAAAAGTTAGAGTTTGCAGGTGATGATGTTGGTTTCATGTTTCAACCTAGAAATCCAATGACTAGACATGCAATAAAGGTCATGGAAAGCATAAAAGAGACTCAGAAGGTCAGTGAAACTTCTCAGCCACCAAGCATCATAGATCTCTCCTCACCTGCAAAAGAAGAGTTGGTTATCAAACAAAAGAAGGGTAAAGAGAAAATCATTGAAAAATCAAAATTTGAAACCCTTAAGGAGTAGTTGAAAGAGGCAGGAAAGGAGATATCAGTCTTGAAGCAAGAAGCAAAGAAGCATAGTGCTAAGAAGGTTCAGTTTGAACAAATGAGGAAAATCTGGGAAGATCAAGTCACAAGTGTCTCAAAGACCTTGGACAATACAGAAAAGCTAATAAAGTGGACTCTACCATTACGAGGAGAGGTCAAGCACATCAAAAAGGTAAACTTTCACTTGCAATCCAAGAACAGGGCATTGAAGGACCAAGTGAAAGATCTTCAAGAGCAATTGGATCTGATTCATGAAGAGTTGGAAAAGAAAGGGTTGAAAATTACTGTGGTAGAAGATCCCATTAGTCAACTGATTATAAATGAGGAAGAAACACCATAGGAGTAATAATTTGAGATTTAATATGCCTTAGGAGGTTCATAACATGAAAATAATCAAACTTTTGCAGCTGGAGGTCAGTTTTTTAAGACAATTTTGAAAGGGGCAACTTCTAGGTTTTTACACAGTTTCGTAGCGTACCTCGGGCTTGAAGCCAGAAATACACTACGAAAAAAACCTATAGGTGCCTTTTTGCATTTAAATTCGGTTTTTTATTGTTTTAAGGAGGGGGATCCATGGTGGTATGGTGTCATGACATGATTAACATGATGGAACAACAAAGAATTGAAGAGGATGGATGGAAAAGCCACTTTTTCCACGCTACCAAAACTTGCTACGAAAATGTCATATTTTCGTAGCGAGCAATTGTTGAAGGATTTTGAGCATCTTAAAAGCAGCTTTTGCCAGCTAGAGACCTCCAGCATGTTAGCGGACCTTACTAGTATATATTTATGACTCAAAGGAATGCCATGCATCCAGGTCATCATTCAAAACATCGTTGAAGATGAAGGTCATCCATTCCTAAAAAGTAGGGTTATGTTCCATATATCTAGGAGGGTTTTAAACATGTAAAGTGATGGTGAAATTGGTCATGTGTCCTTCGAGCATGTGATACTTATTATGTAACGATTATGTAACTGTTTCATAGATAAGATAGAGCGATGAAATAAATAGGAGATAGAGTCCTATTAGGAGTTGGTTTCTTTAAAAGATAGTTGTCAGTTTTATGTTGTAAGTTATTGATTTCAGTTATGAAAGGTGTCATAAGAGAGTTAGAGGATCTAGCCAGCAGGCAGATCATCCTTGTTGCAAAGAATGTCTATTTAAAGACAAAACATCAAAGAAGCAAAGGGTTGGAGAACATTTGCACCAAATTGTTGCTTGTAAGTTTTTTACTATTATCAGTAATACAAAGTGACATTCTTCTTTCCAAACCTGAGAGTCTCAAGAGGTTTTTGACATCTTATTGATCTATATATTTATGTTTTATCACTTGCAATAGATTTCATCTCTAATTACTCAGAATTCATAATATTATGCTCTGACTTCCTTTAGTGATGAAATTACTGTGTTTTCTTGAGTTGTGTGTGTGAGTTGCCTCTGTTTAAAACCTCTATCTACCTCAGCTTCCATGTGAAGAACCATTGTCACTGAAACTGCTGATTGTTGAATCCATAAGCCCAATGGTAGAAAACCTGCATTTTTCAACTTGCAATTATACAAAACAAGTTACAATTCCATAGATTTAGCCATCTAGTACTATAATTATTCAAAATCATAAAACCCCCCTGAGAGAGCCCTCTCAAATTGAAGAGGATAATCTTCAGTTAGAAGTGGTTTGAAACTGTTACACTGAGTTGTATGATGAGCATTCAATCAAGTTCAATTTGGTGATAACATTTTGATGCGTCTGCCAGGATTCTGAAGACATATTTCCCGAATTTTTTGTGCAAAAACTAAAGTTGAACTCTTGGAGGTAGCAAGAGATCAAAATCTGTTCGAGGCTGCAACTACCTTGGTGACTCCATTTCAAAAATCCATGCTTAAAGGTGGCTTCGAGAAGGAGATACACGAGGAGTAATCCAGATCCTAACCCACTTGCTATAGTGGATAATCCAAACACAATTTCCAGAAGCATTCAAGGAAGCTCTTCAATATTAGGTGCTCCATCACATTCAAGTGCTTTGTCCTCTGAACTTTTAAGAAGTCCTGAAGATAAAAAGTTTGATGATAAAATTCTGGAAGTCTTGTTTAGGTCTAAAAATGAAAAAGAATTAACTGAGATTGTTTTAGACCTACAAAGAAGAGGAATTGATACCTTAGCCTTAGTGACCCAAAAATATAAAGAAGAATTATGGGGGGCAATCACATCAAAGTTATTGTTAGAAAGGGAATATTTGGATAAGTTGAAGGAACTAGATGTTTGGTCAATTTAGTGTGTCCTAAATTGCTGCATTTAATTTGTCAATCCGGGAATCGTAAGCTGATGAATTGCGGCGCACTATATGTGCAAGATAACCTATTTCTTAACTTTTTGTCGTTTTTGGTTTTTCTAAGGTGAAATGGAAATTCTAAGATGAAAACAAGTTTGGTTATATCTGTTCAAGGAAGTGATATCCCCTAGTCGGAAATTTTCCCAATTTTTTTCCATCCCGCCCGAAACCGTCGCTATACCGACGTCTATAGAAAAGTGTCGCAATACCGACACTTAAACTAGTGTCTCAATTGCGACGTTTAAAGGAAGACGTCGCAATTGCGACACCATGGCCCAAGGCGTCGCTATTGAGACGACTCTAAACGTCGCAACTGCGACACAATGTCTAGGTGTCGCCATTGCGACGTTTGGAGGCACCGTCCTAATAGCGACGCCTTTTCCGCCGTCGGTATAGAGACAGTTATTTTCGCGCTACATAAAAATACCAAACTTATATGGGCCCTACATAAAAATTCGAAACTTATGTGCGCGCGACATAAAAATGTTTCGTATTTGTCGCAATAGATACGTTTGATATCACGCGCGCATTCGCTCTCTGCTCTTGCAGAACAGTATTTGCCCTCAGCATTCGCGCTCAGCTCTTGCAGAACAACATTTGCCCTCAGCATTCGCCCTCAGCGTTCGCCCTCAGCTCTTGCAGAACAGCATTCGCCCTCAGCTCTTGCAAAATGGTAAGTTCTTACTGCAGGCCCTTCCTCCTATAGTAGGGTTGACTCTATTTGGGTTTTTTGGTCAATTCCATTGGATTGTGTTAGGCTGTAGGGTTCTCTCTAGATGTCAAGAATCAAGATTCAATACCCTCTATTATCTTCATCACCCAATACAAGATTTAAATTTTTCCCAAAGAAACGCTTATTAATTTAGCAGCCATTATTTCTCCCTGCTTTAAAAACCCTACATTTAAATGAAAACAAGCATTGCATTTCAACTACAAAAATCTATTAGTGTTCAAATGTACATGTGTGCTACATTAACGTCTGATGTCACGCGCGCATTCGCCCTCCGCTCTTGAAGAACACCATTCGCCCTCAGCATTCGCCCTCAGCTCTTGCAGAACAGCATTCGCCTTCAGCATTCGCCCTGAGCTCTTGCAGAACAGCATTCGCCCTCAGCATTCGCCCTGAGCTCTTGCAGAACAGCATTCGCCCTGGATTCGCCCTCGGCTCTTTCAGAACAGCATTCGCCACCGCATTCGCCCTCGGCTCTTGCGAGAACGGCCTTTGCCCTCGTGTTCGCCCTCGGCCGGGTCGCCCTCGACTCTTGCGGAACAACATTCGCCCCTCGGCGTTCGCCTAGAAGCTCTTGTGAAGACAACATTCGCCCTTAGCGTTCGCCCTCAGCTCTTGCAGAACAACATTCGCCCTCGGCTCTTGCAAAATGGTAAGTTCTTACTGCAGGCCCTTCCTCCTATAGTAGGGTTGAATCTATTTGGGGTTTTTTGGTCAATTCTATTGGATTGTGTTAGGCTGTATGGTTCTCTCTAGATGTCAAGAATCAAGATTCAATACCCTCTATTATCTTCATCACCCAATACAAGATTTAAATTTTTCCCAAAGAAACGCTTATTAATTTGGCAGCCATTATTTCTCCCTGCTTTAAAAAACCCTACATTTAAATGAAAACAAGCATTGCATTTCAACTACAAAAATCTATTAGTGTTCAAATGTACATGTGTGCATCACTTGTGTAGGGTATTCCTTTTCCACTTTCACATTATCCAAGAATGTGTGCGGTATAGTTCATATTTTTTGTGACTTAGATTGTCTTGAAAAAGGAAAGGTAAATTATTTCCCATGGAAAAAGAAGGTTTTCCCTTTTTATAGGTTGTTTGGACTTACGTGGAAAAATTTATGGTATGCCTTTCATATTATGTAGTTTAAATTTGAATTAACAAGTTATTCTACATGAAAATATAATTACCTATGTGATGTCCTTCATCACTAATTAAAATTATAGGGTTTCAATTTCCTAGACTCTAACTCATCTGATGCTAAATTCTAGGTTCTCATTGGTGGATCACTCTTCCATTGATTTCCTTTCCCCTCTGGATCTTGTCATACTTTAAAAGTCATCAATGATACATATATTATTTCAGGTATCCCAAAAGGCTTTATAGTAGAACATATTGTGAAGTTTTTTTGACACTTGGAGATTCTTTTTAGAACTGCAACGTGGTCTATGCTATCGAGTTATATATCAAGCAACTTGTCCTTAATAACCACACTATGAGGTAGGTTCAACCAGTTTGAACTTGTTGGGACATAGCATATGAAGTTGTGTGATGAGTCCATATCACAGGTCTATTATGGTGAAAAAAGTGAAGACACGTAATGATAGTTATTATGTTAACATTACGAGAAACATTTTCGAAATTATCCATGCTATCAAGATGTCAAAATTCTAGGCATTAGGTGTCAATACTCGTAGCTAATAGATAATAATAATAATATAAAAAAATCACAACTTTATTCTTGAAATATGATTGTTACACATTGGTAACCTAGTTCATTAGTTACTATCACCCAAAGATTGCAAAACAAACTTAAAATATAAATTAAACCAACATGAGAATCCAACTAAGGGTTTCTCGACAAAATCATGCCATAACCTGGCATTTGGAAACCCAAATTTGAATCCATCATAAGTAATACAATGCAAACTCAGATGGATTTTCAATGCATGTTTGCATGCTACACTTATTCTCTGTCTAGATATCATTTTTTTAAATGGAACCATTAGTCAAGCCCACAGTCCTTTTTATGTGAAAAATTTCAGCTCTATTTGAGCTCTTTTTTGCTCCACCACCTCCATAAACCAGTGTTACACGGGGTCTCGCCCCCCACCTAGGGGTCTAGATTCCTCACCCCCTCGCGCTCCGGGGTCTTGGGGAATTCTAGGGGATGTTTCCCTCACACCCCCTCACGTCCCCTCACCGCCCCTTTTAGTTTATGGTTTCGTGTTAAAATTTGATGTGCCACTTAGCATATTTGAGAATCCAAGTGATTCTGATTCAGGTGGTGACATGGTTGATCTTGATATATTCGTGCAGAAGTTGGATGCAGAGACTAGTGGGGCATTAACTTGAGCATTTATGCTCATTTATCAGTATGATGATATCATTTGATATTCATATGTTATGTTTTATGTTTTATGTTTCAGACATAACTTATTTGCGTTTAAGTTTTATGTTTCAGACTTGAGTTGTAAACTTCGGTTTAAACTCTATTTTGAATCTTGATATAATATGTCATATGATATCTTAAACTTTATTTTCATTGTACATTGTTAGTAGTTACATTAATGATTATATAGTTACAAACTTACAAACTTACATGCATGATTGTATGATGTATGTTTTAACTTTTAACTTTTAACTTTGTTTCAATTATATGATTCATCATTCATCGATTTGTGGACTTGGTGGAACATTGCCATAAACATATGCAAACATATATCATGATCTTGGAATTCCATTACATATGTATGTGCCAATGTTCCATAATCTTGCCCCATCATCAATTTAAGAAATTTCCATTGAATATCAAATTATGGAGGGGGGAACTTTTTGCTGCAACATTTGGCTCAAAATCAGGGACCATCTCCGTATGAGGTGAATGAGAACTATAGATATTTGAAGAAGTAGATTAGTGCCTTTTCCTCTGGCCATGGAGTCATATAGAGTCATCCATCACAAAAATTTGTCTTTGTTCATTCTCACCTTGAAAGTTGCAAAAATTCATGCCCTAATTGAAACGACACTAAATTTGAAAGATATAATAAAAATGAAAGCTAGAAGTGCCCTATTAATACAAAGGGAAAAACTTCCTACCTACCCTAACTGAGATAAATTTTGATTGAATAGGAAACATGATATTTCCTATGGAGTTGATCCAACAACTTGTTAAATGTATGGGACTAAATCATGCATTTGATTTCCGGGGAAACATGCGCATGAAGAGAAAAAGTGCAGAATTAATGGAAAATCCATACATGCCACTTATAAAAACTACACCGAAAGGTCAAAAAATACTTAAGGCCTTAACTTTATTTGAATCCAAAAATGACAAAACAGGATTAGTGAAAACACGAGAGTGGTGTGGGTGAACAACATAAATAAAAAGTGAAGATACCTTTCCCCAAGATGCCTTTGTCACCGTTGTATGAAAACATGTTTTCCTTTCCCTTTATACATGCAAGTGAATGCATTATAGGTATGGTGTTTTCCCCGAATAGGAGAAGCCTACTTAAATATATCATTTGTGGATTGAATGTTTGGGTGCCTTAATGTGCAATGACATGTTTCCAGGACTGAATTCAATGCAAGGCATATTTGAAACTCTAACTCTGTCTTCCGGTGTCTTATTAGAAAATATTTCAGTTTTCATTTTGTGTTTTCAAGTTAGATATTGTTTTCAAGTTTTTACATTTATAATTTTATTGCAATGTGGCAGACTGATCAGAGCAGTGCAGGAACAACCCCGAGACAGGATGATCGCGGAAAGAGGCCGGCGGAAGAACATGTAAAGTGCCAGCATTGCTCTATCTTTAGGTATTTTAGTTATTTACATAATTGAAATAATATTAATTTTGTTCAAATATGCAGACACCTAGCCATGGTACGCCTGATGATTCCCTCTTTGAGGAAGAGCTTTTTTTCATCCCTATCTCCAGTGTTGTTGTTGCAAAAAAAGGCACGAGATGCAACGTCGGAATTTAATGCTTTGATAGATGCGCCTCAAACACCTGAAACAGAAGAGAGGATACAACATCTTATGAGGCAGCTAAATAGATATCAGGTAATAATAAAAAAGTCAAAAGGATATTTTTTTTGTTCTGCATGAGATGAATTGTGATAGTTTGATTTTTAATTTTTACATTGACTAAACTAACAAAAAGTTCTTTTGTGTGTAGCGTTTTCTGGCATTTGCTGAACCCGGTGTTGGTGGTAGTGGGACACAAGGGCAAGAGATTTCCCAACAACCCTCTCATACACCTTCTACTCCTTTAGGTGCTAGCCAAGAAACACACCCTGCCCAAGCAGACACCCAGCCAACCGTTGAACGTGTTGGCAATGATGAGGCTGATATGGCCAACTACATTATTGCGTTTCCTAGAGCTACACGTGTCAGCTCCACAGGGACCATTAATGGCACGTTGTTGGTGAATGATGAGGGTGTCCCTATAAAGCATGTACAACTCCCAGGTAAATTTTAATATTTTAACTATTTCATGTACTTTATCTAAAACATATTTATCATGATTTTTATTTTTAAATTAATGATAATATCTTCTTTTTTTTTGGTTTTATTCTGTGTAGGAAACAATGAGTTCTACAGGATTCTGGAGAGCCATGCGTTGGTAATTTTGGCCCAACCATACGTACAGGGTGGAATTCCCAGAATTCCAACCTGAAAAAAGAACTTCTAGATTATCTAGAAGCCCTTTTTGGGGTCGGCACATTTGACAGAAAAGCGGTGGCTCAGGTAGTCGGCAAATATTTGAAATATACCAGGGACACCTATAGGACGCAATTGCAATTTAACCCTAGATATGAGTGTCCTCTCGCAGTTTCAGAGAGTGAGTGGAGAGCACTCATCCATGACGGAAAAGAGAAAAGGGCAAAGAAAGAAGGAAAAATGCCAAATGGACCCGCAAGGTAAATTACAACTTTAATTCAATAGCTTTAATTTTCTTTATGTCTAAAATAAAAGTGTGCTACGTCATATCTGACTTCAATATTTTGATGCTAGGTTGCCTGACACCTCAAAGGCAACCAAAGCTAGGATTGAGAAAAAGGGCCATCACAAGCTCGGCCGGGGTGGCTACTTGAAATTAGCTGCAAGAATTGTAATTAAGTAGCTAAACATCTTATAATTAATTGTATCGCCTTCCAACGTTTTTGTAATCCTATCAGATATGATTAAAAATACACGATCATATATAATGTAGGGTGATGACTTTGGAACAATAACTACAGAGGAAGATAAAAATATTGCTTTCCGTTTTGGCTATCAAGCTGTAGTTGAACGTCGCAGAAGCATGGGGCAGGTCCCAAGATCTACAATGCCTGATAAGGTAAAACATTAACCTTTCAATATTTTTGTTTTCGTCCATAAATTTAATGTCTAACAACTTTGTTTAAATCAGGGGAGCAACACTACCGACGAGGTAAATAACCCAGTTTTAGAGCCAGATGTAGATGATCCTCTCGTGCAACCTAATCATTGTAGTGGGGACCAGGCCGACAATGCTGCTATCAGTGAGGGCCGTGACGGTAATTAATTTCCACTTATAATTTTTTCTAATTATACCTTGATGGTTGTCCTTATAACGTTTTTTGTTTAAATGACGGAGAATGTTTCCCTTGAGGATCTTACCACCAGAGAGGAAGACAGGGCAACAGTCCCAACGGCGACAACTGGTGCACCAGGTAAATAATCTCATTGCAATTTTTTTTATTAATATTACCGAACTAGTTCAATGATATTTAAAAAATGATAATTAAAATTTAATATTATCTGTTTTTGTAGGCGATGCCCCGTCACTGGATGAGACCAGACATCGTGACAACGCAACTAGGTCAGCGGCGACAACTGGTGCACCAGGTAAATAATCTCATTGCAATTTTTTTTGTTAATATTACCGAACTAGTTCAATGATATTTAAAAACTGAAAATTAAAATTTAATATTATCTGTTTTTGTAGGCGATGCCCCGTCACTGGATGAGCCCAGACATCGTGAATACGCAACTAGGTCAACAGTGCGGGTTGAAAGGCACGAAACAGGAGCAGAGCACGATGATATTGATGATGTAATTAGGAGCTTTAAAAATAGGAAGAAGAAAAAGAAAATTTGACAATGTAAAATATTGTATTATTATAAGACAAACGTTACCATACTTGGAATGTTTTTTGCATTATATAAAAAACTCATTTATCATACTATTTTTATGTCAAGAATTAATTGCAATGTTTCCTTGCGTACTTTTTGTTGAATTGTTTTTTTTTATTAGTTATTGAGTATTTGTTTTTATGCTCATGAAAGTAAAAAATGAAATATAGATTGGGTATTGGGGAATTGAGAGTGATGTGAGGGGGGGGGAGGGGCCATAAGAGCTTCCACCTTCACGTGGTTGGCCCTGTTTAGTAGAGAATAATTTATTGGAGAGATTTAATCTTGGAGCAAACCTCCCTTGATCCAGCGTAGCAACAAAAAAGTCACTGTTGACTTAGTTGCTACTCTTTCAGATCGTGGGAGGCTTGTTCCAAGTTCATGTGACTCCAATAAATTGTTCTTGAAACGAAGAGGAGCTTATTCAGGTATGTTTTGACATTTCCAACATATGTTCTAACATTATCATAAGAATGCATCTTAGAGTAAAAAATACTACATCAATTACTTGTATTTATTGTATAGATAATGATGGATTTTGATTGACTTGGCAGTGCAGGTACAAATCCTCTTGCATCATGAGCAATACAACTTGTCAACCAGGGTCATGTCCGGGATATTTTTGCTTGTGCGCTTGACCAGGTTCGTAATGTCACATTTTGTAAGTTCCTTTACAGTTCATAATTCAATATTAAGCTTGTTCACGATTATTATCTAGGTTTTTGTATGTGTTTTTTCATCTATTTGATTGTAAGCAACTATGCATGTTTCCTGTTGTTCACTATGATTTCTCCCATTACCACTCCCAGGATGAATCCAACTTTATTATTACATAGGTTACTTTATTGTTACTATGATTTCTCCATTTACGATTTCATAGGTTACATCTTGTAAAGTTGTCAATCTCAGGTTGGTGATGAGATTTAGTTCTCCAGATTTGGGGCTTTTCTGATATTTTCTCCCTCATGTCATTCCTGCATCACCTCGTTGTTTGAGCATGCCAATTTTCTACCACTTGTACCAATTGGCACATGTCAATCTCTGAGTGGTGCCACATTTCACCTATTTTCGGTGAGAGTTTAGGGTTTCTCTAACATAGCTTCAGAAATCCGATTCAGTGCCTGCTTGAATATTGTCACATAATACTTATGGTTTGGATTGATGAGCATGTTCTGAATGGTTGGTTGATTCATAAGAACCACCCATAAATCTCCCTTCCTCTAACACACGGAAAATAAAAATTTCTTTGACAGGAGACAGAGTTTCAATACTTTGAAAACAAACTTCTATTCCCTTCAATAACTCAAAAAAAAACTATTACACTACTTCCTCACTGAGAGGGATTACAAAATTATGACTGCTACAAAACGCAGTGCATAAAACCAACTCACTGTCTGTTCAAAACAAACATACTTTGTCTCTAAGACACTCTGCTGTGTTTTTCCCTTTCGCACTGCTGTGCATACACACTTAAAAAGTTACACTCAATTTTTCACTTTTTACACACTGCTATGTAATAAAAAATTTACGTACTGTCTATAAAAAAAATTACCAAGCTTTTTCGACCTTTTTATTTTTATATGCCGGAACATATAAAACATATTATAATAAACCCTCTTTAAAAAAAAATAAAATTAAAACTAAATTCTATGGCCCACCTTTCATTTCGCATATGATATATATATAACATATGTTTAAAACATATGTATATATTAAACTATCAAAACATTAAAGAACCCTTTCAGTCGGACTTCAAAAGTCTGAATAGATTGAATTTCAAACCAAATTCGCGTTCCAAAATGGGATGCTGACGTCTGCCTAATTTTAACTCGAATTCTCAATCCAATGTGCCCTATAAAAAATTCGGGTCCGGTTTTCAGGTTTTCAGATTCCCTTCAATTTCATGCGATTCAATATTAATGCTCCACGTGTCCTCCTTTTGAATTTACAAAACTGTCGGGTAAATTTCTGTTTGTTTAATTTCTGGTTGGTGAATTGCGTTAATGCTGGCTGTTGTGTTTAAATACAATTCTGTACAGAAATATGGCTGTGGCCGTCTACAAAAAAAACTTGCGGGAATTTTAAATGCTGAATTAAATTTCTGGATGGCATGCAAGCAACCTCCAAAAAAAAATGTTGCTGCTGCATCCGTCCTTCTGCTGCAGCAGTTGAAGTTAAAATTCAATAGCACAAGGTTTAATAAGTGAGGGTGTAAAGGTAACTTTTTGTCGATAGTACTGGATTAAGATCATCTATTCATTTTTGTAGGGTCTTATGGTGTTTGGTTTTTAGTTTTGGGTTGGGCTTATTGAGTCTAAGATAGTTTTTGAGTGAAAAAATTGCTATCAGGTATTAAAAAATTTTGGTTCTTTTGTCAAAATTTATGAGCTTGTTAGGAAATACAAAACTGACAATGGTTGTATCTTAAATTTGTGGAAAATAATTTGAAATGAAACCTTCTTGTTTAGGTTGTTGCAGCAGGTGCAAACCCCATTAAAATTACTAGGGGCATTGACAAGACAATAAAGGAACTCAAAATTTTGTCAAAGGAGGTAAACGCTTGCCTTTTGAGTAGGCTGGTTTTCCTTTTTGCTGATGGTTTGGTGTATCTAATTGAATTAGTTGCCTAAGGTATTTTTGGTTGCAAACTCCTTTTCATTTTTCATACAGTATTGGCCTTGTGGAATACATTTGATTGTGTGGTCTTGTTAGATCTACAACATTTGTAGTTGTTTAGTCTTATGGCCGAGGTGCACTTTTATTATGGAAATAGTTGATGCAATATTGTCATTTAATCCTTACTGCAGGGTAGCATGTTGAGAAGTTTTTTGTGAAACATTTGGTATTCAAAATGACACTTGATCCTATAAAGCATCATGCACTTGACTTCAAAATTTATATTGAAAGTGTGCCAGACAATTCTTGCAAAAATTTCAAATATTTAGGTTGTTTTAAACCATTATCTTTTTCATGTATTGGATGCTGAAAATGTGAAAAAGACTTTGGTATGAAACCAACTGGTGAATAATTTCCACCACAACAACCACTTCCAAGACATGATTTAGAAGTAGAACAAATGTGCTTATGAAGCATAGAAAGATATCCTTGATGCATTGTCAATGTTTGGCTAGGGTTATTTTTGGAGAAAATAACTCCTTATTCCTAGAATAGTGATCTTCAATACAAGTAAATGCCAGAGAAGAGAGATCATCGTGTGACGCAACAAAGCTGAAATTGGACCCCTAAGGAGAGCTGGTGTGTCTACAATCGCTCTGTCAGCATTTTCCCTTGGTTTACCCCATTCTTTTCCTCCAGCCTGAGTCTTAATTGACTTCTTCTTTCTTCGGGTTTATTTATCAAATTCGTAGAAATTCGTAGAATTTGATAAATAAATACTATCCACAATGGTTGGACTTTAATTTATATTCCCAACTTTATATTATCTCCAAACCTTATAACCAATGTTTAACTTTCAACACTTTTTATTTATACTCCACGTTTCTTTTTAAATAAATAACTTGTAATGAACTTTCGGCTCTATATTTCACCACCCAGCCTTACAACAATCACGCTCCAGACTTATGCTAATTATCCGCCAATCGTTTAATTAAACAATTTCATTATACTTCGGCCCCACCTATATATATCAATAACCAATCAAACACTCGTATCGTACTTGGCTATCCTCCACACACCTTAGTTAACCTCTGGGCAAGTTCAACGTGCGACCACCGTCCGATGGTCCTTCTCCAAATCAATGACTCTTGGCAATTTCGCTCGGCTTCCAACGTCGGGCTTTAACGTGCGATGGTGCGGGTTAAACAGTGGTTTTCCGGGGGTCACTTCGCCATGTGTCGCATTCCCTATGGAATCGCTCGCGAATAGAAAATACCTCCCACTCTACAAAATTAGTGCGATATGGGCAACCCGCTTTTGTGATTCCGCTCGTGGTTTTGGTACAAGGCTTGACCACGGGTGCAAGTCTGGTTCCGCTATCCTTTTGTTTGTTAACTCATGTCCAATCCTCGGGTCAGGTTTCGAAAGCACAACAATATTGTCTCTTTATTAAGCGGAATTTTAATATGTGTATTATCGAAAAACCAACACAAATTTTATAAGACAAGATTGTTCAAGAGTCGAGAACACCCATGGGACTTCAAATGGCGATAAACCATAATTCAAACCAGATTCGCGTTCCAAAATAGCCTGCTGACGTCGGCCAATTTTGTGACGCGAATTTCTTATCAAATTAGCCCTAATATTTTACGGGTCCGGATTTCCACTGCGCGAGCGGCCCAAACAAAGATCCGCTCCAATCAATTTTTGCCACGTGTCCTCAATAAAAACTTGCCCAGCTCCCGGCTGCGGGTGCATTCGATGGCGTTTAAGGTGATGGGACATGGATATGGCGATTTCATATCATTCGCATTAACATTTAACGCTGTTCAATTAAGTTTTCACATAAAATCTACATTAATTAATTTTTAACACTGTTCAAGATCGGACCTCCACTCCTCTGAGCGATTCCGCACGCTCCAATTTGATCCGGCCTTCGGCTCTCATTATTAATGATCAGAGATTCATTATGACGGGCGTCCTTTGATTGCATTGCAGACTGGTCGACATACAAAATGGCGTTTAGCCATGGTTTTCAGACAAGCCGGTTGCTGGATTACACTGCCTGGTAACTGTGACGATAAGGAGAAGTGGCCAGCGGAACTTCTGCCTAGACTTTGCTGCATATTTCCATTTCTCTCGGTTCTGTCTCTGTCTGTCTTCCTCTGTTAATTGGAATTCTGCTTCTTCGTCTCTTGTGCCCACTGCGCTTGAGATTGCACCCATGCCTCGCGTGCGTCATAGGATGCGTTGCCGCAGGGGGAGCACTAGAGGTCAATCCCGGCGCGCTCCCTCCAGCACCTCAACAGAGATGACTTCCGGCCAGTCCAATGATTATTACTTAGGTCGATATCCAAATACTAGGAGTGGGCGGGGTCGGCTTGTAGCATCTGGCCACCGTATGGATTCCCCTGCTCCTGGCTTCCCCACCGCTAGTTCACCTTCTCCCACGATGCGCACTGCGCAATTTTCCTTTGATTGCACTCTCCACCGCCCGCGAATCACAGCTGTAGTCACTGTGGTCTTCCGCGAGGAGGCCCAAACGGAGGAAGAATGCACCCGTCCGGCGGGTCTGAGCTCGGAAAAAGCCGGCCAGCATTCGGGCCTTTAGGAGGGGAGCCGTGGCATGCATGTGGAGGTAGCACCTAGCGATCTTGGACCTTCCGAAGGATGGTGCCGAATCGTGGAGGAACCAGCGGAGGATTAGTTTGGTTAATTTGTTTTTCTTGCTTAGCAGGCCCAGTTAATTGGGCTACTTTTAGTTTATTTTACTGTGTTGGACCTTTAAGTAATATTTTTGAATTCTGTAAATTAAACGTTCAAGACTGGTTTCCCCGTATGAGGGCAGTCTTCTTAATTTTTTGATTTTTTGATGACAAATTTTCCATGAGTATGGCCAGGCAATGTTTTTGACTTCGGTGTAATTTTATTCGCAATGTTAATAGATTAACTTTACTTTGAATTCTCACATGATTAGCGTTTTTCTTGATATGTTCAAGGATTTTGGGTACTTTAATTTGTATTTGGAACAATGGACGTCGGTACTCTATCTGTTGCTTTACTGTTCTACATACTACTATTTCACTTTCTTATAGATGCCTCGGGCATATATGAATGCTTTCTCAGATTGTCGATAATCTCCATGTGGACCGTTACTGGATTTTATATCATGTCCCTGTATGTGACATGGGGTATTTTTCTATCATTGTCTGGGGTGGGACTTCCACTTTTCTGGATGGATATTTGGGTTCCAATCTTGAGATGTGAAAATGTAATGACTTCATGGACTGTTTTACTTCATATAATATATTCAAAATAGCGTTTTTTCTCTTCTGAAAAAAAAATGATTAATGTTTATCATTCTGCCTTCAAAACTAGCGATGCTGGTCTATGTTGCTGGTTTATTGATATGGTCTGATGGTCTTTTTATATTTTGGACATATCACACTCCTCACATGATTAGCGTTTTTTTCTGTTCAAGGATTTTGGGTACTTTAATTTGTATTTGGAACAATGGACGTCGGTACTCTATCTGTTGCTTTACTATTCTACATACTGCTATTTCACTTTCTTATAGATGCCTCGGGCATATTTGGATGCTTTCTCGGATTGTCGATAATCTCCATGTGGACCGTTACTGGGTTTTATATCAAGTCGCTGTATGTGACATGGGGTATTTTTCTATCATTGCCTGGGGTGGGACTTCCACTTTTCTGGATGGATATTTGGGTTCCAATCTTAAGATGTGAAAATGTAATGACTTCATGGACTATTTTACTTCATACAATATATTGAAAACATCGTTTTTTCTCTTGTGAAAAAAAAAATGATTAATGTTTATCACTCTGCCTTCAAAACTAGCGATGCTGGTCTATGTTGCTGGTTTATTGATATGGTCTGATGGTCTTTTTATATTTTGGACATATCACACTCCTCACATGATTAACGTTTTTCTCTGTTGCGGGATTTTGGGT